>CM023098.1:23788919-24227590 GCA_013103745.1 Gardenia jasminoides | reverse complement strand
ATGACTTTTAAGTTAGATGAGTTCCTAATAAGTTTATTCTTGTAGGTCATGGAGTTTGGTGGTGGAGGCAGGACCTCGGCATGACGACCTACCTATCTACAATTGAGTGCTAGGGGTGCCGATGCGGCCACAACCCTAGGATTCGCACTACCCGTGATCCATGTGGATGTTGGAGGACTCATGCCTACCACGACCCGCAATAGTCTGGCAGTCTACCGAGAGGAAAGAGGTTGGCGAGGATCGGTAGAAGCGCCAGGTAGAGATTGAGACTTACTCGTAGCTCGGGCTTCGACTTGCTAGGATTGGAAACTTGAGGCTGAGTTAAGCAGCTAATGGCGGGCAGCTAGGATAGTATGGAATTGCTTCGAGAGGGAGCTGAGACATTGTGGCTGGATGTGAGGCTTTGTTGGAGGGTGATGAGGCTAACCGGGTTGAGGGAGGACTTCGGTTAACCGACGTGCGATGGGAGGGAGGCCTCAGATTGAGTGCATGGGAGGCGTTACTATGGTGAGGAGATTGATTTTTGATGTCACAGTGCGTCGAGGAGAGTTCCCTTGAGACTTCTCCCTCTGAGACACGATGGATTGGCCTAGTTTAGGACTAGGATTGACATAGACTTTGTGGGAGTAAACCGGTGAGTGGGTTCCCAACTTTTTTAAAGATGTGCTTGCTAACTCTTGAAATTACCATATTTTGTTGAGTGTACTTGTGAACTTGAGGTACCTATGTGTACCCTTTTGACCAAAACATGCTTCGATGTACTCTTGGCATTTCTATGAATGTAAAGTGTGTATGTTAAATGCCGTTCTTATCTTTATTTGCTTTTCAATGGTACTATACTTATTTATTATGTTAAATTTCTGCCCCTATAGAAATATGGAGGGTAGAAGAGGCCGCAGGTCGGCGGACGGGTCTAGGTTACTTCACAACTTGGTGACCGGAGTCCACCGCAGAGCAAAAATCAAGGGGTCGGGGTTATTAGAGCAAATGGCAACCGCCATGAACCGTATGACCCAAATCTAGATCGATGGTCGGGCAGCAGGGCTCCCTGACCCCAGCAACATCCTGGTAACCTTGGGGTTGAGAGGAGGAGGGCTCTGAGCTTCAGGTTTAACCCCCTAAGTTTTATGGAGGACCCGATCCGTAAGTCGCCGAGTTGGATGGAAAGGATCTCGATATCTTTAATGCCTTAGGTTACCCCGGAGGATAGGCAAATCACTTTGCTACCTTCGCTTGAGGGGCTGCTCGCTCTGTGGATCATGATAAGAACTAAATGGAAAGGGAACAAACCCCTAGGACTTCAAAAACTCAGGGAGTTCAATGCCAAGTTTCTTCCTCCACTAGTTCAAGAGAAAAGGAGGATGATTTCATCGAGTAAGCAAGGATCTTGGAGTGTTGCGAGTAAGCTCAATTTACTAAGCTGTCCAAGTTCGCCCCAATTAGTACCAACAAAGACGGTAAGGAGATTCAAGGGTTAAATGTAGAATTGCAAGAAAGTTTGGCAGCAACTCAAGTTAATAGCTTTAGTGAAGCCGTGGAGAGCCCAAAGGATTAGGGGCTAAGGCTCGTGAAGATCTTTAATGCTAGGAAGAGAACGCACCAGCAGTATCGTGGTCCAATGGACATAGGTGCCCCAACTCCTAAGTTTGAAGGGAATGGGCCGGCAATTCGTCTGGATCATCAGGGGATCAATTTAAGAGAATCTTGGTAGGGGAACAAGATCAAGAGTGAGGCATGACCGGAAGGCATGAAGAGGAGTTCCACAAGGAAGGCAAGTTTCTACCCTATGGTATCATGTGGCTTCGGGGAAGGCAAACCACACCGAGGACGCTTGTTGGAAGAAGATGGGAGCCTTAGATGTGGAAGTATCAACATCAACGGCTCATGCCCAAGGCTTCCAAAGGAAAGCACTACCCAAATGCCAATAAACCCAACACCAGCCAAGCTAGTGTAGTGGAATCGACCTGAAAGGCAGCAGAGTCTATGCCATTGATCACCACGTGTTCCTGACCCCACTAAGTGGTTGAAGGTACAATCCCTATCTTTCATCGCCATAAGATTTTGATTGATCCCGGTGCATCACATTCTTTTGTGAATCCCTCCTTTTGAGGGAGGATATAAACCTACTAGATTACCATATGATCCGAGGTTAGAACGCCAACGGGGAACAAAGTCTAGTTACTAGCGATATATAAGAATTGTGATGTCCTGATAGGAGAGAGAAATTATTGGTGGATTTGATTAGTTGGACATAAAGGGGTATGATGTAATCATAGGAATGGATTGCCTAGCTCACATCATGCTAAATTGGACTGTAGGGCAAAACGTGGAATTTTCCATCCCCGAGGCTACTTTGAAGTTTGAAGTGAAAGGGAGACTAGCCATCCCCTAATTTCGGGATTAAAGCAAGGAAATTGTTAAGTAAAGGAGCTCAAGGGTATTTGGCCTTCTGATAAAACCTCCTAGTGATAAAATGAAGTTAGAGGAGGTGCCTCTGTAAAGGACTTCCATGTATTTCCCAAGAGTTAGAAAATCTTCCTAACGAATGATGAGTTTAAGATTGATTTGCTACCGTGAACAGCTCCAATTTCTAAGACTCAGATCGTATGGCTCCAGCTGAATTAAAGGAATTGAAAATTCAATTGCAAGATTTATTGAGCGGGTTTCATTAGAGAGAGTGATTCACCTTGGGGAGCACCCTGCTCTTTTGTTAAAAAAGAAGGACGAAGTTTGAGGTTGTGTATTGATTATCGAGACTCAATGATGTGACAATAAAGAATAAGTATCCTTGCCGCTTATTGATGAATTGTTTGATCAATTACAAGGATCCGTAGTCTTTTCTAAACTAGACCCCGCAAGGGTACTACCAATTGAGAATAAGGAAGGAAGATGTACCAAAAACTGCCTTTAACTCGGGTATGGGCATTTTGAATTGTGGTAATGCCTTTTGTTAACCAACGCTTCCCCGGCATTTATGGATTTGATGCAACGAAGTCTTTAAACCCTACTTGGATCAGTTTGTGGTTGTTTTATTGATGATATCCTAGTGTACTCAAAGACCCGAGAGGATCATGCTCAACACTTGAAGATAGTGCTCCAAACTTAAGAGAACATCAATTGTATGCTAAGTTTAACAAGTGTGAGTTTTGGTTAGAGGAAGTGTCCTTTTTAGGCATAAAATTTCTAAGGATGGAATTGTCGGATCCTCCAAAGTGGAGACAAGTGACTCAATGGAAGCAACCTAGAAATCCTACCGAGGTTAGAAGCTTCTGGGTTTGGCAGATATTACCACGCTTCATCAAGATTTTTCTAGAATCTGGGGCCACTAATGAATTGACTAAGAAGCATGTTAAGTTCGCTTGGAACCCGAAATGTGAGCTTAGTTTTCAAGAGTTAAAGAGACGTTTGACAACAGCTCCCGTGTTGACCCTGCCAAATGGAAAGGATGGGTTTGTAGTTTATTCGGATGCCTCAAAGAAGGACTAGGGTGTCCTCGATGCAAAATGGGAAAAGTTATTTATGGGAAATTAAAACCCCATGAGCAAAACTATCCAACACATGATTTGAGTTGGCCGCATATCTTTAGCAAAAAAAGTGGAGACATTATTTGTAACGGTGACATTTGAGGTTTTACTGACCACAAAAGCCTTAAGTATTTATTCTTCAAAAAAGAGTTAAACCTAAGACAAAGGCGATGGTGGAATTTCTGAGGATTATGACCTGACTATAAATTATCACCGGAAGGCCAATAAAGTGGCGTGATGCATAAGTCGAAAAGCTCAAGTATGAAGCTTGATGGTTAAGCAATGGGAAATGTTGAAGAGGTTGGCGAATGGAATCCTTGCTTTGAGAAAAGAAATCACATTTGGAAATTTAATGTTGAAATCTCCAATACATGGAACATATCAAAGAAGTACAAAAAAGGAGACCCTATTGCAAAAAAAAGTGGATTGGGAGAGAACATTGATTTTAAGAACTGAGGGAATCTTGAAATTTCAAGATCGTAGTTGTGCCGCACAATGAAGGGTTGAGAAAAGAAATATTGGAGAAGCACAATCGAACTAGGTATACCATTCATCCCGGAAGCAATAAAATGTACAAGACTTGAAAAGGACGACATTGGTGGGATGGAATGAAGAGAGATGTAGCCAAATTTGTTCGGACTGCCTCGTGTGCCAACAAGTTGGCTGAACACCAAAACCTTCTGGACTTTTGCAGTAACCCTTAGAGATACCTGAATGGAAGTGGGATCATATCACTATGGATTTTGTGACCGCCGGTTGCCTAGGAGTCAAAAGGAGATGATGCACATTTGGGTGATAGTGGATCGACTTACTAAGACCGACATTTTCTACCGTAAGTATGAAATGTCCTTGGAGAAGTTGGCTTCGATTATACTTGGATGAAATTGTTAGACCTACCACGCGCACTGTGTTATCAAGCTTCGATAGAGATCCAAGGTTCGCTTCGATTCGCAAAAGTTACAAGAGAATTTGGGGACCAAGGTTATTTGAGCAATCGCTATCATCCCCAAACAGGATGGATCACCGAGAGGACAATTCCCTTGAAGATATGCTAAGATCATGTATATTGATTTTGAGGGAGTTGAGGTCAACACATGCCACTAGTGGAATTCACTACAACAATAGTTACCATGCTTCAATTCAGATGGTCTCTTATGAAGCACTTTATGGGGAGTAGGTGTAGATCACCTATTCATTGGGATGAAGTGGGAGGAGAAAGAAAATTTTGGATCCAACCACTATTCCCTGGCTGAGGAGGCTTTGAGAAGGTGAAGTTTAGAGAAAGACTCCAAAGCGCTCAAAGTCTCCACAAAAAGAGTTATGCCGAGCAATCGAAGAAAAGATTTGGAGTTCGGTGTAGGGACAAAGTATTTCTGAGGGTTAAGCCCATGAAAGGGGAGTGGTATCCAAAAAGGAAAGAAACTCAAACCACGATATGGGGACCATTTGAGATTCTCAAGCGCAGTAGGGAAAGCATACCAATTGGATTTGCCCTCGAGCATGTCAAAGATCCACAATGTTTTCCATGTGTCCATGCTTAAGAAATATCATCCAGGACCCAAGCCCATGTGTTACCCTTAGGAGATTGAAGTGGATGAATCCTTGTCCCATGAAGAGTTTAACACTGTAAGAATCCTTGACGAGAAGTGAAAGACTTGAGGAACAAGAAGATTCCACTGGTCAAAGTTCTTTGGAAAAATCATGTTCTTGAGGAAGCAACGGGAATTGGAGGAAGAGATGAAGAAGAGTCATCCGAGTTATTTACCTAGAAGGTAAGGAATTTTGAGACAAAATTTTTTAAGGGGAAGGATGAGGGCCTCTAAATTTCCAAATTATTTTTAAAATGCATAATACTATCTAAATTATGTTTATTTATTTGTTTATGAGTAAAATTGTGTTTAAATTGAATATTTTACAATTTATAGCATTTTATCGATTTGTTTGGTCTGGCAGGTGTGATTTTGGTCGTATAGGACTTTAATTTTCTACCGGAGCTGATTAGCTTTACTTTAAGTTGAAATTAAGCCTAAATGACAATACTTTGAGGATATTAATAAGTTCAGTGTCGGAATGGACCCCAGCAGTGTAAGTTAGACTGACACATGAATGACATAAAGTGTGTTCAGAAAAGCACTTTTTCCCAAAAGTGAAAAGCACTTTTGAGACTTTAAAACCTTGACTTCTTGCCATCTTCCCATTTCATTTTCAGCTGCAAAATCTGGTGTAGAGAGAGAGAAGGGTCAGAGAGAGAGCTAGAGAGAAGGTGAGATTTTGCTTCAAATCTTCTTCCATTCTTGCTCAATCTTCTTGAATTTTCTACCATCACCAACCACCATTGTCTTCATCATCCTAGCAGCCGAGGAAGAGGAGAGAGAGGGAGATTCTTGTCCGAAAGTTTGGAAGAAACAAGAGGTAAGTGAGCTGATTTTTCATTTTTCCTTTCTTCCTACAAAAAAATTTGAGCTTGTGAAACTTGAATGATGATTTTGTGGTTTGATTTCTTGCTCTATGGCTGCAGAACCAAGGAAGGAAGAGAGAGAGAGTGGTCCCAAAATTTGGAAGGAAAAAGGAAAGAAGGAAAAGTTTGGGCAGCATCTGGGGCTTGATCTTGCACCCTGGAGGTTGATTTCTTCGACAAAACTTGAAGATCTTGAGTGGGCTTGAGCATCTTGGAGGCTATCAAGCTTGGGGAGTGTTTTTCTTGGAGAAAAAGTTGAGTGATCTTGTTGGGTTTTGTCGATCTTGGATCTTGGTAGATCCGTAGGTAAAGACTTGAATCTCGTGAGATCTAGCCTTAATAATGTTGATTAGTGTAGATCTGGATAGATTGATAAAATGAAATCATCCTAAAAGATGAAGGTTGATTCCCAACCGGTAGCGGACTGAGGTGGATTCTAGGTAGGACTTGAGGACCTGATTGGGAATTGATTGTTATTTGTGAATTTGTTATGATATGGTTAGAAATTAGGGTTTTCAGTTGATTGAAAGTTTGAAGGAAAAATGATTAAAATGGCCAAAACCACACTTGAAAACTTCTATGTTTGATTTTGAAACTTTATATTCGGGATGAATTTACATTTTAAGAAAATATTTGATATGTACATTTATCGCTGTATGATTTTGAAAAGATAACGAATAGTATTTCTGCATTGAAAATTGGGTGAAAAATGTCATTTGAGGGTTTGTAGTGTCATGGTTTCTTTTAACGAATTTTGAAAGAAAGATTGTAGTTTAAAGTGTTTTAAAGTTATATTAACGCATTTTAAAGAAGGAAATGTTGAGTTTATGTTAAAGATGATTTTTGGGTTGATAATTTTCACCTGACTGATTTATTAAAAGAAAATGTGTGGTTTTTGAAATGAGATAATGATTTTTCAAAGATTCGTTTGAATTATCGTATTGAAAATGAAAGTGTTTCCTTGAGAGAATTTTTGGGAAAAACATTGACTGAAAATTGAAAAGGTGTAAATGAATTGTTTTGAATAATGAGTGAAGGAACAAATTTCTCAACTACATGCTTTTACTTGTTTAGGGTTCGAAGAGGAGAGTGAATTCGACCCTTACGTAGAGGCTGAGCCCTATTACTTTGGTGAGTTTCCATGCCTGATATGTGCTATGTGAAATGAGTGAAATGATGTGTATTGTTGTGATTGTACTGTGAAACCTGATTTTTGAACCCTTAGGTAGGGCAGTGTGTACTTTATCGCACTGACCCTTATCTAAGTAAAATGATTATGCAATACTTGTAGCCTAATGATAGTAAAAGTAAACCATGCTAGAATGTTACAAGATCGCTAGTGGAAGTACCGACAGTGTTTGAAAAGTCGCCATGAAATGCTCGAGACCTATCGGTGAACTCCTTCAACTTCGTCCGTAGTCGGGCTCTAGGCCGAGAAGAATGGGAAGAGCCTAGGGTTATTTCAATGTCTTGAAGCACGGTGACTTAACCCTTGTCTTGTGCTCGAGTTCGCACCAACCTCCTGCTCTAAAAAAAGACATAACCGACAACACCGACTGCACTGAAATGAAAAGTACTGACTTGGCTTATGGACTTGTCCCACCTGAAAGAGTACTCAAACCAGAAACCACCCAAACCACAAACCACCTGGATCCACTGAAACTAACTGCATCGTACCACCGCTATAAACTACCGCTGATAAACTTCTGCTTTGAAAGAAGACGGGCAGACGGGGTTTGGAGAGTAAAAGGGAAGTGGAGTTCTACATGGTAGTGGTGATAAGTTGACGGAGTGTCAACTACTGGTTCGTGGACAGCGACGGACTTTGGCTCCTCGAGCCCCTATCCTCACTTGTATTGTTAACCGCTTTCTTATCTGTTTTACATTCAAGTGAATCTGTAAAGTGAATATTCTTGTTGTTATGTGAATTGCATGTTTTAACTCACGAGCTTTCTCTAGCTCACCCTTTCTCCCATTTGTTTTGCCTTATGCAGATTTGAGATTCACGATGGGGCGACTACCCTTAAGATTAGGTTATTCCTATTTTGATGTTTTGAAGAATTTGGGAATGTTATCTTTTGGAAACTTTTATACAATGTCTTTTGAGAACCTTGTATGATGAATCAAAGTTGTAGGGATGAATTGCCTATATATTATGTGATTGTAATGAATGTTATGTATTGTAAAAGGTTTGCCCTTTTGTTATTTTGGGTTAAGAATGTTATCTTGTTAAGTTGAACTTTTTAAGTGGGTGATTTCAGATTGAGTGAGTCGAGAAGCTGCAAGCAGGTGATGATAATTCCCTCGCCACAGCTCAGGGAGAGGTGGCCGTCACAAAGGATCGCAGACGATCTATTAAAGGAATCAAAATTTTAAATTTTCACTGTGTTTATTCCATGATTCCTTACAAAGTGGTATCGAGCCAACTTTGATTAAACCATGTAACTTGTTTATTTAGTTGTCATGTATGTCAAATTAGATTTGATTATAAAGTGCGATTCAAGAGTTTTAAAATATACTTTTGATGAAAAATAAATTTTGAAAGGTTTCAAAGATTTAATAATTTTCATGGAATGAATTTTCTTGAAAAATTGTTTTCATCCATCAAAATTCATAAAGTGGTTGAAGCTTTCAAACAAAACAGTAACAACGGAAAGAATAAGAAGTCGCTAATATGTTAAGGGTGAAAATCCAGATTAATCATAAGTGATTGGTCACGGTTTTCATCATCATATTCAACGACTATTTTTTCTTGCATCAATTAGTTGGTGTAGGGATTTCCTTCGCATAATTGCTGGAAATTTTCTCATAAAAGGAAATTCAAGAAACAAGTTAGTTTCCAAATAACAAATGGGATTTGGTCATTGATTTCTTTTCGCTTTGGGTTTCTAAATTAGTATGGAAATTTTATAATTCTAATATGATTAGAATTAAGGTGTTTTCTGGAAATTTTAGAAATCAAATTGGACAAGGAGTTGTTCAATTAAGTTTTAGAAACTTACTCAATTTTAGTGAGACTAGAATTAAGAAGTAAACCAACTTTGGAAACTTTTCAATTTGATAAGATTAAATTTGATGGTGTTCAAATACTTTAGAAACTTTCTAATTTAATAAGATTAAATTAAGAAAGTGATCTAAAGTTAGTAATTGAGATCTAAAATGGTTTAAAAGAAAATTTCCAAAAATAAGTGAATTAGAGATTCTAGTTAGATTAGAAATTCTAATTTTGACTTGGATGGTCATTCGATAGTGAAAAGTTTCTTATCATGGTTATAAAGTATGGAAAATCATTTTAATGAGATTAGAATGTGGTTTCCATAATTTAAAACAAAAGGAATTGAAAGAAATTTGAAACTATTTAATATTCCTTAAGAAATTGGATTTCCTAAGAAATATAAGTTTCCAAATTAATATTGGTTTCTAAATTGATTTGGAAATTGTATCTATGTTTTATTATGAATAAAATATAGTTTCCAAATCATTAGTATTGCCAAAAATTTTTCTTGTGTTTATTCTTTTAAAAAAAATGAAGGAAAAAGGATGCGGTCTACGATAGCGTCACTAAAACTTTAGCGACCATTTCCTTGTGAAGGTTTTCGTCACTAAATACAGTTTTCTGTCGCTAAAACTGAATTCAGAAATTAGAAATTTTCAAATTGAATTTGATTCAATTAATTTTTAAACCTCTTGAATTGAAGCCTTTTGAGATTAAAGGCTTGTGCATATAATGATACATGATTGGAACTAAATAAAAATTTATGTTTTCATTTAATATTGTATTTTATGAATGCATGATGGATGATTATGGACTAAGGCCAATGTGATTGTGAATGGTTGAATGTATGTATGATTTGGTTTTGATATTTTTGAAATAGGGCCTGCGTGTCCTGCCTTTTCTATATATTCTCAATGTAAATTCTCTTCTCATCTCACTCCCCTTGAATGTAACTCAAGGTTTCTCCCAATATTATATAATGTACTATATTAGGGATAGGGAGAGGGTGAGGATCTAAAATGTTTAGAATAGATTTACATTTGTAATGTACAAAGAAGATGGAGATGGTACCAATTTCACCATGGTGGACATACAAAAGACGAACAGGGCATGGAGATGTCGCTCGTCCCTTAGTTTGACCATCTAGTTTCCTTTTGGCTCAAGGAAACTAGTGTAGGAATAAAGTCCATAATCATCCATGTTTAATTATAGTATGTTTATTTATTTATTTATATTGATGAATGGATATGCATGCTATATATATATTTGATGAGACCAATTTGGAATACCATGTATAAAATCCCTCTACTCAAATATTAAGTCTAAACTTAAGTTGCCTTCCATTGTTATAGTTAAAATGAAATTATGTTCGAGTTAACTTGTTGAGTACACTCAAGGTTGCTCTACCATGAGAAGTTTTAACTATGAGATGAGATCTCGGAATAATGGGTATGACTTAACTAAAATTTGTGACTTGTTGAGTACACTCAAGGTCATAAAATTTTAGAGGCAAAGGTTGGGTGACACATATGATGTGATTTATCAAGAGTTGATAACTCAATTATCTAGAAGTTACAAAAGTTATAATTGGTAATAAGTACCTACCTATTGAAATTATTTTGATTTGTTGAGCATACTCAAGATCAAAATAACTAAATGGGATTCTAGCCTACTAGGAATTTATGAAATTCTCGAATCTCTATAAGAGGGTTATAGATTTGAATAAAATAGTGGGAGCAAAACCAAATTTGATTTTTATGTCATTTTTACTTGGTTTTGTTTTGCATAAATAGCAATTCTCTTTTATCTTTACTATCCGTTGTAGAAATTATGAGTAATTGCATATTATTCTCGATATAATTGTTTTTTTTTAATTTCTTCGATTGGCAAGTTAAATTGAGAAAAGTTCTCAAGAAAATTTGGCTATATCATTTAAAACCTTAGCACTTCCAATTATGGAAGATGTAATGGAATTAATAAAAATTGCTTACAATAGGTAAAAGGAGATGATGATAGTATGCCATAGATGCTTCCTAAATCTCCTTTACTAGATAAGATTTCAATTTCTTTCACCATGGTTATACATCTCAAGAGTTGAATGATGAATAATCAAGGTATAAGATGTATGAAATACTTGAGCAATAATTCTATTACAAGATGACAAAAATATCTCAAATTAAATATTAATTTATTAGAGAGTGATTGACTATATTAAGAAATTTAGATCAATTAAAGTTTTGTCATACACTATTAGTCAAATGTTGACTAAAAGTAATTACTTATCAAGAGTTGATAATAAGAATTACTTATCAAGAGTTGATAAGTTAAGAGTTTTAAAGAACTAGCCTTATAGTACAAGCTTTCAATGCATGGTTTTGAAATACAACTTTGTGAAAGTTTTATTTTGAGATTATAATTGAGATTAACTAATGGACTTATTTTAGAACTTAATAAATGTTATTATTTTCTAAAATAAAAGAAAGTCCATTTCTCAATATGATGTTAGATAATTTGAAACCATCTTTAACATTTGGAAATTAGTCTTTTGAATAAGAAACATATTTTTCAAATCACATGATGATTTGGCTCATTTGATTATGAATCATTTGAGACATATGAGCCTTATTCACTAATAAAAGGCTAATTTGATCTTTTATGAAAAGATTTAATGAATTGTTAGGATCCATACATTATGATGTATGTGGAAGATTAACAATTCATACTAGAGATTATTTCTCATATTTTATCACTTTTGCTAATAACAACTCAAAATGGATATATGTATCTTTAAGGTACTAATCCAAGATTTTGAGAAGTTAAGAGGTTTAAGTATAAAGTAGAGAAACAATCTGGTCAAGTACTAGGACACCTAAATATGATCAAGGTGAAGAATACTTGAGCCATGGTAAAGTATTGGAACACCATGATTTGATCAAGGTGAAGAATACCTAATCGAAGGGTTTTAAAATTAACTAAAGGAGAATGTGATTCTCAAGTAAAATAATTTTTCTAATTATCTCAATTATTATTGTGTAATCTACATAAAGAATTATATCTCATGAGATGAGATGTCCCATGCAAGTTTACTAAAATGGTTTTGGGGTTTTGTCCTACATAAAAGTGTCTCCTATACACTAAATCTTGTTCCATAAATATATTTGTTCAAAGTGTGCCATATGAGATATGGAATGTTAAGGAATCCGAATTTTGTGAAAATTTGGATTGTGCTACTTATGAAGTGAGCATCCATAATCGGATAAAGTGGAGCTAAGATCCGATTAGAACCTTTTGTGAAGTATTCTTGAGAATTAAAGGAAAAGAAAAGGAGGGCCAAAAGGAAGAAGAGCAAATCCGTTCTTCTTATTTCATTTGGTTTAAATTTTTCCTTAGCACATATGCTAGAATTTTCTTATCTGCTCCAAGAATTTTATAATTCTATCATCTTCAAGAATAAAAGTGTTTTAGTTCTAAAACTACTATTTTCTAGATATATGATTTATTCTAGATAAACCAGTGGGAGAAAGATGGAACTTAAAACTTGAAACAGTTTCAAGTATCACAAAAGCAAGTTGAACAAAATGCATAGAATTGAGGTTTGCATTTCATGATGATGAGGCGCAGCGAAAGCTCCTAAAATAAGGGTTCATAAATCTTAGAAATATAGATTTCTTATAGAAAATCATGATTTTGATCGTGCATTTTTAAATGATTTATGAATACTTTTACAACTTATAGAGATGGTTGAGACCCATGAATCTAAAATGGATTCCATATTTGACGAAGGGTAATGACCTTAGTCAATTCACCTAAAGGTTTAATAAACCTTTTAGTTGCAAAAGAGTCTTTAGAGTAAAGACTAATATGGAAGGTAAAGTGTTACCTATAGAGTTTGGTTGGTAGAGTGGTCACTATTAAAGATAAGCAATTATCTTTAAAGAAACCTTCTCACTAATCAATATGCTTAAATTCATTTAGATTTACTTGCTTATTTTAACTATGAGTTATGGTATGGCAAATAGATGCTAAAACCAATTTTCTTAAATGGAAACAACAAATAATTGTGTATGTGACACAATTTAAAGGTTTTATATCTAGTGTGCCAATAAAGCAAATCTCTGAAAGTGGTATCATCCATTTTGATGAAATAATCAAAGAGTTTGATTTTATCAAAAGTATAGATGGCCTTGTACTTATATTTGATTTAGTGGGAGCTATTGTTAGTTTCATGCATCATATATAATTGATATATGATACATTGAAATGGTATGCCTATATTCCAAAATTATACGTGTAGCTATCCAAGACTTCTTTCATGATATAAAGGAGTGGCAATGTACCTTTAGAGTAAAGGTCTATATTGATAGGTATGATTGCTTAAGTTTTTAAGTACTTAGATAAGATGCTAAAATGTTTAGCATGGAGTAATCTAAGAAGGGGTCTTATCTATATTATATAGAATAATCCTTTCATTGTACTAAACTCATTGTCTCCTTTGGTCCATGAAGAGTTTAAAATTGAAAGTTCGAGAATGTACTTGTAAACTTTCCTACGAAATGATTTGCAAGTAATTATGCATATATTCATAATGTCGCTATGTGTTGAAAGAGTTTCAAGTGAAACACAACTAAATTTCTACAATTAAACCTTAACAAATGCTACTTGAGAAGTGGCAAAAGGAAACATGTGAATCTACAAGTTCATATTTGAGTTTGAATTGGTTCATTCTATTAGAAGTCCTTCAACTTATGTTGAGACTATAATAGAATTTGTCCTAACAAAGGAACCAATGTCTCATCATAGATCCACATATTTGTTAAGGTAGTTTCACATGATTTGATGAAATCATTGATGGGAATTAAAAGTGAAGATTAAAAGGAGTACCCATGGATTACAACATAGTTGATCCGTTCACTAAATCTTATCTTAATGAAAACATGATAGTCATGTTGGCTCATTTGGTTTTTAACTTGTGAGTGATTGGCTTTAGTGCAAGTGGGAGATTGTTAGTGTATATGCCCTAAAGTCAATCAACTTCTAGGGTTTATTATACACTTTGACTATTTATGTAATAATAAATGACATCTTTATCATATTGATTGCTTATATTTTCATATAAGTATGATAAAACCCTTAGAATAAACTTAATCGATGAAATCATAAGAGTTATGATGGTGAGGTTCATTCGATTATAAATAAGGTTTATTCTTAAATATCTCTAGTCATAGTATTAACAAGAAAGGGTATTGTTAATACGGTTAGACTAGCATGTACTATGTCGCTTCTATATGAGAAGTAGTAGATCTCATCTACTATGGAGTGTGAGACACCTAAGAAAGTATATGGGTGCTTGATGGTATGATCAAGTTCACTAGATTGATCCACATAGAGACATCCTTTAAGTGCCAAAGGATTAATCTCTAAGTGACGTTTATGTAAATGATTCTTAGACTTAAGGTTATCATGATATCTTGAATATGGATAGTTATACTTTCTTTGTTATATGATTGCTCCTGTAAAAGGGAATGCTCACATCATCAGCAAATGGGTGTATCTTTGAAGTATGGAAAGATGGTGAATAACCTATAAGGATTTACCGCCTCTTATGTGAGAGGAGTTATCTCATGTTTGACCACTTGTAGAAGTATAACTCAGAAATCTTAGCGCTAAGTGGGAAAGTCTTAGAAAGTGTTTCTAAGAACTTCTTCATTGGAGTTATATTTTGGTACAAGAGAAAGAGTATTAATCACACAATGGAATAGGCACAACTTATTCCAAGATTAATGTGAGATAAGTGTGGTAAAAGGATATTAGTTACATTATAAACGTTTACTGAAAGGTGAAGTCATCCACTTGAGTTTTCTCATTACTTGGGTGGTCATGATGTATTGCTAGATACCAATCTTGATCTATAAGTATGAGCTGATTGATTAGTGGAATCAGTGATAAATTAAAAGGAGTTTTAATTTATCTAGTTCTTATTTATTAAGAATGTATAGCTCATACTTATTGCCAACGTATATGAGAACCTAATGGGTCACACACATTAAGAACTTTCTTAGCTAGATTAAATGAATTTCAAGTGGGACTTGATAGATAAGTTTTATAACTTATAGTTTGATTTGTGAGACAAATTAAACTTGAGAGACTTGTGGTGCAAATAAGTTTTAGTCTTCCAAATACAAGAGTTGTATTAGAATTAGGAAGCTAAATCTTATTGGAAACTGATTTCAGGTTTCCATAAGGATTTGACAACTTATTTGTCTATAAATACTCACTAAGCTTTTGCTAGCAAGTAGTATGATCACACAATTTGTCTTGTGAGATTTTGAGAAAAATCTTGAGAGAAAAAATACCCAAAATTCGTCCAAGAAAATAAGGGAAAAATTGCATCTCTTATTTCTTATCTTGGGATGAATTTTTCATGGTGAAAAATTGGAATTATCTCAATAGACTTGTGTGTGGTTGTCTTGGCAATAGCTAGCACTAATCTAGCTTAAGCTAATTCGACCTTGGAGGTTCTGACTAAGGAGGTTCGTGTGGATCACCATTAGAGGCCGGACACATGTACGGCTACGTGGATCTCTTTGCCATCCTCTGCATCAAATCTCCACCAAGTTCAATGAGGTCTTCATGGATTGAGGTAATCTTCTTGAACTATCTCTATGTTACATGGATTTAATCAAAGGACGATCTATTAAAGGAATCAAAAATTTTAAATTTCCGCTGTGTTTATCTCCATGATTCCTTACAAGTGGAATGTATCAAAAAGGCACAAAAGGAAGATCCTATGGTGCAAAAATGGTTGGAAAAGGTGAACAAGGAAGAAACCCTAGATTTTAAGTTAGGACTTGAAGGAGTATTGAAATTTCGAGATCGATTAGTGGTGCCGAACGATGAAAGATTGAGAAAAGAAATTCTGGAGGAAGCACACCGATCTAGGTATACAATTCACCCTGGAAGCAATAAGATGTATCAAGATTTGAAAGGTGTGTATTGGTGGGATGGCTTAAAGAATGATTTGGCCATATTTGTTCAAACATGTCTTGTGTGCCAACAAGTAAAGGCTGAGCATCAGAAATCTTCTGGACTTTTGCAACCTTTAGAGATACCTGAATGGAAATGGAATCATATTACTATGGATTTTGTGACTGGGTTGCCAAAGAGCCAAAAAGGGCATGACGCAGTTTAGGTGATAGTAGACCGACTTACTAAGACTGCATAATTTCTGCCAGTGAGTATGAAATGTTCTTTGGAGAAATTAGCTCGGCTGTATTTGGATGAAATCGTGAGATTACATGGTGTTCCGGCGAGTATTGTCTTGATAGTGATCCAAGATTTGTTTCTCATTTTTGGCAGAAATTACAAGAAATTTTGGGGACTAAGGTGAATCTAAGCACCGCGTATCATCCCCAAATGAATGGACAGTCTGAGAGGACAATTCAGACTTTAGAGGACATGTTGAGGTCCTGTATATTAGATTTTAGGGGAAATTAGAACCAGTACATGCCGTTAGTTGAGTTTACCTACAATAATAGTTATCATGCTTAAATTCAGATGGCTCCGTATGAGGTGCTTTATGGAAGGAAATGTAGGTCACTAATTCATTGGATTGAAGTGGGTGAAAGGAAAAGTTTGGATTTGGCTACAATTCCTTGGATTGAAGAAGCTTACGAGAAAGTAAGGTTAGTTCGAGAAAGACTCCAGACCGCTCAAAGTAGACAAAATAGTTATGCCGATAACCAAAGAAAGGATTTGGAATTTGAAGTAGGAGACAAGGTATTCTTGAGAGTTAAACCCATGAAAGGAGGAGTTGTATCCAAGAAAGGGAAGAAATTGAAACCAAGGTACATTGGACCCTTTGAGATCCTCAAACGAGTGGGAAAAGCGGCTTATCAGTTGGATTTACCCCCTAGTATGTCTAAGGTCCACAATGATTTCCATGTTTTCATGCTCAAGAAGTATCATCCAAACCCAAGTCATGTGCTACAGTTAGGAGATGTTGAAATGGACGAATTACTAACTTATGAAGAAAAACCTATGAAGATTCTCGATCGAAAGGTGAAGGATTTGAGAAATAAGAAGATTCCTTTAGTTAAAATTCTTTGGAGAAATCATGATATCGAGCAAGCGACTTGGGAGTTAGAGGAGGAAATACAGAAGAAGTACCTAGAGCTATTTGCCTAGAAAGGTAAGGAATTTTGAGGACAAAATTCTTTTTAAGGGAAGGATGTGAGGGCCTCAAATTTTGAATTTTCTTTTAAATATGCATAATAATATTTATATTGTGTTTATCTTTAAAATATGAGTGAATTTATGTTTTGAGTGATTAATTACTAATTTCAAGAATTTTTCAAGAATTAATTACCGGTGTGTGGTTTCGGCCAATTTAAGCGTTAAATTTTGTTCTGAAGTGTGAATAGCGATTTTAAATTGAAACTGAGTATATGTAGAGATATATTTAAGGTTGGACAGTGTCGGAATGAGATAAAACAATAAAAGTTAGAGTCTCGTGCTGAAGCGATAAAAAGTGGTCTTTTGACCACTTTTCCTTAAATTAGGGAAATGTCACCTTTTTGTCTCCTTAAAGCTTTACTTCTTGCTTCTTGAGCTTCATTTTTCAGCCACAAATTGAGAGCTTAGAGAGAGAGGGAGGCCGAGAGACTTGAAGAGAAAGAAGAGAGAAAGCTTGCAACCTTGTTCTTCCATTTCTTCTTCCTCAATTTTCTTGAAGTTGTGAGGCTTCATTGGAGGGCTTTGGCTAGTTTCTTCTCCACTTCTTGGCTGCTATGTGAGGGTGAGAGAGAGAGGGAGAGGTCCGAACTTGAGAAGAGAGAAAAAGAAGAGAAAGAAAGCTTGTGTGAGTTGATTGCTTCTTGATCTTGAGTTGTTGTCGGAAACCATCATCAAATCAAGCGGATCGTGAGCTAAGGTTGGAGCTTTTGGAGTTTCTAAGTTTGGGAGTATCATTCTTGAGAGGAACTCACAAGATCTTGTTTGATCTTGTTAGATCTAGAAAGATCTAAAGGTATAAGACTCGAATCTCTTAGATTTAGCTTGATTAGTGTTAAATATAGTAGATCTATGGTTTATTTTGTTAGAAATGTCTATATTTGGAATTTTGAATTGGACTCTTGAACTCCCAACTTAGGTTGTGGACTTGAAGTGGCTTTTAGGTAGCGGACTTGAGGACCTGATTGTGGATGTGATCGATATTCAAGAAATGAGCTTATTTTATGGTTAGAAAGTTGATTTGTTGTTGAAAAATTTGAAGGAAAATGATAAGGGTTCGCCGAACCTTGCGTGGCAATTTTGATGTGTGATTTTGAAATTTTATGATGTTTATTGATGAGATTTTGCTTAAGTGTATATGTATTATGTTCATTTATGAGTATTTGTTTTAAAAGAGTTAAAATCTTGAACTTTTATGGTGAGAAATTGAATTTCACTAAGGTTTGAAGGAAAAGTGCCATTTTGGACAAATTTGTGGATTTGAAATACCTTAGCTTATTTTCATGAAATTTGTGCATTGAAACCTAGTGAAAATCATTTGAAAAATATGTTAGAATTTTGGTTAAAACAGTGGTGTTGAGTTTGAGCTCAAATAAGTGATTTGGAGGTGAAATACCTCATTTTATTTCAATGTGCTAATGGTTAGAGGTCGCCTGGATGGAGTACATCGATGGAGTTGTTTGGTTATGTGAGATTTTGATCTGAAAATGGAATCTTGTAAAATGAGTTTTGACTCGAATGGTTACTTTTCGTTTGAGCAGAGTTAATGGAATTTTGTGAAGAATTTTGATAAACCAAATGAATACGTACTTGAGTTAGTTTTGCTATTTGTGAGGCGAAACTTATTTATTCTTTTTGTTTGATAACAGGAGGTGAGGAAGAACTTGAACCAGATCCCACCTTGGAAAACGAACTTTACTACTGTGGTGAGTTTCTATACTTTTTATGTGATTATGTGAAGTGGATTAGATTTATATTCAGTTATGTGATTTGACATGAAAACCTGGTTTAGCAAACCATCAAATAAGGTAGTGTGTACTTTATCACACTTACCTATATTTGAGTGGAAAATTTGTAAAAATGCTTTGATGTGAATTGAGAGTATGTGATATGATGTGATTTATGTGTGTATGAAACTTCGGGATTTTTCCCGAGACCTATCGGCAAGCCATTCGACTCGAACTGTAGACTAGGCCTAGGCCGATGAGAAAGTGACGAGCCATAGGGTTACTATGTGTTGTGATGTGTGCGCTTTGGACTTGGCATAAGAACTTGTCCATTATAAAGAACAAAACACAGACTATGTGATGTGATGTGATGTGATGTGTGCTCTGAACTTGATGTAAGGGCTTGTCCATTATGGAGAGCAATACACAAACTATGTGACAACCTATGTGATAACCCGTGTGACAACGTATGTGATAACCCATGTGACAATCTATGTGACAAACTATGTGTGTAGTCGGGCCCGATGGGGGTTTGGTGGAGTAAGGAGTAAGTGGAGATCTACATGGTTATATTAGGGAAAGTTGACGGATTGTCAACTACTTGGAATGTGATCGAGTTTCGTGGATTTTGGCTCCTGAGAGCGCCCATATCCTACTTATGTGATGTTACTTGCTTTCCTTATTTTCTTACTTTTAGATATGTATTTTGAAGTGAAATCTCATATGCGCTATGTGCTTTGCATGTTTTTTTTTGGAACTCACTGGGCTTTTAGCTCATTCTTTCCAATTTGTCTTTCTTAACAAGGACTGAGAACCCAAGTGAAGGAGCCAACTATTAGGCTTAGAGTTTACTTTTGTGTTTGGTGTGACAAACTTGAACTATGGTTTTAAGAGTACTTGTATTATGAGAATTGGAATGTATGATTAAGTACTTTGTGTAATTTGGGATTGTGAGTTTGGAACAATGTATTCGTGAGTTATCATTTGGTTTGATTTGAGAGTAGTCTTCTAATTTGGTATATTCGCAATCTGTGTGTGAGTGAGTCCTGGCGAGAGTTAGGCAGGCGATCCACGGATACCTTAGGGTGCATCCTATGGAGAAGTGGGGCTGTCACATCTTAGGCTTAGATCAATACCATTTTCTCCTTGTTTCAAAGCTCAAACCTCTAAAAAGCTTTAGATGGTTCCTTCTCCATTTCCAGAAAGAGCTTTTGAAGGTATCCACCTTAGTCTCTAGTGGTCTTTGATATTTCTTGGCATAACCTAGAGAAAATACAAAGTGTTATGAAATAATTATTTGTATTAATGTGGATGTCCATTTGTATTCCCTAGAGGATTCATATATGAATTTTTCACAAGATTTATTGGTACATTGATGTATTCTTTCATAGTACATTAGTTCATTTATAGAACTACTGAATAAATGTACTGGAAGTACTAAATTATGGATATTAAATGGAGTTCATGTACCTTTGATCTTGATTTGCCTATAAATAGAGGTATTCTAACCTCACTTGTAACAACTTTTTGAATAATTGAGATAGTAATAAAATAACTTTATATTATGCATCTCTATTTCTTGTCTCTCTATTCTTTCTTCTTCTTCAATCTCTATTTTTAATAATCATATTATTGGTTTCACAATACGTTATTAGCACAAGACTCTTCCAAGACTTTACAAGTGTTAAATCAAACATTGAACATTTTCTTGGGCAACTTTTAGCAAATTTTTGAGCTAATATTTCTTGTTTTCAATTTGTTTTCATTATGTCTAACGTTGCAAAACAAAAATTCGTACCTCTTGATATTTCTAGAAAAAATTATCTATCATGGACACTTGGTGTGGAAATCCATCTTGAGGCAGTGGGTCTTGGAAGCACAATTATGATAAAAAATGAAGCATCGAACCAAGACCGTGCCAAAGGTATGATATTCCTTAGTCATCATTTAGATGAGGGATTAAAAACTAAATATTTAACTGTGAAAGATCCACTAGTTTTTGTGGAATAATTTGAAAGAAAGATATGATCACCTGAAGATGGTTGTTCATCCAAAAGCCTGATATGATTGGTTCCATCTATGGCTATAAGATTTTAAATCTTTTTTTTTTAAATGCCAGCCCGGGGACTAACTCCCCTTTTTATTAATAAACTTTGAGTACATGCGATAGGAGAACCCTACCTACTTACTTTAAACCTGAAACTGCACATTTGCAGTCTATTCAATCTAATTAAAGTACGTATATGCGGAGGGAAATCCGTAGGAACAAGAAAGCATTGCGAACTTGCAGTGACCAAACCCAAATTTGCCAAGGCATCCGCAACCTTATTTCCCTCTCGGTAGCAGTGCCGGAAACCACAAGCAATGCGGAGTTGATGAATCTGTTTGACCAAGAGACGAACCTTTAGCGGGGTTGTCAAAATACCTTGTAGCACATTAACCATCACCTTTGAATCTGACTCAACCAGCACTTGTGAAAACCCCAAAGAGTGACAAATCTGCAAGCCCCACAATATAGCCGCCTCAGCTTACAAAGCATCAAGTCGCCCAAAATTCTCAGAAAAGGCAAACACTAGCTGCCCCATCGAATCTCTCAGAGTGCCACCTCTTCCCGTAGTAGACCCATTCGCAGCCCTATCCGTATTAAACTTTATCCACCCGACTGGAGGAAATTCCCAGATAACCGGTGTAACCCTCACCTGCGGCCGTACCTCCCCCAAACTCGACAACCAGGACCACCAGTCCAAATTTCCTCCACTGCCAGACTTGAAGTAAATTTGTGAAGCATTCCTTATATCCTGAAACACTAACCAACGTACTTGGTCTTGCCTACTCTGAACTTCTTCAAACCTGCTCTTATTCCGAGCAAGCCACAGACGCCACAGGATAAACGCAGGAAGAGTTTTATAGATCCACTTCAAGCTCTTCGCCCCATGAGCACGCATCCACCAAGTCTGCCATCGTGAGCAAACCGATTTCCCGGTCCCACAAAAACCTAAGGATCTCTCAAAGAATATCCAAGTGGACTCAGCCAACTCCCCCAATGAGAATACATGGTCGACAGTTTCCATTTCCGCCAAAGCACAACAACAACATTTTGACGACCCATGCACAGAGAACCGAACCAAAACATCATCCAAGGGGATCTTCAGCAAGAATAAACACCACAAAAATATGGAAACCTTAGCAGGGATAGACCGATGCCAAAAAGAGGCATATAGGAAAGAAATCTGCCTAGACCCGCGCATCAACTGGTACGCTGACTTGACAAAAAAACCACTAGATGGAGTCAAGTCCCAAAAAAAGTTATCAGGACCCCCGTCAATGAAAAACTCCAACCACCGAAGCATCTGAAGACTTTCACCAGAGAAATCGCGTGGTAGATGCACCAAAACCAGCTTACCATTTGAGAGGAAGTCCGAGAGAGGCACATCCAAAGCTAAGCTAGGATACCTCCATGCAAGTGGTCCCAAACCACTCCAGTTATCCCACCAGAATGATATATGACCACTAGAAGCCTCCCACCTCAAATGCTGTTCCGCCACTAATCGGACCTCCAACATACGCTTACATGTCAATGAGACTCTAGCTGAACACAACATTTGATTCGGATGGAAACTCTTAAAGTAAGCCTCCTGCATAAATTTAGCCCATAAGGACTTACCCTACTTGAAATTCCACCATAATTTACAGGAAAACGCATCCACAATAGACTACAATGATCTAAGCCCCAACCCACCTTCGTCAACTGGAAAGCACAACTCCTTCTAGGACGACCAATGTCTATGTTTAAGGCTATCCGTAGAACCCCAAAAAAACCTTGACAAAAGTTTCTCAATATCCAAAAGGACCCCTTTCGGAGGGGCCAACACAGCTATCAGGTGAACTGGTATCGACGACAAAACATGCTTGATAAGCACCGCACGAGCCCCCTTCGACAGCCAATTGGTTTGCCAGTAATTAATCCTTGCATCGATTTTATGTAATAAATCTCCAAACAATGCTCGAGTCTTCCTCCCCATAAAGAGAGGACATCTGAGATAAGAGATCAGGAAACTCCTAGAACCAAAGCTAGTAACCTGAGCAATAATCGACTTTCTACGATGACCCACCTTCGGACCAACCGACCTGACACTACCTGATACCCTTGTAACACCTTCATCACACACTCCAAAGATGATTTACCTGCATTTGAAAAGATTAAAATATCATCAGTATAACTCAAGTGGGTAAGGGGCCGTACCTGAGAGTGGGAAGAAAATGGCACAAATCGAGGCTCATCCAACAAAGAGTTCAAATTCCTAGACAAAACCTCAGCCGCCAATACAAATAAAACAGGTGACAACGGGTCACCTTGACGGAGGCCACAGGAAGACTTAAAGAACCCGCAAGGTTTCCCGTTTACCAGTACCGAGAAGTAGCAATTGGAAACCATCCTCCATACCATATCTAGCCAGATTTTACCAAAGCCAAACCTTCTCATAACCTGGATAAGAAAAGGCCAGGACACACGGTCATAGGCTTTCGCTATATCCAGTTTCAGAGCAACATTCGATCCCCGAACCTTTTTCCCAATTGCTGCTACCAATTCCTGGGTGAGCAATACATTGTCTGATATCACCCTACCCTTCACAAATCCATTTTTCTGGGGAGATATCAACTTCGGCAATACCAGCTCCAAGCGAAGAGATAAAAGTTTAGATATCACCTTGTTGATGAAGTTACATAAACTGATGGGTCGGAATTCTAAGAATGATACGGGCCTGGCCGTTTTAGGCACCAGGGCAATTAGCGTCGATGTGAAGCCGACTGGAAGCTTGGCTCCTGCAAAAAAATCTAGGACCGCCTTGTGAAGGCCATGCCCAATGATTTCTCAGCAGGACGTGAAGAAAGTCCCCGTGAAACCATCTGGTCCCGAGCAACTTTCACCATCCATTGCAAAGACCACCATACGAACTTCCTCTTCCGATGGCAACTTGCTCAATTCCTCATTCTAATAGGACGACACAAGCCGAGGAATAACATCCAACCATCCACCATGTACAACCAACCTTGAAACTTGAGATAACATGCCCAAGAAAAATTGGACTACCATCTCTTCCACCTGTTTCTCATCCTCTATCCATTGTCCTTGAGAATCCTTAATACCACGAATGAATGACCTAATCCGATGCTTTCGCACCAAGGCATGAAAAAACTTAGTATTGGCATCACCCTCCTTTAATAATTTCACTCTAGATTTTGATGCCAAAATGCTGTCTGGTGCATAAGCTCGATTCTCAATTGCTCCTGGGCCTCCCCAAGGCCACTCTCAGCCTACACGGATGGAGCTTCTTCCAACTCAATCTCCTTCCACTGAACCTCCTCTTCAGCCCTCTGAACTCTATCGTTACCCAACCAAAAACCTCCTTGTTCCACGTAGAGAGCTTGGCCTTGACATTTTTCAGTTTGTTGATCAAAACTCTGACAAGCTGACCATCTGTCGGCAATGCCCAGGCACGCTGTACCACTCCATAAAATTCGAGTGAGATCGCCATATATCTAAGAATCAAAAACTCTTTGGGCCCTCCCCCAACTGATGCAAAACTGAGACCAAGAGAGGAGAGTGATCCGAAGGAAACTGCGGTAAGTGCCGAACAGCAACTTTACACCCAAGCTGTGCCCAATTCTCATCAACCAAAACCCTATCCAGTCTTTTCCAGATTCGGGCTCTACCTCCCCTATTGTTGCACCATGTAAATTTAGACCCTAAATATCCCACATCCACCAAGCCCAATTCCTCAATAAAATCCAAAAAATCAAGCCCTTCTCCCACCCTAAAAGGATGTCCACCCTTTTTTTCCCTCTTGGTTCAGCACTACGTTAAAATCCCCCATAAGAAGTGTTGGAAATGACACATCTTTCAATACCAATAAATTCTGCCATAGAGCTTTTCGTTCAAGAGCACAGCAACTAGCATGAATCAATACAAGGTACACATGCTGCTTAAGAAAAGAATGACCAACATCGACCACAAAATACTGATTGGATTGAGAGACAATGTTAACAGTAAAATCTTCTAAATAGAACAACCACAGCCTTCCCGAATCATTAGAGATACAATGAGAAAACCTAAGACCGCACTTGATTTGTTCCATGCAAGAAATATCCACCTTAGGTTCGCACAAGCCAAACAAGGAAATTCGATGCTTACGAATGATTCTTTTAACACGATTTAAAGTAACCAAATTATTGATACCATGTACATTCCCAAAAAGAGAATTAATCATGAAAAACATAGGAAAGTAGAAGCTGGAGAAGAAGCATCATGCTTCTTACAATGCCTGCGACCAATAACCAATTGCCATGCCTTCGGGTTCCTCAGGCCGTCCAATCTCCTCTTCAGCTCCTCCATATGAGACATATCAGTATCTTTTCGAGGAAAGAGGCCCAAGTCAGTTATCACCTTTGACCGCGCCTTCTCAACGATACCATCGTCCTCTGAAGAATCTTCTTCCAACACCCTGTCCGCTACCTGCTCCAATATCTTGACAGCCGCATCTTCTGTAGCTGCATCTATCAACGAATTGACCTGTAATGTTGACGACTGGATTTCCTCTAGCATATGATCCCTTGGAAACGCCTCTTCTTCTCCAGCATTAATCTCTTCAGCAACCATACCAGAATTGGCTCGTTCCTTCCACAGCCTAGAGTGCTGAAGTGGGCCTTCCCGAGCGTCGAAAACCAGGAGGGAAGAACCCGATTCAGGCACCCACACCGCCAGTGCATTCTTGTCCACTGCTTGTTCCCTCTTCCTAGACAACAGTCTCTCGTCACCATCCTGCAGTGAGGATGTCGAGTCTAGTTCAGTAGAAATTGGTTCTTTGCCCTTCTCAGAAGTGGAGGGATCATGATGAGGAGTCTGAGAATCCATAGCTCCTTGAGTATCAGGAGTTGGATCAGAACGTGGTTCCTTTGCATGTGAAGCATCCTCAACAGTAACAGTGGGCATCAGAAGGTTCTTCTTATCCAGAAACTCAGATTTTTGCTCAGGAGACATGGTGATCATGAGACCATGTTTGAGGAGAAAAACATGATTCTTAAACTCTTTTAATAACTCCACCGCTTTGGAATGATATGAAGTGGTTTTGGAAGAAGATTTTCTAGGATGAACAGAGGGACCAGGAGTGAAACGCAGTGATTGTGTGGTGTTAGGAGTAATGGGTCTATTATGACCACGTTTGGATCGAGATTTGAAGCAGCTTCTTTAGTGCACTAATGCCCATCAAAAAACCTTAAATTTTTTCTTTCAAAGTAGGATTTAGTGAAAACAGAGGAAAAAACGTCCTTAGGACATGCTCCAGTAATAGGAATTTTGAAATGCTCAAAGATTGGAGTTAAAAACTTTCCATAAGAAAGCTTCCTTCGAGTATTAGTACTCAATTTTAACAGGAATTTGCACATGATAAAACCAAAGTCCATGCAAATTTTTTCAACAAAGCAGTAGAACATATGCAATTCCATTTTGTTGGAATTAGTATGATGACCATCAGTAGGAACTATAAGGTTTGAAATGATGGAGAAAATGGTCAAATTTTTTGGAGAAAGATTTTCCAATTTAGCATCAGCAGGAACTTGAAATAGTGATTGAAAGTAAGTTATCAGTTTTCCAGCATTAAAGTGATTAACATCTGTAGGAATTTCTTCATAGGAGAAAAAACTTAGCAATTTTGCTACGGCAACCAGGTTCAATAGAAGTTTTCAAAATACCATTGAAAATTTCAGGATAAAAAACAATGTCTATTCTATTTACACGTGATTTGACTTCATTGTGATCAGTGCCTTTCCTAAGATTTGCAAAAAACTGGTAAAGCATTCAGGATAAAAGACATTAGGTATGGTGATGATGTGAGACCATTTCTAGAATTCAAAAATGCGAAGGACCAAATCGAAGATCTATCTTACGGAATTCATAGAGGTTGATTGATCTTTGAATGATGAATTTCTTTTGTGAAATCAATGCAAACTTTTTCTTGGCTTCATCATCGATAAACTGAGGCAGTGGAGGAGGTTGGGAGATGATTTGAGAGTCTGTCTGAGTTGTCTGAGTTGTTTGAGTTGTCTGAAGTTCTTGAGTACAGGCAGACCCCTTTTAAATCTCTTGGAGGTTCGTCTAGCAGTAGGAGATTCCACTTCTTCATCCCAGAGGATGTGCTTGCGTCCGGTAGCAGAAGATCCATCTCTGATTCTTACCATTCTGAAATGCTGGTGTTTTGAGTGATGAAAATGATGTGAAATGGAATCCTAAGGACTAATTGTACTACTTAGATGGAAATAACATGATCAATCCGCTCAGAAAGGTGGTGAGATCAGTTTTAGGGTTTTTGACATAAATTTAGGATCAGAAAAGATTGTTGATGTTAAGGTAAGATGTTGATGCAGCACTACTTGCAAAAGACTTACAAAAACTTTTGTGGTGTCAATTTTGGAAGATTTTTCATGTGAAGATATGAATTTTGAGTTTTTAAAGTATAAGCTAAGAAGAAATTTTGTGTCCGAAAGTGAGATGTTTTGTCTGAGAGAAATGAGAAAAAATGCCCTTTATAAGACACGACCTTTGGTGTGTTGGACGTCCGAATGAAGTGAAGCGTTC
Organism: Gardenia jasminoides; assembly: GCA_013103745.1. NCBI lineage: Eukaryota > Viridiplantae > Streptophyta > Magnoliopsida > Gentianales > Rubiaceae > Gardenia > Gardenia jasminoides. The sequence continues at coordinate 24,200,025 of CM023098.1, read as the reverse complement.
AACACATCCGTTCGATAGGATTTTCTGGAAAACTGTGATGACCCCACTTCTCCCTAGGGCGAACCCTAGGGTATCGGCGGGCCGCCTGCCCAACTCTCGCCGGGACTCAGTACAATCCTCAATTCAATAATGAACAAATATTTCGATTAACAAGATAACCTTAATATCCATAAGTCTAACAAAACTTTCAAACCTTAAACTTCATTAGAAAATCATAGCCATCTAGATTCTAATTACAATAACAAAAGTTCATCCATTCGGAATTCCTTAAGTACTTTCCAAAAATACAAGAAGTACATCAAACTACAAGATTAAAGTCTCCAAACCAGACAACCCAATGCAACTCTTGGGGGCTCTCATTCTCAAAACCCTGCTAAGGAAAACAAAGTTGGAAGGAATGAGTTAAAAGCCAAGTGAGCGATCCTAATAACATGCAATCTCATAGTAGCAGTATAATAATATATATATCAGTTAAGCACTCAATAGATCAATATAATTCAGTTTGGAAGCATAAAATGTATAAAACACATAAACTGAGAAAACACTCAATAAAAGGATACAATTTTCACTGGAAGCAATTGCAATCCATCTGGTTCATCACTCAACCCCCTACTCCTCCTTATAACTCCTAGTGGTAATGTGACGGCCCCACTTTCCCCAAAGGCAAACCAGAGGGGTTAGCGGACCGCCTGCCCAACTCTCACCAGGACTCAAAAGGTATAACCATAAAACCATTGTAAAAGGAACCGACAAATTCTTATAAATTACAACCTTCAAAATCTCAACAAAGTTACGTTGGAATAACTCTAAAATACTACAAACCATTTAAGGCATCCATTATCTTCCAACTTATACAAAAGGAAAAGAAAATCCACAAAACTAGAATCCTCGATTTCGTGCACTCCTTCCGGACTGTTAAGGAAAACAAAGCTTATGGGGTGAGCAAAGCTCGGTGAGGCCAAGAATTCATGCACAAGCGGTTAAAGCAATAACACACTTTAACAGAACAATAACAGGAAAAAAAATAGGAAACACATACAGGGCGGTATAAAATATTCACTAGAAAAGGATACAACTTGCCGCTCCATCATTTGTCTTCAGTCCGGATTTCAGTGGAAACGTTGACACTCCGTCAACCACTCTCTCACAGACCGTAGCAATCACTTTACTCTCACCCGTCTACTTACACCCCACGGGCCCGTCAAAAAGAGCAATATCGTTAAACCAAGTCGGGATGAGCGGCACCTCCCACTCCATAGAGCGTGGTACATACTACCGCTTGGTAAATGAGTTGACGAGACTACGCTCCAATCGACTTAATCAACATCTGACCCAAACGGGAGGAGAGGTACCTCCCACTCTCTTGAGTGTGGTACATACAACCGTTTGGTTCTAGCATATCAAGAACAAGCACATGTACAATCATTTTACGATTTCAATTCAAGTAAGTCCAAGCAAGGGTTAGCGCAGTAAAGTACACGCTCACCAAGTCAAACAAGCATGCTTTCAAATGAATTTCATCAAATCAGACATCCAAGCATGAAAACAACAAGCACTTGAACACTCACCAACAGTTGAGCGTAAGCAAGACAATGTAGAAGTCAAACACGTTCATCAACGTCCACGGACTCACCTGGAACATGCAAATCAAACCATTAACCTTTTGGTTTCTAACTAAAGGAACCTCGTCGTAAGGTTGGAAGAAAACCATTTCAAATGTGAAGTAACACGACATGCATATACCCAATGAACTAAGCTCTTAAAACGCTTATAATCACTTAAAATAGCAAAAGAAGCACATACATGGGCGTTGGACGGAAAACGGACGAGGACAAAATGAAAACGGAAAACACACACTGAAAGGTGGAAAAAATAGTTTTGACACCTTGTACGCCATTGCCCATATATCAAGCTACGAGTGTCGGATTTGAGCGTACGAGATGCCGTTTCGAATCTAAGAGAACAAGCTACAACTTTTATGAAGACAACTTTGACCCAGATTCATTCCTTCTTGGTCAAAAACGTAGAAACTATTTCAGAAATTTTGCCGTCAGAATGTCCGACAGGCTCACTTCAAACGGACATAACTCAGCGCTCACAAATCAAAATCAAGAAATTCTAGATGCGTTGGAAAGCTAGAACGAAGAGCTATAACTTTCGTGTTTTGGCTAAAAGCTAAATCACAAAGGATCAACACCAAAAACGACGCCAAAGTTGCTGCCAGTAAAATTCTGCTTTCCTGTTCAACGCCCAAACAAACCAAATTGCACCCAAGCGAATTCTATTGACTCGATTGCGATAACAAACATGCAATGCAGCCCCTTACATGTCACACACAGCCCCAAACACGCACACACACACCACACACACCAATCCAAGAAACTAAACCAAACGAAAATCCTTAGCTTACTAGTGGGAATTCAAGAGCCCACACAACCAAGTGGGAATCCAAGAGCCCACACAATCATTTAAATCAACAAACCAACATTAATTCCTACCATTAGCACTTAAAACAAAACCCTAACCCTAACTCAAAATCATGGCTAGGCATAACTACATCAAAATCAACTAATCTAATCCATAGAATCATTCCATAAGCTGAAAAATAAGCATGAACCAAGCCATGGGAATCACAAAACCCCACAATTCATAATCTTCATCCAAATTCAAGCTTGTAGGAAAATAGAAGAAACCTTTCTAGATGATGTTCTTGGTGAAACCCCAAGTTTCCAAGTCCAAGCTCCACCTACTAGCTCCAAAACAAAATCAAATGGTTGAAAGTTGCAAAATCTCCAAGCTTTTCTTCTTTTTTCCTCTCTTTTTTTTTCCTTCTTTTCTTCTCTTCACTCACGGTTTTCCTCTTGTTTTCTTTTTTCCTTTGCTTGGCAGGCAACTTCAAGCTTTAAATAGTCCAAAGATAAGCTCAATTAGATATTTTTTTTACCTATTCAAAATTTGGTCAAAAATATCATGCCAATAAACCTACCAACTTAGATTTATTTCCACTCTTACCCACATAATTTCTTTTCCTATCAAAATAGTCCATAGGTACTAATCTATCAAAACTTAATCTCACCTACATAGGCCTCTATTCACCTAGAAGTCTTAATCACTCGCCTAATCATGCATTACCCACTCGCCTAATCATGCATTACCACACATACAATCAAGGAGTAACAAACTCGTAATTGAACATAAAACTTATATTCATTTTCAAAACTAGGGTTTTGTAAGTTTTACAAAATCAACCTAGGATTTTATCAAAATCTAGGGTTTTCGAAACAAATTAGGGTTTTAGGTTTCAAATTAGGGTTTTTAAACGTGTAAAACAGGATTATTAAAACAAAACACTTTGAAAAGTAAAACAAAACATATAAACACCTTGGCAAACAATAATGCCTATAATAAACTTTAAACAAAATATGAAAGTCGGTACGGGTCCTCACAACCTTCCCCCCTTAAAAGAATTTCGTCCTCGAAATTCATACCTGAATTAAGGAACAGTTCGGGGTATTTTCTCCTTATATCCTCTTCCACTTCCCACGTAGCTTCCTCGACCTCATGGTTCTTCCACAAGACTTTCACTAAAGGAATTTGCTTGTTTCTCAACTCCTTGATTTTTCGGTCTAAAAGCTTCACCGGTTTCTCCTTATATGTTAAAGCTTCATCAAGTTCTATATCCTCTGGTTGGAGTATGTGAGATGGATCTGGGTGGTACTTCTTGAGAAACGACACATGGAACACGTTATGGATACGGGATAGGCTGAGTGGTAAATCCAACCTATAAGCTACCTTTCCGACCCGCTCAAGAATGGTGTATGGTCCCACATATCTTGGCTGTAATTTCTTTCCTTTTCCTGCCATTAGGCTCACCTTTAAAGGGGTAATTCTAAGAAAAACTTGATCTCCTACCTCGAACTCCAAATCTTTCCTCCTATTGTCTGCGTAACTCTTTTGTCGACTTTGGGCAGTTAAAATTCTCTGCCGAATTAACTTGACCTTTTCTCGAGCTTCTTCCATCCAAGGGATCGTAGTTGGATCTAAGGCTTTCCTCGCTCCTACTTCATCCCAGTAAATCGGTGACCGACATTTACGACCATAGAGAGCTTCATACGGGGCCATTTGTATGGATGAATGAAAACTGTTGTTATAGGCAAATTCTACCAAGGTCAAATATTGACTCCAACCAACCCCAAAGTCTAGAACACAAGTCCTCAACATGTCCTCAAGAGTTTGAATCGTCCTTTCGGATTGACCGTCAGTTTGAGGATGGTAAGTAGTACTAAGATTTAGCTTAGTTCCTAATATTTCCTGCATCTTTTGCCAAAATCTCGACACAAACTGCGGATCTCGATCCGACACTATGCTCACAGGAATACCGTGCAACCTTATGACTTCATCCATATACAATTTAGCCAATTTCTCCATTGAGTATTTCATGCTTATGGGTAGAAAATGTGCAGACTTAGTCCGACGGTCTACAATAACCCAAATCGCGTCATGACCCCTTTGCGTCTTTGGCAGTCCCCGATACAAAATCCATGGTAATATCCTCCCATTTCCACACGGGTATCTCCAATGGTTGCAATAATCCAGAGGGCTTCTGATGTTCTGCTTTAACCTTCTGGCATACCAGGCATGTTTGAACAAATTGGGCTATTTCCTTCTTCATGCCTTCCCACCAGTATAGACTTTTCAAATCCTGGTACATCTTATTTCCCCCAGGGTGTACCGTATACTTTGATCGATGAGCTTCCTCTAATATTTCCTTTTTGAGTTCCTCATCCCTTGGTACCACTATTCGATTTCGATACCTGAGAACTCCCCCCGCTCCGATATTAAAATCTGGAAGCTCTTTTTTCTGGACCTTTTCCAACCACCTTTGTACTTCGGGAGCCTTCTTTTGCGCCTCTTTAATCTTGTCCAGTAGTGCAGATCTTAATACAATGTTTCCCAGTACAACTTTGTTAGATTGTAGATGGGGATTCCAAACACTAATCTCCTCTAACATGTGCCATTCCTTCACCATCAAGCCAGCTACTTGTACCTTTCGGCTCAATGCATCTGCTACTACATTAGCTTTCCCAGGGTGGTACTTAATCGTGCAATCATAGTCCTCCAAAAACTCCACCCATCTACGTTGTCTCAAATTCAATTCTTTCTGGGAAAATAGATATTTAAGGCTCTTATGGTCAGTGAAAACCTCAAATGTTACGTCATATAAGTAATGTCTCCACTTACGTAATGCAAACACTAGGCAGCTAACTCCATAGCATGGGTGGGATAATTTTGCTCATGAGGCTTCAACTTCCGCGAAGCGTAGGCTATAACCCGCTCATTTTGCATCAACACACATCCTAACCCTTCCTTTGATGCATCCATAAATACCACGTACCCATCTCTTCCATTGGGCAGAGCCAACACTGGTGCCTCAGTCAACCGTCTCTTCAATTCCTGAAAACTTCTTTCACACTTAGCGTCCCATATGAACTTGCTATGCTTCTTGGTCAACTCGGTCATAGGTCCTGCTATCTTGGAAAAATCTTTAATGAACCAACGGTAATAACCAGCTAAACCTAAAAAATTCCGAATCTCCGTTGGATTCTTGGGTTGCTTCCATTTTGACACCGCTTCCACCTTAGTTGGGTCTACTGTGATTCCATCTTTAGAGATTATATGACCCAGAAATGCCACCTCCTCCAGCCAAAATTCACACTTGCTGAATTTGGCATACAGTTGATGTTCTCTTAGGGTTTGTAGTACTATCCTCAAATGTCGTTCATGATCCTCTCGGGTTTTAGAAAATACAAGAATGTCATCGATAAACACCACTACAAATTGATCTAGGTAATGCTTGAAAACTCGATGCATCAAATCCATGAACGCGGCCGGTGCATTTGTCAACCCAAATGGCATCACCGCGAACTCAAAATGCCCATACCTCGAATTAAAGGCTGTCTTGGGTATGTTCTCTTCTCGAATCCTGAATTGATAGTACCCCTGTCTGAGATCCAACTTAGAAAACACCTCCACACCCTGTAACTGATCAAAAAGCTCATCAACGTGTGGTAGGGGGTATTTGTTCTTAATGGTAACATCATTCAATCCTCGATAGTCTATACACAATCTTAGGCTTCCATCCTTTTTTTTAACAAACAACACCGGTGCACCCCAAGGTGAATCGCTCTCTTTAATGAAACCCCATTCCAGCAAATCCTGTAATTGAAGCTTCAATTCTCTCAATTCAGCTGGAGTCATCCTATATGGCGACTTAGAAATAGGCGTTGTCTCCGGAGTCACCTCAATCTTAAAAGCTATCTCCCTTTCAGGTGGTAAAGGTTTCAATTCTTCAGGGAATACATCAGGAAATTCTCTCACTACCGGTACATCTTCCAACTTTACCTTATCCCCAGGTGTATTGATCAGAAAGGCTAAGAACCCTTTCGCCCCCTTATTCAACAATTTTCTAGCTCGGATTCCTGAAATAAGAGCTGATGACGCTAAGCTACCCCTTACATCTAATTTTAAAGTTGGCTCTCCCGGTACATGCAATTCTACCATCTTTGTCTTACAATCAAGTTGGGCATGATAAAGGGCTAACCAATCCATCCCCAAGATAACATCACAGCCCTTGATTTCCAGACTCATCAAGTCCACTAGCAATTTTCGTTCACCAATCCAAATATCACAACTTCTATAAACCGAGCTAGATAATAGTTTCTGGTTTCCAGTAGGCGTACTAACCTCTAGATCATGTGGGAGTTTTTCAGATTTAACATCTACGCCCTTCATGAAAGTAGGATTCACAAAAGAATGGGTTGCCCCGGGATCGATTAAAACTTTTGCTAAACGGTGAAATATGGGAATCATACCTTCGATAACCTCCGTCGGATCAGGAACTTGATGCTGATCCATGGCATACGCCCTGGCGGGCACCCTCAGGCGATTGTCTCCTACACTTGATTGTTTAGTGGTCGACCTAGCAGATGACGACTGTGAACTACCTCCTGCACGCCGAACTGTTGGACAGTTGGCAATTTGATGCTTGGTACTCCCACAGCTTAAGCATTTTCCCGCTTTCCTCCAACAATCATCTGTGGTGTGGTTTGGTTTTCCACAATATCCACACCCTACCTGAGGAGTAGACACGGAACTTCCTTGTGTTGTGGTTCGAGTCTGACCACGCCCACTAGTAGCTCCTCTTGCCATAGACCCCCTAGACGCTCCCTCCAAGCGTACTCCTCCTACACCTCTCCCAGCTTTAGGGGCCGACACGTTTCTATCCACCGGCCCTACACCACTCCCACTCGGGGCATTTCTTTTCTTAGCATGAAAAGCTCTCACTTGAAGCCTAGCACTTTCCACCCTTTGGGCCTTTTCTAAGGCCTCAGTAAAAGTATTAATTTGGGCCGCGGCTAGAGCCTCTTGAATTTCAACATTAAGCCCTTGCAGATCGTCTAATCCTTCACGATCCGTGGCCACTAACTCGGTGCAAACTTGAGAGTTTCAGAACTGGGTCTCAGAATCGGCCATACTCATTGTTCCTGCCTCAACCTAATGAAATCATCCTCTCTTTTCTCACGGATCATGGAGGCAAAACTTCACATCAAATTCCCTTTTAAAATTCGCCCAAGTCCATGGGGTCTGTTCTCTCTCCCATTTAGCCCTAATGACATTCCACCACGATCTAGCTGAGCCCTCAAATTGAAAGGTGGCAAACATTACTCGTCTCCTCGATAATTCAGGGATCGGCAAATATGTCGGGTCATTCTCTCGAACCAACCCTCCGCTATATCAGAGTCTGCCCTACCTAAAAACTTAGGCGTGAACTTAAGAAAACGCTCCAGGGCTCTATCTTCTCCCTGCTTAGGGCCTACAGGCTGGTTTTGCTGTCCAGGACCTTGGTTGTTAGCCAGAAGCTCGAGAATATTAGTCATCTTATTGATAGCCGTAGCCATCTGATCTACATCTCCACCGCCCGATCCCCCTTCCGGTCCTACCTCCGAAGACCGTGCACTCTCTGAGGGTTAAGGCTGTCTACGCCCGCGCCCCCGTCCTCGACCTCGGCCTTGACCTCGACCTTGGGTTTCAATAGTCCTCCCAATGTCTAAATACATCATGAAAAGAATTACACAAAAGAAAATTGTTTCAAATAACATTCAATCATAACACCAGTTCAATTAACGGGAACGAACATATATTAACACAATAAGGAACATATATTCACATAGTCAAAGGTTACAAGTGGGTAAAAGTCATGGGGCATGTTTAAAATACAGCACACTTGTGCCAACAAAATACAGTTAGTCATGCAAGTAAAGTTACAGGCTTCATGAGCCTCACCCCAGCTAAACCCTAGACAAAACCAAAAGTCAAAAGATTGCACTCCTAATCTAGCTCTCAGCTGAGCCACTAGTCTGAGCCTCCTCAGCTGGCTCTTCCTCCTCCGGTTCCTCCTCGGAGGGGTCCTCAACAGGCTCTTCCTCAATCGGCTCCTCTTCGGAGGGGTCCTCGACCGGTTCCTCCTCAACCGGCTCCCCTCCAGAAGGGTTCTCATGTGCCGAACCCTCATCCCCAACTGGCACCTCCTCCAACTCAGCCACTTCCTCCATCTCCTCCAATAAGATAGTAGCATTATTCAAGATCCTAGCAACCCGCTGCCGACCCTCGTTGACCACCCTAGTCAACCGAGTTCGGAGCCTCTGGACCTCGTCCTAAGCGGCGTCAACTCTAGCCCGTTCCACAAACACTTCATTCTCCAGCTCCATAATTCTAATCCCTTGGCCATCTTCTAATATCTGCAAACTCTCATTTTCATCAGCTAGCGCTCTGTTTTGATTCAATAGCTGCCGGCGCTCATCGTCAATAGACAACACTAACTCATTCGGGTAAGAAAACGTCTCCCTACAAGGACAGCGGGGTGATCTCCTTGGTGTGTATCGAATAAGAGGCCCTCCTCCAAGCACTCGGTAGCGAATAGCCCTAACAGGTGCTACATGACCATTAGCCTCGCCATTAACCTCACCATTACCAATGGCCCCATTTGGCTCCGGTCCACCATTACCTCCCTCCATACCTACAAAACAACCATAAACCCACAGTTAGAATCTTAAACACTCACTACTCAAAAGTAAATTTCCTAAAGGGTTCCAAACAGATCTCAAACCTAGGTTCTGATACCAACTGTGACAGCCCCACTTTCCCCAAAGGCAAACCAGAGGGGTTAGCGGACCGCCTGCCCAGTTCTCGCCAGGACTCAAAAGGTATAACCATAAAACCATTGTAAAAGGAACCGACAAATTCTTATAAATTACAACCTTCAAAATCTCAACAAAGTTACGTTGGAATAACTCTAAAATACTACAAACCATTTAAGGCATCCATTATCTTCCAACTTATACAAAAGGAAAAGAAAATCCACAAAAACTAGAATCCTCGATTTCCGTGCACTCCTTCCAGACCTGTTAAGGAAAACAAAGCTTATGGGGTGAGCAAAGCTCAGTGAGGCCAAGAATTCATGCACAAGCAGGTTAAAGCAATAACACACTTTAACAGAACAATAACAGGAAAAAAACATACAGGGCGGTATAAAATATTCACTAGAAAAGGATACAACTTGCCGCTCCATCATTCGTCTTCAGTCCGGACTTCAACGGAAACGTTGACACTCCGTCAACCACTATCTCACAGACCGTAGCAATCACTTTACTCTCACCCGTCTACTTACACCCCCTGTACCGGGCCCGCTCGTCAAAATAGTATTAACATCAAACCAAGTCGGGATGAGCGGCACCTCCCGCTCCATGGAGCGTGGTACATACTACCGCTTGGTAATTAACATCAAACCAAGTCGGGATGAGCGGCACCTCCCGCCCCATAGAGCGTGGTACATACTACCGCTTGGTAAATGAGTCGACGAGACTACGCTCCAATCGACTTAATCAACATCTGACCCAAACGGGAGGAGAGGTACCTCCCACTCTCTTGAGTGTGGTACATACAACCGTTTGGTTCTAGCATGTCAAGAACAAGCACACGTACAAGCATTTTACGATTTCAATTCAAGTAAGTCCAAACAAGGGTGAGCGCGGTAAAGTACACGCTCACCAAGTCAAACAAGCATGCTTTCAAATGAATTTCATCAAATCAGACATCCAAGCATGAAAACAACAAGCACTTGAACACTCACCAACAGTTGAGCGTAAGCAAGACAATGTAGAAGTCAAACACGTTCGTCAACGTCCACGGACTCACTTGGAACATGCAAATCAAACCATTAACCTTTTGGTTTCTAACTAAAGGAACCTCGTTGTAAGGTTGGAAGAAAACCATTTCAAATGTGAACTAACGCGACATGCATATACCCAATGAACTAAGCTCTCAAAACGCTTATAATCACTTAAAATAGCAAAAGCAGCACATACATGGGCGTTGGACGGAAAACGGACGAGGACAAAATGAAAACGGAAAACACACACTGAAAGGTGGAAAAAATAGTTTTGACACCTTGTACGCCATTACCCATATATCAAGCTACAAGTGTCAGATTTGAGCGTACGAGATGCCGTTTCGAAACTAAGAGAACAAGCTACAACTTTTATGAAGACAACTTTGACCCAGATTCACTTCTTCTAGGTCAAAAATGCAGAAACAATTTCAGAAATTTTGCCGTCAGAATGTCCGACAGGCTCACTTCAAACGGACATAACTCAGCGCTCAATCAAGAAATTCCAGATGCGTTGGAAATCCAGAACAAAGGGCTATAATTTTCGTGTTTTGGCCAAAAGCTAAATCACAAAGGATCAACACAAAAAATGACGCCAAAGTTGCTGCCAGTAAAATTCTGCTTTCCTGTTCAACCCCCAAACAAACCAAATTGCACCCAAGCGAATTCCATTGACTCGATTGCGATAACAAACATGCAATGCAGCCCCTTACATGTCACACACAGCCCCAAACACACACACACACACCACACACACCAATCCAAGAAACTAAACCAAACGAAAATCCTTAGCTTACTAGTGGGAATTCAAGAGCCCACACAACCAAAGTGGGAATCCAAGAGCCCACACAATCATTTAACTCAACAAACCAACATTAATTCCTACCATTAGCACTTAAAACAAAACCCTAACCCTAACTCAAAATCATGGCTAGGCATAACTACATCAAAATCAACTAATCTAATCCATAGAATCATTCCATAAGCTGAAAAATAAGCATGAACCAAGCCATGGGAATCACAAAACCCCACAATTCATAATCTTCATCCAAATTCAAGCTTGTAGGAAAATAGAAGAAACCTTTCTAGATGATGTTCTTGGTGAAACCCCAAGTTTCCAAGTCCAAGCTCCACCTACTAGCTCCAAAACAAAATCAAATGGTTGAAAGTTGCAAAATCTCCAAGCTTTTCTTCTTTTTTTCCTCTCTTTTTTTTTTCCTTCTTTTCTTCTCTTCACTCACGGTTTTCCTCTTGTTTTTTTTTTCCTTTGCTTGGCCGGCAACTTCAAGCTTTAAATAGTCCAAAGATAAGCTCAATTAGATATTTTTTTTACCTATTCAAAACTTGGTCAAAAATATCATGCCAATAAACCTACCAACTTAGATTTATTTCCACTCTTACCCACATAATTTCTTTTCCTATCAAAATAGTCCATAGGTACTAATCTATCAAAACTTAATCTCACCTACATAGGCCTCTATTCACCTAGATGTCTTAATCACTCGCCTAATCATGCATTACCACACATACAATCAAGGAGTAACAAACTCGTAATTGAACATAAAACTTATATTCATTTTAAAAACTAGGGTTTTGTAAGTTTTACAAAATCAACCTAGGGTTTTATCAAAATCTAGGGTTTTCGAAACAAATTAGGGTTTTAGGTTTCAAATTAGGCTTTTTAAACGTGTAAAACAGGATTATTAAAACAAAACACTTTGAAAAGTAAAAGAAAGCATATAAACACCTTGGAAAACAATAATGCCTATAATAAACTTTAAACAAAATATGAAAGTCGGTACGGGTCCTCACAGGTAATACTCACGTATACCGTACAATGCCCTAAGTTACCAACCTGCCCGACCGAGTCTGGTTCTGGCTCGAATAGGTCGATAACGAAGGGGAAAAGGCCTTGTCCAGCCAATGTGTTAAAGTACACATGGCCTACAGTCATGTACAAATAATATACAAACAGTGGAAAAAAAATAAACGGTGGAACAGTGTAATGAAAGTTAGGTCGAGTGCGATAAAGTGCACACTCGCCATTCACATAATCATTGAAAAGCATTGATAGGCATCTAACATGTCAAATGAGCAATTCATCATAAAGTATTTCACACTTAAGCAATTTATTCACAAACATGCAAGGAACACTCACCAAATAAAACTAAGTAACTCAAACGTTTGTGCCTTGATAACCCTCGATACCACCTTCGAACCCTACGTACAACCAATGTATATAACTATCAACTCAAACCAAAACAAGTAAATGTAACTTAACAAGTGCAAATAAATGCTACTAGTTAATGCATCTGAACTAGAAAATTCTAGGGTGATTAATGGTTGCCAAATGATGAAACATTGAAGGTTTAATAGATTCAAAAGTCAAATATGATGTTTGGAATGAAATAAGCACGCAAAGATTCAAGAAGCATCAAGGTTTGACCAAGAATAAGTTCACGTTAAAAGTTGAAGTTCGGGTATAACAATGGGTTCTGTGCAGTCTTGGGAAAACGGGCATAACATGGTGTAGAAAAGTCAAAATTAGGCAAGGTTTATGGCTATGGAAAATAGATTTGGATTACTACAAATCACTAGAAGGTCTCGCTTTGAGATTCGTGATGTAAGACAAGCTAAAGTGCGCGACAAGACGACAAGAAAGAACAAAAACAGGTTATCAGTCTTGAAAATCAGCCATCTTCTTAGATTTTCTGGGATTGATAGGAAATTAGTTGGCATGCAAGCCATATATTGTTGGAAAGCCCTTGAAGTCTAGTTTCAAACGCCACCAATGGCGCTCGATTTTGACTCCCAAGCAAGAAATTATAGCCACTTGAACTTAGGTCAGTAAGCTGTCTGACAGCTTGGTTTTCCAGTTTTGAAGAGTCATTTTTGGAACATCATTTGGGCTATGAAATGATACTGGAAAAACACCAAATTTTGTAGGCACAAATCTCAGTATGTGAACTACATTTGTACCAAAAAATCATATGGGAAGGCAGTGATCAAAGCAACCAAAGTTGACTGAAAATTTTGAGTTCAATCCTGTCAAACGAAATCTTTTCTTTTTCCAATCTTTGGTTTATCTAAACAACCCTCATTCCATTCCATTTTCAAAACCAGGACTTTAACAACATTTCTTGATCAAATGATGGTAAAAACATTCGGACCAAACAACACCCAGAATAGAACAAAAGTTTCGAGCAGAATAGGAGTAGATTTCCAGATTTTGGCCATCTCCACACACATTCGTTTTCAAGCCACTAGACACCAAATTTTTGCAAAGAGTGTTAGGGTAATGTAAAGGCAACATGGCCCCAAAGTTGTGATACGTAAAACTCAAGCTTTTAAGGCAAGACTAAATCTCGAATATAGACCAAAAATCACACTCAGCTTGCTGGAAATGAAACAGGGCAGCATCAAGTCCCTCCTTTTAGTGAAATTTCACCCAACATTTAGTAACTAAAATCACCCAAATGGACGCTAATCCAGGCAACCCTTTTGTAGCAAATATACAAAGAAATTTGACTTCAAAATCAAAGTTAAAACAGAGTACAACAGCCCCCAAAATTTCGTCACTGTTCTTGCTGAAAAAATTTCAGATTACAAGGGGGTTACACAAGCTTTAGTTTGACCAATGAAAACTCATGATAAAATCACCAAATTTTCCACACTTATGCTCCACTATATAGGCTAGGTTAGTGATGAGTCTTAGCCAAAATTTCCCATGAAAAATCAGGTTTTAAGGGTGACAAACTGCCACCCCTGCTCGGCCCTCAAGACAGCCAGCACACAAACTTCCCTCCACGTCAACTTGAAGCTCAAATGACTATGGTTTCACACAACATTCAAGCATATTGTAAACCCACATTAACCTTCAATTTCACACGAAAACCTCAAGGCCACTACCTAGTTGGGAATTCCAAGAGCCCAACTTCAAGCAACCAAAACAACAAGAATCTAGCAAATGAAGCTTTGAACTACTAAGATAAACAACCCATTAGAAGCAATAGATGATTGAAGGTGATTACCTTTCTTTCAAGATGCAAGAAACCCTAGATTGAGTGTGTCCAAGAGCCACCAAAACCACCAATATCTCCCTTCTAAAACTCGGGTTTTCTTCACTAGTCGAAGGTCTTCAAGATGCAAGAGAAGGGAGGGAAGATTGAGCAAGTTTTCTTGGTTGATTTGGTGAAGTTTGGAGTAGATTTTGAAGATGAAAATAAAGGGGAAAGGGAAAGGGGAAGGTCGGCCAAGGAGGAAGAAGGTGAAGTGAATGAGTGGTTGTGGTGGTTTTGACTTTTGAGGCTTTTGTGGAGAAAAAAATGGAAGAAAGTGTACCGATTAGGCATAAAGTCTCTTTTTGTCGCGTCGAGGTAAATTCACGCAACACGATACTACGATCTCGGTTTCTCTTATTTACATAGCTCATATACATATTCTAACATTCAAAACATATGTCTAGTAGTCGACCTTAGACTCGAGTGCGAAATTTAAACCTTCAAATAATGCAATTAACAACATAATTTAAACGTGCGAAAGGTATTTTGAAAAATTTTGTGCCGATACAATTGACTTAAGAAAATCAAATAATTCAAACTAAAATAATTTTATGAAAATATGGAATTTTGCAATTTATAAATTAAATTGATGGTACGGGGCCTTACAAAAACAGCTTAAAACACTGTCGGACGTCCGTTCAACAGACATCGATGTCCGATAAGGTTTGACTAAAAATTTTTCAAGATTTCTTTTGCAAAATACCCAATTTCGATCTCAGATATATAAATTGATCCAGAGGCACAGCTTTTGTGAAAATGTCAACAATTTGATCTCTTGAACAAACATAATTTACACAAATCTCACCTTTTTGAAGAAGATCACGAATGAAATGATACTTTATATCTATGTACTTTGTCCTAGAATGTTGAATGCAATTTTTTGTCAAATTGATGGCACTAGTATTATCACAATAAACAGGCATATTATCATACAAGAGACCAAAATCATTCAAGGTATGTTTCATCCATAATAATTGAGCATAATATGCACTAGCGGCAATGTACTCCGCCTTGGTTGTAGATAAAGAGATAGCATTTTGTTTCTTGCTAAACCAAGATACCAAGCAATTTCCAAGAAAATGACATGATCCACTAGTACTTTTTCTATCTATTCTACATCCACCAAAATCAGCATCCATAAATTCACATAAAGCAAATTCATGACATTTAGGATACCAAAGACCAAAATTTAAAGTTCCTTTCAAATATTGAAAAATTCCCTTAACATCATTCAAATGAGATTCCTTAGGACAAGATTGAAAATGTGCACACAAGCAAACGGTAAACATAATGTCGGGTCTACTAGCGGTTAAATAAAGTAGGCTTCCGATCATACCTCTATATTTCTTTTCATCAACACTTGTACCTTCGTCATCTTTGTCAAGTTTGGTAGACGTACACATTGGTGTGCCAACTTGCTTTGAATCCTCCATTCCAAATTTTTTGAGGAGTTCATTTGTGTATTTTATTTGATTGATAAATGTCCCTTCTTGAGTTTGAAGAACTTGAAGTCCGAGGAAAACATTTAATTCTCCCATCAAACTCATCTCAAATTCATTTTGTATAATAGTGGAAAAATCCTTGCACAAACATTCATTAGTAGCACCAAAAATAATATCATCTACATATATTTGCACAATAAGAAGATCATTCAATTTTTGTTTTGTGAGAAGGATGGTGTCTACAATACCCCTTTTAAAACCATTTTCAATCAAGAAACCACTTAAACGCTCATACCAAGCTCTTGGAGCTTGCTTTAAACCATACAAAGCTTTTGAAAGTTTAAACACATAATTTGGAAAATTTTCACTTTTAAAATCGGGTGATTGTTCTACATAAACTTCTTGATTAATAAAACCATTCAAGAAAGCACTTTTAACATCCATTTGACATAATTTAAAACCTTTGAAACAAGAAAATACAAGAAACATTCTAATAGACTCTGATCTAGCTACGGGAACAAATGTCTCATCAAAATCTATACCTTCTTCTTGAGTGTATCCCTTAACCACTAATCCAACCTTATTTTTCACAATTTCACCTTTATCATTTAATTTATTTCTAAATACCCATTTTGCACCCATAATAGGATGATTTTGAGGCCTTTCAACTAGGGTCCAAATATTATTCCTTTCAAATTGATTTAGTTCCTCTTGAATGGCTAGAATCCAATTATCATCTTTTAAGGCATCATTAATATTCTTAAATTCAACATGTGAGACTAATGCAAAATTATCAACTAGTGGTTTAGATGAGGAACGAGTTCTAACTTTTTCGGATGGATCATCAATAATTAGCTCCTTGGGATGATTTTGAATGAACTTCCAAGCTTTATGAAAATCTTTAGGTAGATCATCATTCTTGTCATCTTCTTCTAGCATTTGGTTTTTTTGAGAGCCATTTTCTTTTGAGTTTTCCTCCATTTCAGCATTGTTTTCCTCTTGGAGTGTGAGTTTTTCAAGTCCTTCTTAAACACCTACATCATCATCTTTACAAGTGTTTTGGGAAGAATCATCATTAGATTCATCAAATGTAATATGTATAGCCTCATCTATAACAAGAGTTCTTCTATTATAGACTCTATATCCTCTTTTATTTTCACAATAGCCTAAGAAAATACCTTCATCGGTTTTCTTATCAAATTTTTCAAGATGCTCCTTGATATTTAAAATAAAGCATTTGCAACCAAAAACTTTGAAGTAGCCAACAATTGGCTTTTTGTCAAACATTAGCTCATAAGAAGGTTTATTCAAAATAGATCTTAAAAGAATTCTATTCATTACATAACATGTTGTATTCACAGTCTCGGCCCAAAAGTATTTTGGTAAATCATTTTCACTTAACATAGTTCTTGCGCCTTCAACAAGAGTCCTATATTTTCTTTCAACAACACCATTTTATTGGGGGGTTTTTACAATTGAAAACTCATGAGTTATTCCATTGTGATCACAAAATTCTGAAAAGCCACAATACTTAAATTTCGAACCATTATCACTTCTAATTTTAACAATGTTTAAACCAAGCAAATTTTGAACTTTTGCAAACAAGGAAACAAAATTTTTGAAAGCATCATCTTTATGATGATGAAAAACAGTTCAAGTGTATCTAGAATAATTATCAACAGTCACAAGACAATATCTTTTACCACCCAAACTAGCAATTTGTGTAGGACCAAACAAGTCAAGATGTAAAAGGTCCAATGGTCTAGATGTAGATACACACTTTTTGAGTTTGAAAGAAACTTTGGTTTGTTTACCAAATTGACAAGCATCACAAAGTTTATCTTTTTCAAATTTAATTTTTGGTAATCCTCTAACAAGTTCCTTTTTGGAAATTTCATTCAACACATCCATATTGAAATGACAAAGTCTTCTATGCCACAACCAAGGGTCTTCATTTGAAATTTTAAGACATTGAAAGTTAGATGAGTTGATTTTTTCAAGAATAACAACATAAATGTCATTGAATCTTTTTCCTTTGAAAATGATATTAAACTTTGAATCAAGAACTAAGCATTCATGTTTTTTGAATAAAACAAACAAATGATGAGCTCGTGGCTACCACCAATGGAGTCAAGGATATTCCATTGATGACAACTGGTCCAATGACTCGAGCACGTGCCAAGAAGCTTAAAGAGTCCATGCAAGCATTGGTGTATCACGTACAAGATCAAGTGGGATGTCCAAGTGACCTTCAAGAGCTTGGAAATGAGGATCATAAGGTTTACACATTAATCCAAGTAATTGAAGCTAAGGAAGTTGCATTTGGAAAGTAAACCCAAAAGCATCTAGGGTTTCAGATCTTACGGACCTTGAAGGTTGTTTCCTTGTTGGGAAAATCCAAATGCCTTGTTGGTTAGTTAGGTAACTTGAGTCCATTTTTTATTAGTAGCTCGTTCAATTTCTGGTTAGTGAATAAAAGCTTTTGGCCGAAATTAGAGGTCAAAGCCTAGTCCAATTAGGATTAGTTTTCCTAAGCTAGTATTAGTTGATTCCTAGTAGTATTAGAATTATTTTGTAAGGCTATAAAAAGCCATAGTGCTGGCCGAATTATACATAAGTTTCATCAATAAAAATTTCAACTTTTTTTGTGAGAATAGCACGTCTCTTTCCTAAGAGATTTCTTCTTGAATACTTGAGAGATTTGAGTGTTCAATAGACTTATCAATCAAGAACTGCACTTAATTGTGACGTCATCTACCAATAGCCTTGGTTCGTTAATTCATTGTTCTACGGGTTGAGATTAAATTCAAGGTTTGTAGTTCCGCGAGTTAGAGGGGTCGAGTGTCTTCTGCAACTCCAACTTGATCATCGTTTAGGCCCTACATCAATTCATATCATCTTGGTAATCAGAGCTAGTTGACGGTATCAAGTATATCCCTTTGTTCTTGTTAAATTTTCGTTTCTTGTTTTTTGGTGTCAAATCTGTCCAAAAAAAAAATTCTGTTTTGAGTCTTGTCTTTTATCTTGCTGTCCGTATCTCTTCTAGTTCTTGTTGCTGTTCGTTTCATAGGCTCTTGTTGCTGTTTGTTGCATAGGTTCTTATTCCTGTCCATTTCATAGTTCTTGTTCTTGCGTGTTTGTTGTGTCAATTTGCTGGAAAACTTGGGCTGATCAAAACCAGAAAACCGTGACTTAACCTTGTTGAAATCATTGAATCTTGAACTTGTGTTGTGGCCTTCTTGAATTCTTGAAACAAACTTGAACAAGTTTTCAACAAAAACTTGAATCTTGGAGCTGTTTTCTTGAGTTCTTGAAACTAATGTCATCTTTCTGAATTCTGGGATTTGTACAACTGGTTCTTGAAGTTTAAAACCAGAAACAATTGGCTGAAAGTGAAAAAAAAAAGAGAAAATAGAAATGAAAGGAAAAAAAGAAGGCCGAACAGTTTTCTGGAAAATTTCTGTTTGCTGAAACCGAACCTGCTTTGATGTGTTATCCTTGATGTTCGAAGCTTAAAACCTTCCTTGTTGATTACTAAACATCTTTGCTTGGTTGGGGAAGTCTCAGAACCGAAATTGGAAGTTGAAACACCAAAACAGAATCTTAGTTTCCAACTCCAGTTTCTGTTTCAAAAACTGATTGGGTTTTTTGTTATTTAAAGCAATTACCAAAACCGAAAGGAACCTTCCTAAACCCAACAACACAGCCTTCCTAATCCTAACCATCTACAAATCATATCCAAAGGGGATTAAAACTGTTAGGAATTGGGGCATGGAAGCAAAAATGAATTTAAAATTTTAGCCCCACTCCCAGAATCCCCAGTTCTAATGATTTCATAAAGGAGTTCGAGGGATTACCTTAATCCGCAGATGAAGTCTCTGAGACGCCCCGAGAGGCGAGAATCCAGGCAGCAGTCCGTGTCCGCCTCTTGTCCACGAAAAGCTCCTGGATCACCTCTTGATCGTCTCTACGATCAGTGTGTGTGTGTGTGTGAGAATGGAAGGTGCTAGCCTTTCTCTCTCACTTTCTCAGACTCTTTTCTGACTACGTTAGTCTTTTGGAGAATTTTCTCTCTCTCTATTTTTCCTGACTCTCAGAAGTGATTTCTCTAACTCTCCTATCGTAGTATCTGATACTATTAATAGGAGAGAGATAGAGAGAGAGATGAGAGTAACAGAAGGGAGGGATAGGGTCAGGTGGTTTGATTCAAAAATCAAACCAGTAACATCGATGGTTTCCCTATCCCTTACATTTATTTTACAGAATAAGAGACAACTCATTTATCTTATCTATCACATGACTGATTTATTTATCTTTATAATTAAACCCAGTATTTATTTCCAAGTCCCACTACTTGGACACACAATTTAATCGAACCCAATCTCATGCCTGTGATCCAATAGGGTCCCAAATACACTGGCAATAATTATGAATTATAATTCTTAAAAAGAATTAGATAAAATAAACACTTTTATTTTATCATTAATTAAAATAATTAATTATTCATAATTATAAATTGTGAGCGGTGTCTAGCAACACATCACAATTACCCAGGTATTCGGAATTGATCAAGGGAAATTCCGACCTAACCTTTTCCATGGAAAATTACCGTGTAATTATTATCCTTTCACCATTGATATCCAATTAGTCAGGGAATAAGGAACAAGTGCCAATTCCCTTAATGACTAATTAATTTTCTAGTTCCCGGAATTAACCTTAGATTAGATTAACTTGAAGACACTCTCCAATTAATCTAATGTAGTCGACTACTAAGGTTACATTCCAACTAGTGTGGATATCGACTATTGGAGTGGTGAATCTCTCTTGATCACTCACTATCTTTCCATGCTTCACACTACCCCAATTTCTATTCTTTAAGTCACCCACGGTGAGTAACAAGAAAGAATCAAGGTAGTGATTCACACTCAAGATCTTGTGGTGATCTCAAGTCTAGGATCACTTACACAATTTCCCATAAGAGATTCAACCATTGGCACAAAATATCCTAATGGGATCTCACGTGGATCACTCCAATGAATTATTACTCTATAACTTCATCTACACATTAGCCTAGGTATCCCTATACCATGGTTGATGAGAACAACCACTACTTACATTAAGTAGGGGCTAATTGTGTACTAGTGCGTCATTATTAATGATGTCCTATCTCATTAATACTATGACTAGGGATATTTAAGAATATTTATTATAAATGTGATTGATATCTCATAGTCGACAACTCTTGTGACTATCATCACATTAATAAATATTCTAAGGACTTTACCAGTATATCATATATTAAGCAGGATAAAATTGGAAATTCATAAAATACAAAACTTTAATTAGGAATGTATTTCAACAAATCAATTGTTTTTGGGCATACATTCCAACAACCTCCCACTTGCACTAAAACAATTCATTTATAACTCTTAGTCCAAATGAAAGTACATGACTATCATGTTTCTTTTGAGATAGTGCTTTAGTAAGAGGATCGTATGTTATCCTCGGTTGGGGACTCTCTCTATCTTTACATCATTCCTGGCAATGATTTCCCTAATAAGGTGAAATCTTCTAAGTACATGTTTGGACCGTTGATGAGACCTAGGTTCCTTTGCTTGGGCAATAGCCCCATTGTTATCCGCACAAAGTTCTTGGATTAACAATGCTTGGAACCACACTAAGTTGATCCACGAACTTCTTGATCCAAGCGGCTTCCTTAGCTGCCTCAGGCTGCAATGTACTCGACCTCATTTGTAGAATCTGCTGTGGTGTCTGTTTGGAACTCTTCCAGTGACGGCACCTCCGTTGAGTAAAGATGAAGCCATCGTGACTTACAGGTCATCCTTGTCAGATTGAAAGCTTGCATCTGTGTAGCCCTTGACCTCCAATTCACCATTTCCATATACTAAGAACAAATCTTTAGTCCTTCTTAAGTACTTAAGAATGTTCTTAACAGCTCGAAGACCTTCACCGGATTAGCTTGAAATCTGCTCGTGACACTCAGAGCATGGGAGACATCTGGTCTTGTACACAACATAGCATACATAATTGATCCAATTGCCGAAGCATATGGAATATTATGCATCTTGTCAATCTCGACTTGTGTCTTGGGACACATGCTCTTAGAAACTTATCCCATGAGACATAGGTAAAAGCCCTTCTTAGGCGATCCATGCTAAACCTCTTTAGCACTTTATCTACGTATGTAGATTGTGAAAGACAAGCACCTTTTGGATCTATCTCTATAGATCTTAATACCCAGTATGTAGGCTGCCTCTCCCAAATCTTTCATGGAAAAATTCTTGGATAACCAACCCTTTACTGATTGTAACATTGGGATATCGTTTCCCATTATTAATATGTCATCCACATATAATATCAGGAAAACGATTGAACTCCCACTAACCTTCTTGTAAACACAAGGCTCATCCGGATTTTTGAGAAAACCAAACTCTTTGATTGTCTCATCAAAGCGGATGTTCCAACTCCTTGATGCTTGCTTAAGTCCATAAATGGACCTTGCACTTACACTGGAATTTGGTGATGTAAAGCCTTGGGTTGTGTCATGTACACATCCTCTTGCGATTCCCATTAAGAATGCGGTCTTTACATCCATCGCCAAATTTCATAGTCATGATGTCTGCTATTGCAAGCAATATCCGAATGGATTTAAGCATAGCTCGGTGAGAAAGTTTCATCGTGTCGATTCCCTCTTTACGCTTGTAGCCTTTGGCCACCAGTCTAGCCTTATAGGTAATCACATTACCATCCATGTGGGTCTTTTCTTGAAGACCCACTTGCACCCTCACGGGTTTTATCCCTTGGTGGATCAACCAAGGTCCATACCTTGTTGTCATACATGGAATCCATTTGGAGTTCATGGCCTCTAACCATTTGGAGAGTGCGGACTGTTGAGAACCTCTTGGTAGGTAGTAGGTTAGTCATCTTGTATGACTAGCACATCATTCCCCGGACTCACAAGAAAATCATATCTCTTGGGTGCGGAGCGTGCTCTTCCGACCTACGGGGCTCTTGAACATCCGACTTCCGTTTGCCTCATCTCTATGGGGCTGAACCCTTTCTTCTTACGTGTTTGTTTGGACATCTTGAACTTCTTCAAGTTCCATGTCAGTTTGAACTTCTTCAAGTTCTATTCTACTCCACCCTTTCTAGAATAAACTCTTTTTCTAGAAAGATGGCATGTTTTGAGACAAATACTTTGTTCTCAGTTGGGTTGTAGAAATAGTATCCAATAGACTCTCTTGGATACCCACAAACAAACACTGTCGATCTAGCTTCAAGCTTATCGACTCGCCTTCTTCACATAGGTGGGCAACCCCAAACCTTCATGTAAGGCGGTTTGGTTTCTTCCTTTCCATATCTCATATGGTGTGGAAGTACTTGGGTACTCTATTAAGAGTATGGGAGGCTGTGTCTAGAGCATATCCCCATAACGATTTTGGGGCACTCGAATGGCTCATCATGGACCGTACCATATCTAATAGGGTGCGGTTTCTCCTTTCAGATACACCATTTAGTTGTGGTGTCCCTGGAGGAGTCCATTGTGGAACTATTCCGTTGTCCTTTAGATAATACCGAAATTCATCGCCAGTATTCACCACCCGATCGGATCGTAGTGTTTTAATACTTTTGCCGGTTTGTTTCTCTACTTCATTTCTGAATTCTTTGAACTTTTCAAAGATTCAGACTTGTATTCATTAAATACACATAACCATATCTTGAATGGTCATCTGTGAAGGTAATGAAGTACGAGAACCCACCTCTTGCTGTGATTGTCATTGGGCCACATACATCAGTATGTACCAGCCCAAGTAAATCACTGGCTCGTTCCCCTTTACCAGTAAAGGGTGTTTTGGTCATCTTTCCAAGTAAACAAGCCTCGCATACGTCATATGATTCATAATCAAATGAGTCCAAATACCCACCTTTGTGTAATTTGGAAATGCGTTTCTCATTTACATGACCAAACCTCTGAGGTAAGTTTTATTCAGGTTTATCTAACTTCATTCTCTTTTCATGTATATTGAGAATTTGGTTGTCTAGATCTAGAATATATAAACCGTTATTCCAATTTCGAACCATAAAACACACCATTCTTTGAAAAGAACAACATTTATTCTCTGGGTTATCTTAAACCCATTTAAATCCAAGCGAGAAATAGAAATGATGTTTGTTGTAAGTCTTTGGAACATAATAACGGTTTGACAATTCTAAAATTAACCTTTGGGTAAACTAATGTAATAAGTCCCTACTAAAGCGACAACCTTTGCTCCATTGCCCACGTGGGGTTACTTCTCCTTTACCCACTTTCTCTTGTCCTTTAGACCACGCATAGATGTGCAAATATGAGAACCACATCCGGTATCTAATACCCAAGAGTCAGATTTGGAAGTAGAAACATTTATCTCAATCATGTATGTACCTGCTGATGAAGCTTCCCCAAGCTTCTTGCTGAACTCTCAGATAGGCCTTACAGTTCCTCTTCCAATGTCCATTTTGTCCACAGTGGAAGCAGGTTGCCTTGGACTGGTCTGCCTTTTGGGCTTCTTGGCAGGCTTGTTATTGGGCTTTTTGGGCCCTTTTCCTTGCCTCTTCCTTTTACTGGATGAAGCAACAACAAGCACCCCAGTAGATCCCTTCACCTTCTTGATCTCCTTCTCAGCAGTTTTCAGCACATTCAACAATTGAGGTAGTGTGTGCTGCAGATTATTCATCTGATAGTTCATAACGAACTGAGAGAAGGAGTCTGGCAGAGATTGAAGAACTAAATCAACATTTAGCTCTGGGTCCATCTTGAAGCCCAATTCAGCTAATTTCTCAATTAGCCCAATTAACTTCAAGACGTGTGGGGCAACGGGTGCTCCCTCCGCCATCTTGCACCTGAACAGTTCTTTAGAGGTGTCATATCTCACCGTCCTAGATTGTTGTTCAAACAACTCTCTCAGGTGTTGAACTATTTCATATGCCCCCATGTTCATGTGCTGCTGTTGAAGTTGGGGAGTCATAGAGGCTATCATGACACATGAAGCCGTTCTATTGTCATCCCTATGCTTCTTGTAAGCATTCTTAACAGTAGCCGGTGCATTAGGTTCGGGTTCGTTAGGCATGAGCCCATCAAGTACATACTCGATTTTCTCGTGGGTGAGAACGAGTAGGACATTTCGATGCCAGTCGAGAAAGTTTGTGTCGTTTAGTTTACAATCAGAAAGGATGGATCGTAGGCTCAAATTGTTACTCATTCTACAACAAAAAGAAGATAGAGTTTATCAGAAAAAGTTTTGTTTGATAAAATCATAAAACTTCCAAAATTATGATTTTATTTCCACTATTTTTTCAAATCAATTACCCTCTAAAATTGATCCGAGATTTTCAAAAATCCATAGTGGCTAGAATCCTGTCTTAATTATTTTTGACCTTGAGTGAATCTCAACAAATCAAAATAATTTTAACAGGTAGGTACTTTACCAATTACAACCCTTTGTAATTTCTAGATCCGTTAGGTATCAACTCTTGATTTTATGTATTAACCTAACCCTTGCCTCTAAAATTCATGGTCTTGAGTGAATTCCAACAAACCATAGTTTTAGTTAAATCAAACCCATCATTCTCAAGAACATTTCTTATAGTAAAAAACATGTAGTAAGTAAGGCAGTTTTGGGTGAATCCCAACAAACTAGCACTTAATAACCACATTTTGTTTTATACTATAATGATGGAAGGCTTGTCTTGATTTAATATTGGATTTGAGGGATTTATTTCCTTTTCCAAAATATTTCTATTTTAGTTTGAAATTTTTGAAAAACATTTGGCGGTCTCATCAACATTCATGCATAAATATTTCAGAAATAAATATAGCATAAATAAACCGTGGATGGTTGTGGATATTCCTAAGTTAATTTCCCTGGCCATTAGGGAAATTAACGGTTGACTAGGGTAAAACGAATTTCCACCTTCTGGTTGCATTGCTCCTTTCTTCATCTTCCAATTTACAATTTCTACACTAGAAACATAATTTCCTATCATCTATTCCTATCTATTGTACATTACAAGTAGAATATCAGAAACCCTGAGTTACATTCAGGGGGAATTAGATGAGGAAAGAAATTACAATTAGAGAAATGAGAAAGGCAGGACACGCAGGCCCTATTTATCAAAAACCACAACCACTCAACCATTCCACAATCACATTGGGTTACTATCCACAACCATCCACCATGCATCCATATGAATTTAAACAACTTTAAATAAAATGGAAAGATAATCATTCATGGATTATTTAGATATATACATATATATCAAGATCTCAAACAAATTTTGAGACCATACATGTGCAGAGAACTTTTGGTAAAATGATTTTATTAGGTCAATTTAATTCCTAACAATTGGAGATAATTGGAATATTATTTGAATTAATCAAATTAAATTCAAACTAATTCCTGACCCAATAAAATATGAAATGATAAACATCAGAAAAATTTAAACAATTTAAAATCGGATCGGTAGCAAAAAAATTTCTCGAAATTTAAAACTCAAATTTTCAAAAATTTATTTCACGAATTTAGCCTCGGAAGGATCCGGCAGATCCATGAGCCGGTTCAGCGAATCCATGCTCCATGGATCAGATTAAACCTCGTGAAGGATCGCGAGTTGATCATGAAGTTCGCGGATCCACACTTCGCGTATCGGTTTACGAAACTTACGTGAAGGATCCGACCACGATCTCAGCGGATCCCATCTGCGGATCGGCGAGGGCTGCTAGCGGATCCGCGAATGGATCAGCGGACGATCCAGAACCGTTAGCGGATCGCACCATGTTCCAAAGCGAGAAGCATCCGAGATGAACTTCGCGAATCATGGTCGCGGATCCAGTCGCGAACGATCCGAGGCAAAGCCTCCATGGATCGGCATGCCTGATCCGTGTCGTGAATATTGTTCAGCGATTGGCCATCTCGGATGCTTTTCACGATAACACGGACAACAATTCCAGCAATTTCCAGAAAACATGAAATCAGCAATTTTGCAATCTATCTAATAAATCAAAATTGTTCAGATGACAAGTCTACTCTAATCTCATTAAAGCTGTAATTTTTAACCAAAAATTCTGCACATGCATATATATATATATCATCCAACCTCACGAATTCATGAACAACAATATACAAATCATACGTAAATCCTAGAGATGGCTCTGATACCACTGTTAGGAATTGGGGCATCAGGCACAGCGGAATTTAAAAATTTTAGCCCCAACTCCCACCAGGAATCCCCTACTTCTACGTATGATTTCATAAAGGAGTTCTGAGGATTACCTTAATCCATGAATGAAGTCTCGAGGCGTCGAGAAGGGCGAGAATCCACGAGCGGCAGTCCGGTGTCCTGCCTCTCGATGGTGTCCACGCGAGAAAGCTCCTGGATCACCTCTTGATCGTCTCTACGATCAGTGTGTGTGTGTGTGTGAGAATGGAAGGTACTAGCCTTTCTCTCTCACTTTCTCAGACTCTTTTCACGTTAGTCTTTGGAGAATTTCTCTCTCTATTTTTCGACTCTCGAAGTGATTTCTCTAACCTCCTATCGTAGGTATCATTACTATTAATGGGAGAGATAGAGAGAGATGAGAGTAGAAGGAGAGGATAGAGTCGGTGGTTTGATTCAAAATCAAACCACCGTAACATCTGATGGTTTCCCTATCCCTTACTGTTTTACAAATAAGAGACAACTCATTTATCTTATCTATGATGACCCCAGGAGGTTTTATTTATCTTTATAATTAAACCCCAGAAGTATTTATTTCCAAGTCCCTACTTGGACACACAATTTAATCCAGAACCCAATCTCTATGCGTGTGATCCAATGGGTCCCAAATACGGTAATAATTATGAATTATAATTCTAAAAAGAATTAGATAAAATAAACACTTTTATTTTATCATTAATTACAATAATTAATTATTCATAATTATAAATTGTGAGCGGTGTCTAGCAACACATCACAATTACCCAGGTATTCGGAATTGATCAAGGGAAATTCCGACCTAACCTTTTCCATGGAAAATTACCGTGTAATTATTATCCTTTCACCATTGATATCCAATTAGTCGGGGAATAAGGAACAAGTGCCAATTCCCTTAATGACTAATTAATTTTCTAGTTCAGAATTAACCTTAGATTAGATTAGCTTGAAGACTCTCCAATTAATCTAATGTAGTCGACTACTAAGGTTACATTCCAACTAGTAACTTGGATATCGAGCTCCCACTATTGGGTGGTGAATCCTCTCTTGATCACTCACTATCTTTCCATGCTTCACACTACCCCAATTTCTATTCTTTAAGTCACCCCTGGTGAGTAACAAGAAACAGAATCAAAAGGTAGTGATTCACACTCAAGATACTGTGGTGATCTCAAGTCTAGGATCACTTACACAATTTCCCATAAGAGATTCAACCATTGGCACAAAATATCCTAATGGGATCTCTGTGTGGATCACTCCAATGAATTATTACTCTATAACTCATCTACACATTAGCCTAGGTATCCCTATACCATGGTTGATGAGAACAACCACTACTTACATTAAGTAGGGGCTAATTGTGTACTAGTCTGTCCGTATTAATGATGTCCTATCTCATTAATACTATGACTAGGGATATTTAAGAATATTTATTATAAATGTGATTGATATCTCATAGTCAGCAACTCTTGTGACTATCATCACATTAATAAATATTCTAAGGACTTTACCAGCTATATCATATATTAAACAGATAAAATTAGAAATTCATAAAATACAAAACTTTAATTAGGAATGTATTTCAACAAATCAATTGTTTTTGGGCATACATTCCAACAAAAACAACTCAGCAATCAATCCAAAACAGCCTTGGAAGCCATTCATACCGCCTTGACCAAACATTACCATAAACTGAATGGGCTTGTGAAATTTTGACCCGAATTGCTGTCCAATTTGGTAACCAATAAATTCTGTGACTTTGTTCCTATTTTCTCCAGCATTTGTTGAGTCTTTTACCTGTTATTTGTCGGTTTAGTCAATCCTCTTTGTCTTTCCAACTTTGGTTACGAATCAAGTTTAGTAGTTTCCTAAAGTGATTCTTGTTTCCAAATTTGTTTTGTGTCTTGTTTCCTAATTAGTTTTCAGTTTCTATTGCGTCCATTTTTTGGTATAAACTTCGTGTTTAACCCCTTGCTAAGAGGTCTAGGAAATCGAGGGAAATCTTACCAAATTACCCCTGGTTCTTCTTCAAAGCCTTCTTTTTAGGGTTTTCTTCATGTTTTCCATTTCGAATTTTTTTTCAGTTTTTTTTGAGTCACATTTTAGTGCTTTAAAATTCTCGAATTCCTGTCTCATTCTCTATTCTCCAAGTGAACCGGCTGTGGTACTTCAATTCATATCATCTTGGTATCAGAGAAACATTGAACAACCTGAAACTGGCTGAACAAATTGCTTCCAAGAGGAGATGGACCATTCCAAGTGGTTGAACGCATTAATGACAACACCTACAAGCTTGACCTTCCTGGTGAGTATGGTGTACATGCAACTTTCGACGTTTCTGACTTAAGCCCTTTTCATGCAGACGACAAGTTTGATTTGAGGACAAATTGCCTTCAAGAGGAGGGGAATGATGAGCTCGTGGCTGCCACCAAAGGAGTCAAGGATGTTCCATTGATGACAACTGGTCCAATGACTCGAGCACGTGCCAAGAAGCTTAAAGAGTTCACGTGACGACCCCACCTTCCCTAAGGCGAACCAAAGGGATCGGCGGAGCACCTACCCAACACTCGCCGAGACTCACTAAAGACCTCAAATAATTACAAATTTTGATCCTCAATAATTACATTCAAATACTCCAAAATAAAACATAACCCAAAAATTTACATTTCCATAAGTCAATTGAAATTCCAATTATACACTTAAACTTAATATGGTTCAAGAGATTATAAAATTTATCCAAGCATTAAAACTCAATATTGTCTCAAAATAAGGTAAAACTCCAAATTACATGGACATAAAGCTTACAAAACGTCTCAATCGTAAAGTTTACAAGCAACTTCAAACTTACAAAATGGAACAGGTCCACTAACACATTGGTACTTAAACAAAAGGTAGCACACTAGACTTTAAGCCAAAAGCAAACTAAATAGAAACCTCTTACACAAACTGCTATGGAAAACAAGGGGAAAAGGGTATGAAGCTTAATGAGGTCCCAAAACAAAACATTACAACCACATTAACAAATAGGAGAACTCAAGCGGTCAAATAGGCATTTAAAATGTAATATAAAGAAACAAATATCACAACCGAGGGGTGCAAAATACATGAACCTCTCAACTAGGAGATATCAAGAGAACACCGCTTTCGAGCCTTTCAACTAGGAAAATCGTGTTAAAGAACACGACTTGAGCCTCTCAACTAGGGAGATGCATTATTCATGAGGAGAACACTACTCGAGTTAACAAACAGACATAAGACAAATATAGTATCAAGTAAATTTAAAAGGATATGGGTGGCTTCCAAAAGCCAATTCCACAAGAGCTTGATCATAAGATAGCCCGTTGACTCTCCGTCAACTTTTGAAATCAAGAATCAAAGTCCGCAAAACACCACTTAACCTACAACTCCCACGCTTCACCTTTAGGGCTAACACCTCAAAGTAACTAATTTAGGTAATACTCGAGTATACCAAGTTCCAAAGGATCAGATATAATAATCCACGGTTTGACAATTTTCTCGACCAGTACCTCTCAGCTGGCTCGATACAATTGACTTGCCAATGGGGTTTTGGGGTATCCGGAACCCCAAATAAATCAAATTAGTCGACGGGATATCACCCGAATGACTTTTCACATCAAAGTATACAAAGCCACAAACGAATCAAATTAGTCGACGGGACATCACCCGAACGACTTTTCACATCAAAGTACACAAAGTCAAATCACAAATTGAGTAGGTCAAATTTCAAGTGAAAGTCAAACGGGAGAGTTCAAGTGCGATAAAGTACACACTTGACTCAACCACAAGAACCCAAAGGTGTATTACATGGAACAAGAGAGTGTTCACATTCCAAGTAGTTCACATAGTTCACGTAGTTCAAGTTTCATGTAGTTCAAGTATTCACGTACACAAGCGAGGAACACTCACCCAACAAAGCCAAGTAACTCAAATGCTCACGCCGTGATCACCCTCGATACCACCTTCAAGTCCTATGTACGACCAATGTATACAATCATCAATTCAACCAAAGAAAATAAATGCAACCTAACAAGTGCAAATGAATGCTACTAGTTAATGCATCTAACTAGATTCTAGGGTGATTCAAGTTGCAAAACAATGAAACATTGAAGGTTCAGTAGATTCACAAGTTAAGTATGATATTTGGAATGAAATAAATACGCAAAGATTCAAGAAACATCAAGGTTCAACCAAGAACACGTTTATGACAAAACTAAGGTTCGGGTATAACAGTGACCATTGCGCAGTTTCGGAAAATGGCCATAACTCCGTGTAGAAAAATCAAAATTGAGTGCCGTCGGTGGCGTTAGAAACTAGACTCATAGGGATTTCCAACCATATATGGTTCAGCTCCTAGTTCGTTTCCTATCAATACCAGAAAACTTGGGAAGTTGACTGATTTTTCATTTCTGACAGGGTGTAGAATAGAAATTTTATTCAAAAGTTTGTGCAATTCAAGAGGTTTTCATCCTTCAAAATAGATTGATTTCACACCAATTTGATGCACAAATGTCCTAACAAGGTTTCTCAACAAGAATTAGTGAAGATTGAGCAAGAAGAAATCGCAAAACAAGAGGAAAAGAACCACAATTCAAGGTGGTTCTTACAAAACAAGAGTATAACTTCCTATAATTTCAACATGCCTCAACTTTAAGAATCAAAGAGATGAAATGAAACTCAAAAGTTAATTAAAATAAGGAGGAAAACATTTCTAGATTTACAAAGTGCAAGTACGCACATATAAATCGATTTGCATGTGTAATATGAACATGCAAGGTTGAAAATCTAGATGTGAAAACATGGAAGTTTCCACCACATCTTTGCAAAATCTTTCCTATTTGGTATTGATTTTGAACAAAGTAGAAACTTGTTTAATTTATAAAAAAAATGGTTGTAGTCAAACAAAATAGCTTGTTAAGAATGTAACAAATGGCAAAATAATAAGGGCATGTAACGAATATCTCCAAATACATTTTCAACAAATAATTTTTTTCATACAAAATCCCTCTTTTTCTAAATTTGGGTTATATAAAACATGTAAACACCTAAATTTGTCATCAGTAGGGAAGTGGAAAGAAATAAGAAACATAAAAGTGAAATGAACGTATGAAAATCTAACAAGTTGTGGGGTCTCACACTCTCTTCGCCTTAAAAGAATTTCGTCGTCGAAATTCCCACCTGGAGTCAAGAATAAATCAGGATATTTCTTATGCATCTCTTCTTCCATTTTCCCAAGTGGCTTTCTTAACTCCATGATTTCTCCACAAGACCTTGACTAGAGGAATTCATTTACTTCTTAACTTCTTTATTTTTCCGGTCTAAGAGTCACACCAGCTTCTCCCGACATACCAAACTCTACCACCAGTTTTCGTTCTCTTACCTAAATTTCATAGTTTTGTACACCATGTTCGCAACTGAAACTTTGATCCCCAGTAGGTGTCTTAACTTCCAAGTCGTATGGTAGTTTAACGGGTTTTACATCTATACCACACATGAAAGTAGGGTTTACAAAAGAATGAGTTGCTCCAGAATCGATTAAAAGCTTAGCCAAATGGTGGAAAAACAGGAATTGTACCTTCAACTACCTCGGACGATTCAAGAGCTCGATTTTGGTCCAAAGCATAAACCCTAGCAGGCACTCTCGGTCTACTCCCACTTGTAGTCGATTGCTTAGGGTTGGTTTTGTCCAAGGGTTGACCATACTTTCCTTCACGGGCTATGACTGGGCATGAAGCGATCTGGTGCTCAGCACTATCACAGTGAAGACATTCCTTTCTTTTCGCCAACAATTATCTGCGGTTTGGTTTGGTTTTCCACAGTAACTACAGTTCTCAGAGGAGCCGATACCGAACCTCCTTGAGAAACACTTCTTTGTTGTTCTCTGCCACTTTGAGCTCCTCTAGACGGCGCTCCTTTTGTGGTCCCAGAAGTCGACCTCCTTCCGTCCCTCTTCCAAACTTAGGGGTTGGAACCGTCTTATCAACCTATCCTGGAGTGCTACTAGATGCATCTCGTTTGTTTACTTGAAAAGTCCTAATTTGAGCCCTAACTTGCTCAACCCGTTGGGCTTTCTCGAGAGCATCTCTAAAAGTGTTAACCCGGGCTGCAGCTAAGTCCTTTTGAATTTCTACATTTAGTCCTTGTACAAAAACGCCTTATCCTTCTTTGTTCAGTTGTCACCAATTCGGGAGCAAACTTGGATAACCTAGTAAACTGCGTTTCATGCTTAGCCGCGCTTAAAGTGCCCTGGCGAATTCTTATAAAATCATCTTCTCTTCGTTCTTGAACTATTGGTGGAAGAAATTTCTAGTTAAACTCTTTAGTAGTTAAGCCATGTGGCGTTTGCTCTCTTTCCCAGTTTGCTCGTACTACGTTCCACCACTAGCGAGCCGCTCCTTCCAGTTGAAAGACGGCAAAGGTAACTTGTCTTTTCTCAGTATAGTTCAAGGCAGCAAAGATATCTACCATTCTCTCAAACCAGTTCTCTACTACCTCAGGATCTGGTCCCCCCAAGAATTTAGGAGGAAAGAACTTTTGGAACCGTTCTAAGGCTCTATCCTCACCCTCCTCTTGATTTCCAGGTTGGTTATTAGGTCCTAAACCTTGTTGGTCCGCTACCCGTTCTAGGATATCAGTCATACGGTTAATAGCCGTAGCAACCTGATCTCCCTCATTAACCCTCGGTCCCTGATTTTGGTTAATAGCAGACCCTTGTTCCCCCTCTTGCTCACGATGCTATCCGCGTCCACGTCCACGACCTCGACCACGTTGTCTCCTCTCCATTTGTTTTCAGATAGATCTAGGGTTGAAATTTTGTAAGAATGAAGATGCATGATAACATGAATGCATACATAATATGACATATAACATATAATATATAAACAAAACAAGAAACTAAATACATTGAATCTCACCCAAACATACTTAGGTTACAAAACAAAAGCAAGTTCCAAAAGTTTTGTACACAAAAGATACATATACCAATTCTGACAAAATACTAAGAACAAGGTCCCAACATACATAATACACCCAAGCCACGTACCATACATGTAAAGATCAAAGGCATTATATGAATAATAAAACAAGCCATTCACAAAACACATGAAACATCAATGCTGTCAAATCAACAAAGCAATTCATGACTTAATGTTTCACTAGGTCAACCCATCACGGAACTAGGAATTACTATTGTCAACGAAGTCAACTTCATGTACAACGCTAAGGTCTACAGGACATACATGTACTCGGGCACCAAAACAAGAATACAGTCAACTCACACCAAGGTTGGCCACCCAAGGTATAAATCGATCCAATTCCCATTTCTACTTGATATATAAAGTAGATTCCACAATCTACCATAAGCAAGTAAATAACATTCAACCCAAACCCACAGTCTGGCATCCTAAGCGTCTAGTTTAGGATACACAACAAAGATCTGAAGCCTAAAACTCTGATACCAACTGTGACGACCCCACCTTTCCCTAAGGTGAACCAAAGGGATCGGCGGACAGCCTGCCCAACTCTCGCCGGGACTCACTACAGACCTCAAATAATTACAAATTTGATCCTCAATAATTACATTCAAATACTCCCAAATAATAACATAACCCAAAAATTTACATTTCCATAAGTCAATTGAAATTCCAATTATACACTTAAACTTAATATGGTTCAAGAGATTATAAAATTTATCCAAGCATTAAAACTCAATATTGTTTCAAAATAAGGTAAAACTCCAAATTACATGGACATAAAGCTTACAAAACGTCTCAATCTTAAAGTTTACAAGCAACTTCAAACTTTCAAAATGGAATAGGTCCACTAACACATTGGTACTTAAACAAAAGGTAGCACACTAGACTTTTAAGCCAAAAGCAAACTCGTCGACCTCTTACACTAAGGAAAACAAAAGGGAAAAGGGGTAAGCGAAAGCTTAATGAGGTCCCCAAAACAAAACATGCAACCACATTAACAAATAGGAGAACTCAAGCAGTCAAATAGCGCATTTAAAATGTAATATAAAGAAAGAAATATCACAATCGAGTGCAAAATACATCGAGCCTCTCAACTAGGAGATCGTTTTCATGAGGAGAACACTGCTCCAGCCTTTCAACTAGGAAAATCGTGTTAAAGAACACGACTAGAGCCTCTCAACTAGGAGATCGTATTCATGAGGAGAACACTACTCGAGTTAACAAACAAACATACGACAAATATAGTATCAAGTAAATTTAAAAGGATACGGATGGCTTCCAAAAGCCAATTCCACAAGAGCTTGATCATAAGATAGCCTGTTGACTCTCTGTCAACTTTTGAAGTCAAGAATCAAAGTCCGTAGAACACCACTCAACCCCACAACCGTCCACCGTTCACCCCCTTACCAGGCTCGAACACCTCAAAGTAACTAATTTAGGTAATACTCGAGTATACCAAGTTCCAAAGGATCAGATATACTAACCCACGATTCGACAATTTTCTCGACCAGTACCTCTCAGCTGGCTCGATACAATTGACTTGCCAATGGGGTTTTGGGGTACCTGGAACCCCAAACGACTCAAATTAGTCGACGGGATACCACCCGAACGACTTTTCATATCAAAGTATACAAAGCCACAAATGAATCAAATTAGTTGACGGGACATCACCCAAACAACTTTTCACATCAAAGTACACAAAATCAAATCACAAATTGAGTAAGTCAAATTTCAAGTGAAAGTCAAACTGGAGAGTTCAAGTGCGATAAAGTACACACTTGATTCAGCCACAAGAACCCAAAGGTGTATTACGTGGAACAAGAGAGTGTTCACATTCCAAGTAGTTCACATAGTTCACGTAGTTCAAGTTTCATGTAGTTCAAGTATTCACGTAAACAAGCAAGGAACACTCGCCCAACAAAGCCAAGTAACTCAAATGCTCACGCCGTGATCACCCTCGATACCACATTCGAGTCCTATGTACGACCAATGTATACAATCATCAACTCAACCAAAGCAAATAAATGCAACCTAACAAGTGCAAATGAATGCTACTAGTTAATGCATCTAACTAGGAAATTCTAGGGTGATTCAAGTTGCAAAACGATGAAACATTGAAGGTTCAGTAGATTCACAAGTTAAGTATGATATTTGGAATGAAATAAATGCTCAAAGATTCAAGAAACATCAAGGTTCAACCAAGAACACGTTTATGACAAAACTAAGGTTCGGTTATAACAGTGACCATTGCGCAGTCTTCGGAAAATGGCCATAACTCCGTGTAGAAAAATCAAAATTGAGTGCCGTCGGTGGCATTAGAAACTAGACTCATAGGGATTTCCAACCATATATAGCTCAGATCCTAGTTGATTTCCTATCAATACCAGAAAACTTGGGAAGTTGACTGATTTTTCATTTCTGACAGGGTGTAGAACAGAAATTTTATTCAAACGTTTGTGCAATTCAAGAGGTTTTCACCCTTCATAATAGATTGATTTCACACCAATTTGATGCACAAATGTCCTAACAAGGTTTCTCAACAAGAATTAGTGAAGATTGAGCAAGAAGAAATCGCAAAACAAGAGGAAAAGAACCACAACTTCTTCCATTTTTTTTTAAAGTTCAAAACAACTTCTATAACTTTTCTAGCATGCATATGAAAGATAATCAAGCACCTTTCTCAAAGGAATAATCATCATAGCCTAGTGATTAGTGCTAATCCCAATATCAAACACATAGTAGGCATAAAATCAAACCAATTCTCAAGTTGTATCTACAAGAATCCAAACCCAAAAACTAGGTTTCCAAGCATCATCCTCCCATAAACATCACCCCAAACCTTCATTAGACTAACTTTTAAGATCATAGAACTAGGGTTTTGGTAGAAAAATACCTTAATAAGCCAAAGAAGTAACTCTCCAAGCAACCAAAATCTTCCCCTACCAAGCTTGAGGATTGATGGCTAAGGTGCTACCAACTTCCTCTCTTTGATTTCCTATTAAGCTAAGCAAGGTGTTGGTTGGTTTTTGATGAAGTTTCTCCTCCCATTTTTCCTCCCTTAGGTTCGGCCATCACCACCCAAAAGATGAAGAAAATGTGTGTTTTAAAGAGATAAGTTTGGAGGGAAAGAAACCAACAAGTCAAGGTTTGAATCCTATGGTGACAAGTGGTGGTTTCTTGGCCATTACTTAACAAAAATCTCACTTAATTACTTCTAACTCCTCTAATTTAATTTAGTCTACAACTAACACCAATACAACCTATTTTCTTGGCAATTAAGCCATACAAGAAGTTCTCACAAATTCTAGGTTTCAATCCTTAATCAAGTATACCTAATCAAATGAAATGAATGCATTTAGGAAAAAACATGTCACTAATGCACTAAAGAAATTTATATGCACTTAAATGAATCAAATGGCAATTCATGCATGAAAATTTAGGTCTCGTACGGTAGACTTAATTTGAGGGTTTAAAATTCATATATAGTATAACTTCCTATAATTTCAACATGCCTCAACTTTAAGAATCAAAGAGATGAAATGAAACTCAAAAGTTAATTAAAATAAGGAGGAAAACATTTCTAGATTTACAAAGTGCAAGTACGCACGTATAAATCGATTTGCACGTGTAATATGAACATGCAAGGTTAAAAATCTAGATGTAAAAACATGGAAATTTCCACCACATCTTTACAAAATCTTTCCTCTTTGGTATTGATTTTGAACAAAGTAGAAACTTGTTTAATTTATAAAAAAAAATGGTTGTAGTCAAACAAAATAGCTTGTTAAGAATGTAACAAATGGCAAAATAATAAGGGCATGTAACGAATATCTCCAAATACATTTTCCACAAATAATTCTTTCCACACAAAATCCCTATTTCTCTAAATTTGGGTTATATAAAACATGTAAGCACCTAAATTTATCATCAGTAGGGAAGAGGGAAGAAATAAGAAACATAAAAGTGAAATGAACGTATGAAAATCTAACAAGTTGTGGGGTCTCACAGTCCATGCAAGCATTGGTGTGTCACGTACAAGATCAAGTGGGATGTCCAAGTGACCTTCAAGAGCTTGGAAATGAGGATCACGAGCTTTACACATTAATCCAAGTAATTGAAGTTAAGGAAGTTGCATTTGGAAAGTAAACCCTAAAGCATCTAGGGTTTCGGACCTAGTGGACCATGAAGGTTGTTTCCTTGTTGGGAAAATCCGAATGCCTTGTTGGTTAGTTAGGTAACTTGAGTCCAATTCTTATTAGTAGCTCGTTCAATTTCTGGTTAGTGAATAAAAGCTTTTGGCCGAAATTAGAGGTCAAAGCCTAGTCCAATTAGGATTAGTTTTCCTAAGCTAGTATTAGTTGATTCCTAGTAGTATTAGAATTATTTTGTAAGGCTATAAAAAGCCATAGTGCTGGCCGAATTATTCATAAGTTTCATCAATAAAAATTCCAGCTTTTCTTGTGAGAATAGCACGTCTCTTTCCTAAGAGATTTCTTCTTAAATACTTGAGAGATTTGAGTGTTCAATAGACTTATCAATCAAGAACCGCACTTGATTGTGGTGTCATCTACCAACAGCCTTGGTTCGCTAATTCATTGTTGATACGAACCCACCTAGAAGGCCTGAACTCGTATCCCATTGATTGCCTGGATCTAGACGAAGAGTCAAATTAAGGTGCGAAAAATCCTTAACTTTCCAAACCAAGGAATCACGAACCTATGAACTTAATCTCAACCCATGTTTGTTGATTTAGTGAACCAAGGATTTAGGAGATGACGCCAAAATCAAGTGCGATTCTTGATTGATAAGTCCAAGAACACTCAAGCTAATCTCTCAAGTATTCAAGAAAAGATCTCTTAGAAAGAGAAGTTGCAAAACACACGGTTTGCTGGAAAATTCTTTGATAAAATTTGGTTGAATAAAATTGATGGTTTGTAGGCTTATTTATAGCCTTACAAAAGTCTCACAAATCCTTGACCAATTTGGACTCAAATTACTAAAACCTAACCTAACTAGAATAGGCCAGCATGGCTCTATCTTTTAGGAAACTTCTAAAACAATTAACATTAACTAATTAACAAATTAAATTCGGACAACAAATACCAAAAGCTGGTCCGATTTATTTCTTCCTACAAACGACTAAGAAAACAAGGTAAATTTTGACAATGGTGCTTGTATTTCTAGGAGACTTCAAACGGCAGCTTTTACTCCTAAACCCTAACTTGGATCCAGTTCTTCAGTTGGAAACAAAGTATAAATCTTTGATCCAATCCTTCAATGCCTCTCAAATCATATCATCTCCAATTATTTAAAGGAAGGAATCTTCATGACGTCTTGGAGCTTTAATCCCCTTGGATAAGAATATAAGAAATGATCCCAAATCAAAGCGTCCATCATTCCATTTCTCATCAATTTTTCTACGGGTTGAGATTAAATTCAAGGTTCGTAGTTCCGCGAGTTAGAGGGGTCAAGTGTCTTCCGCAACTCCAACTTGATCATCGTCTAGGTCCTACATCAATTCATATTAACAAATCTCTATCATATAGTTGACTAACACTTAGTAAATTATAGCCTAGATTATCAACTAAAAGCACATTATGAACAAAAGTTTCACCATTCTTACCACCATCTCCTACTCCAATTGTTTTGGATTTCATATCATCTCTAAATGTCACTTTCCCACTTGATTTTGACTTGAGTTTCACGAATTGAGATAGATCACCGGTCATGTGTCTTGAACATCCACTATCTATGAACCATTTTGATTCCTTCATGATTTTCTCCATGTTCATCTACATAAGAGATAAAAAGATTTGGTACCCTTTAATTTTTGGGTCCTTGATAGTTAGTGTCATGTCTAACTAACTACATACTTTTCATCCCTCTTTTCATGTTTTTCCTCACATAACAATCATATTTCATGTGACCTTCTTGACAACAAAAATTGCACATAATAGAGGGGTTGTTTGCATGAATTGGTTTAATAAATCTTGCTCCTCTTTTTCTATGAATTGTGAATTCATTTGCACTAAAAGTTAACTTTCTTTCATAGGCATCAAAATGCCATCTCAATTTATTTCTTGTAAAACAGTTTTGTTTCTTATATTTAGGAACCACATCTAGACTATCAATTCTTCTTTTCAAATCACCTTATTTTTCTTTAAGCATTTCACAAAGACTTGTTTTTCTATCAGGCTCATGTTGTAAATCAATTTTGGTTCTTATCAAACAATCATTATCAACTTTCAGCATGTTGTTTTCTTGAAACAGTTTTGCATTATCTTGTAGAAGAAAAGTAATTTTTTATTTTAGCTCCTTATTTTTAGCATAATATTCTTTCAAACTATCATGCAACTTTTCAACAAATGATTCAAGATCATTATCTTCATCATCACTTTCAGATTGAGGGTCACAAGATGTTACCTCATTATCTCCAATTGCCATGAAAGCAATTTGTGTAGATTTTTCTTCCTCTTCAATTTCACTTTCCGAATTGCACTCATTCCAAGTGATTTGGAAGTTGTTGAATCTTGTCTTCCTTTCATTCCTTTCTTTCTTTCTTTTTCTTCGTTGGGCATTCATTTGCATAATGTCCAAGTTGACCGCATTTAAAGTGTGACAGGCCCACCTCCCCCTAGGGCTACCCAAATGGTTCGGCGGACCGCCTCCCCAACTCTCGTCGAGACTCATTTGCTTAATAAGTAAAATCAAAGAATTAACCATCTAAAGAAAACCTCGATAAACGTAATCCAACCGATTCCGATCCCAG
The DNA here is from genome assembly GCA_013103745.1 of Gardenia jasminoides. Taxonomy (NCBI): domain Eukaryota; kingdom Viridiplantae; phylum Streptophyta; class Magnoliopsida; order Gentianales; family Rubiaceae; genus Gardenia; species Gardenia jasminoides. The sequence continues at coordinate 24,159,286 of CM023098.1, read as the reverse complement.
ATTACAAACCTTATACTTTGTACAACCCAAGAGTAATTTAAATACTTCCAAAATACATTTCACCTTCACTCTTACACTTGTCAAGATTCAAGAAAACAATTCTTATACAAAAGAGGTAAGTTTACAAAAGAACTAGATTCCCTGATTAGCGAACTCCGCTTCCAAAACCTGTTAAGGAAAACAAATCTTATGGGGTGAGCAAAGCTCAGTGAGGCCAAGAAAACATGCAAGCATGCAAGACCAAGAAATATACACTTTTATTAAACAAGAAAGGTAACAGAAACTTTGAGGCAAGAATGCAAATAAGGAATTTAATTGCACATTAAATAAAGGATACAGGGGCTCTCAGGAGCCAAGTTCCACAAAACTTGATCACATTCCAGTAGTTGACACTCCGTCAACTTTTATAATTACCATGTAGAACTCCACTTGTCAACCATCTCCGTTCCACCGTTTTACCCCCCAACCGAGCCTGCTCGTCAAAATAGAAAATTTGGTAATACTCGAGTATACCCAGGTAAATAGTCGGCGAGCGCACTCCAACCGACGAAAATATGTAAAGACTCATGGTTTACCAATCTCTCAGCCAAGCCCTTACCGGCCCGATGTGAAAGGTTTACCAATGAGGTTTTGGGCATCCCCAACAGGTTTAGATAGCAAGTTAGATGATGAGACAACTCTCAATCATCAATCAAGTACAAGTACAGTTCAGGCAAGTCATTTCAAGTGCAACAAATACAAGCAAGCATGTCAGGTCAAGTAAGAGAGGTCAGACGAGATAAAGTACACGTCCGTCTCGACAAGTTTAATAACATATTCAAATCAAGCATTTAACAGGTTCAAGCAATTCAACAAATCATGCACTTGACACTCACCAACAAAGAAATCAAGTAAAAACATGCAGGTGATATCACTTAAGCGTCTCGGGATTCATGTCGTAGTTTCCTTGGTCACCTGAAGCAAACGTGACTAATGATCAACAATTTATTACCCAAACAATCATTAAGGTGCCAAAACAACACTTAAAAGCACTTGAAACAGAAAAGAGAGCACATGCATGGGCGCTCGAACCAAAACGGACAACATTAGATTTAAAACGAAAAACACACACTAGAAGGTGTGAAAGGCAGATTTGACACCTTCTGCCATTTTGATCATAACTCATGGTACGAGCATTGGATCGAAGTGCACGAGGTGCTGTTTCGAAGCTAAGAGGACAAGTTATAACTTTCATGAGACCATTTCCACCCAGATTTACTCCTTCTAGGTCAAAAAACATGAAAACTGTCCCAGAAGTTTCAATCTTAGGTTCACTGGCAGGCCAGATTCAAATGACCATACCTCAGCGTACAAAGATTCAAATGATCTGAAATTTAACAGTGAGAAAGAAAAATCAACCCTCTACAACTTTGATGAAAAAGGAAAAACCCAATTCCACCTCGAACTAGGTCGAAATTGACCAAAACAGTGGCAAATTTTCAGTCTGAACAAAAACAGGGCACCAGGGACAATTGTGTCATTTCACAAGCTACAGTACTCATATTGAGCTGAAAATTTACAGGTGCATTCTTCATTCAATTCTCTAAAACTGTCATGTTTAGAGTAAGAGCTAGTTGGATCATTAACATAGAGAAATTTTCACTACAACAGTGAAAACAAGGCATGACAGTCTTGGTTTTCGACAAATTTTAAAAATTTTCCAAAATTCACAAAAATAGAACCAACCCTTGAAATTTATACCACTGAAAGACCTACAAGTATAGTTTTGAAAACAACAAACGGGACTCAATTTTGACTCCTGAGCAAGAAAATATAGCCAATTGAACTTGGGACAATAAGCTGTCTGTCAGCTTGATTTTTCCAGTTTTGAGGGGTCATTTTTGGAACATCATCTAGGAAATGAATGACATTGGAAAAACACGAAATTTTTCAGGCATAAACCTCAGTATGTGAAGTACATTTGTTCCAAAATTCAGCCAAAAACTCACACGTAAAGGCAGTGAACAAAGCAATTAATATGAGGGCAGCAAGGTTCGATAAATCTGGAAACTGTTTTCCTGATTTTAACTTCATTTTTTTCATGTGATTTTGACACACCAAATGGAATGATTTTTGCAAATAAATTTACATACATATAAACCAATATTTCAGCTCCCAAAATAACCAAGAAACTCATGAAAATTCGCAGCCAAAATAGGGCATAAAAATTGGGAATGAAACCGGCAGCATTTCCCCTCTTCTATCGATTTTGCTTCTTCCTTTCTTTTCCTAACTTGCTACCCTTCAAGAACTCCCACAACTTATCCATCACACACACACACATCATGACAGTCCAATAATCAAGGAATGTGGGATTTCATAGAGCCCACTTCAACAACCCAATTTCAACAAGAACAACATCAAGAATCTACAAAGCTTAAATCTACAAGATGAAAACAAAAGAAAAGATTTTGAAGAACTAACTTACCTCTTCCCACCAAGTAGAAACCCTAAGTTAATTGTGGTCTAGAGTTGCACCAAGACTCCTCTTTTCCTCCTCCAAATCTCGGCTCACACTCAAGGCCAAATGATCTTCAAGGTGCAAGTGCAGAGGGAAGGAAGATTGAGCAAGTTTTTAGTGGATTTAATGGAGGATGGAGATGCAATTTTTGAAGACAAAATGAAGGGAAAAAGGGAAGGGGAGAGTCGGCTGGTGCGAGGAAGAGAAGGGATTTTGGGTGTTTTGGTAAAGTGAAACAATGAAATGAAAAGATGACACAAAGCCTTACTTTAATATGCAAAAAGTCAACTTGAATTTTGTGGCCCAAAATGCTCCAATTGGAGTTTAATCCTAGTCACTCACTTCTAATCCCTCATTTAGCTTTTCTTAATCTACTAATGATCATTCTTATCCTCCGAACTTACATCACTTTCAATCCAAATATTTGTCTCGTAAAACGTGCCTTTTTCGTTTTTCACAATTGAGTGACAGAAAAATCAAATTGATGGTTAAACATGGTTTTTAAAATAAAATAAGGTAATGTATGGTACATTTGCATATATAATAATTTAAATCAATTATTCAGAGAAAATAAATAATTAATTAAATAAATAGGTCAGATAAAAAAATAAATTTTCGGGTCCTCACATAAAGCATTTATCCTCGTGTTTTTTGTTTGCATCTTGTCTTCCTTTGTATCTAGTATTGAGAAATTGATTGGAGTTTTGATTGTTGGGTCCTCCTTTTCTGAATCTCCTTTTGTTGAGGATCCTTTTGAAGCCTTTTGTGATGAGGGCAAGATCACTATCATCACCATCCAATTCTTCATCATCCAATGAGGCCGAATCATCCTCATTTTGAGATACCTTTAGAGCAATGCTTCTTTTTGCCCTTGCATCTTCCTCATCTTGCACCTTGTTTTTAAGATTCAATTCATAAGATGTTAGAGAGTTTATAAGAGATTTAATGAACATAAAATTTAAGTCCTTTGCTTCTTCAATGGCAGTCACTTTACTTTCTCATTCTTTAGGTAAAGCATTCAAAATTTTTCTGTTTTTCTTTCCGAGTGTATGTTCTTTGTCCACCACTTCTAAGTCCTTAATGAGATCATTAAATCTACAATACATTTTATCAATGTTTTCATGAGGCTCCATTTTAAATGATTCATACTTAGTGACCAAGATGGATTTCTTTTGTTCCCTAACATATTCACTCCCTTCATGAATTTCTCTCAACTTATCCCAAATTTTCTTGGCTGACTTACAACCGTTAACTCTAATAGATTCATTTGAGTCTAAAGCACTATATAAGACATTCATAGCTTTGGCATTTGAAGTGAGATTGGCTCAATCTTCACGAGTTAGTTTATTTCTTGTTTTCAATCTAGGCATATGAGTAATAGGATCTTCAATAGTGGCAGTATACGGACCTTCAGTAACAATAAACCACAAATCAATACTAATTGATTGCAAGAAAATAATCATACATTCCTTCCAATTCACATAATTTGATCCATTAAATATTAGTGGTCTAATTACGGATTGTCCTTCTACAAATATAGTATTATTGGTTGTCATCTTTACTCTAAGCGGTTAAGCTTGATCCTAGAGATCAAACTCTGATACCAATTGTAAGGCCTAAAGACAACCTAAGAGGGGGGTGAATTAGGTTGATTAAAATTAATCAAGTTATAATGTCCTTTTTTCAACAATAAGAAATTTACCCTCTTACACAACAAATTTATCAAGAAAGGAACAATAGAATTCAACAAAGATAGAAGATATAAATAATATAAGAATTGTAAAGTAAACTGTAAAGGAGATGGGAGTATACAAACTAATTGTCTACCAAGCTTCTCTTGAGTTTGAAGAACAATTCTCAACACAAACAACTTCAATTTGATGAAATTCAACCAATGTTGTGTACAATGGAAGGCTCGCTTCCTCCTTGCCCAAGCAGCACTCAATCAAGTTAGGAAATTTTACAATCACTCCGGATAACCCTCACAAAGCTACACTATTGAAGAATTCAATCACAAGTGAAATACTTGCACACTAGTTCATACTTCAAGAACTACAAACTTATTATGTGAGTATTTTCTAGCCAAAATCACTCTTAAGAACTTGAATTCTAAGTGTACAAAAGTTTTTTATTTTGTTCAAACAAGGGACTATTTAAAGGGGACAAAAAAGAGCATAATAAAGGCTGTCAATGGATAGAAGGAAACTAAAGAGTCAACTAGCCGTTGGAGGTATCGGACGCCCGATACAATATTATGCGTCCAGTGCCTTCGTCCGAAATGTTGTTTCAATCTTTATCGGACGGCCGATGTATTTTCTGCGTCCGATGTAGCCTACGTCCGACCTTGGTCAGAGAGTTTGGAAATTTTCTTGAATTCGATCGGATGTCCGGTGATGATGATATGTGTTCAATACAAGTGTCCGATGCTCCCCCTGTCTATCGGATGTCCAGTACTTAAAGTTGAGTATCCGATGGAGGTTCTACTAAGAGTTCTCAACCTTTATCGGATGTCCGGTACATGCTGTCGAGCGTCCGACAGAGTTGAGTGTCCTTTGCTTCTTTTTGATTGAGTCTTTCATTTGCACCATTTGCACTAATGATCTGATCTGTCATATTTCTTAATAGAAGACATTAGTTTGAATTATCCAACTGTTTTGTAATTGTCAAAATCCGAGATTAAGATTTACAAGGCCATTATTGATGAGGTCTAAACTTCTTTATTTGGTTGGGAACATGCTATTTCACACTGGTGAGAATTAGGCCGGAAAGTTATCATATTTATTCTCCCATGTAACTAGTGTTTGAATATGACCCCAATATTTCTCATTTAAAAATTTTTTGTTGTGCGACTTATATTCCTATTGCACCATCCAAACATTCTAAATTGGGCATCCAAAAAAGATTGGGAATATATGTCGAGTATGAATCACTCTCGATAATTAAATATATTGAATCATTAATAGGTTATTTATTTACTGCAAGAGTTGCAGATGGTCATTTTAGTGAATCATATTTCCCAACATTAGGTGAAGGTAAGGATCAACCGAAAAAAGAAAATCACTTGGCAAATGTCATTAGATTTCCTTAATTCTCGTACTAAAGAATGTGAACTAGAAGTACAAAAGATTACACATTTGCAAAAAATTACAAATCAATTAGCAGATGCATTTAATGACTCCAGAAGATTTACCAAATCACATATTCCTGCTAAAAATGCTCCGATTAAAATTAATATCCCTAAAAGACAAATTACAAGTGCTAATGAATCAAAATCATGCCTAAACCTCTTTGTTACAAAATAAAAATTTTCGAAAGAAAAGAGAATTAGATAATAAGAAAATTGAGGAATCAATGATCAATCAAGAACTTCAAAACAATAGTAACAAAATTCAACCTTCTGAAGAGAATAAAATTATAGAAAATTCAATAAATTTTGTCACTATAGGAAAAAGTTGCAACTGAAGAGAAATATTTATTGATAATACTTTTGCATATAATGTAGCACTTGATATTATGCAGGAAGACAAGCATTGTGAACCTAGATTAGTTGATAAATGTTGGCGAAGAAATGATTGGCTAAAATAAAAAGATGCAATCCAATCTAAGCACACCCTCACTACAAGTAATTCAGTCATCAGAGACAACGACATGTCATCACAGAATATGAAAATGTCATCACAAATGACATTTATTGACGACTTTCGAGTCGTCACTATATCTGTTACAGCCCCACTTCTTCCTAGGGCGTACCCTAAGGTATCAGTGAACTGCCTGCCTAACTCACGCCAGGACTCACTCACATAATGATCACTAAAATATCAAACTCCAATACCATTATCAAACCAAACCAAATGGTAACTCACAAATACATCGTTCCAACCTTACAATCCAAAATTACATAAAGTACTTAACCATACATTCGAATTCTCATAATACAAAACCCTCTAATTCACAAATCAAGTTTGTCAAATCCAATAAAAAAGCAAATCTGAATTCAAAAGGTTGGCATCTTCACTTGGGTTCTCAGTCCCTGTTAAGGAAAACAAATTAGAAAGAGTGAGTTAAAAAGCCCAGTGAGTTTTAAAAGTATGCAAAGCACATAGCACATATGGCATTTCACTTCAAATTCAAATTTAGTAATAAGCACATAAGGAAAGCAAGTAACATTAAAAAGGGAGGATACAGGGGCTCTCAAGAGCCAAGATCCATGATGCTCGATCTCGAACTGGGTAGTTGACACTCTGTCAACTTTCATACACATAAACCATGTAGACCTTTACTTACTCCTTACTCCTCCAAACCCCCAACGGGCCCGACTCCAAACACTATATATCACTGGTTTATCACTGCACTTTATATCACTAGTTTAATCACTGGTTTATTGCTCTTCATCGGAGAAAAGTCCATATGCCAAGTTTCGAGCATATATCACTGCACTTCACTTCACTTAATTAACCCTATGGCTCATCCACTTTTTTCTCGACCTAGGCCTATCCTCCGACTCGAGTCGAAGGGCTCACCGATAGGTCTCAGGAATTTCCTAACCTTTCACATACACATACAATTCACTGCAAAACACTTTCACTTTTCTTTTATTTCAAATAGAGGTAAGTGCGATAAAGTACACACCACCCCACTTAATGGTTTAAAAACCCAATTTCACATCAATTCACTTGTCTAACACATTTTTCAAATCACATTCACATAAGCACATAACAAACATTGAAACTCACTACAGCAGTAAAGTTCGTTTTTCAAGGTGGGATCTGGTTCAAGTCCTTCCTCACCTCCTATTATCACGAAAAAGGAAGAAATAAATTTTGCCTCACAAATAGCGAAACTAAACTCAAATAATTCATTCACTTGTCTTATCAAAGTTCTTTACAAAATTCCATTAACTCTACTCAAACGAAAAGTAATCACTCGAGTCGAAACTCATTTTATAAGATTCCATTTTCAAATCAAAATTTCACACAAACAACAACTCTATCGATGCACTCCATCCAAATGATTTCTAATCTTTAGCACATTGAAATAAAGTGAGGTATTTCACCTCCAAATCACTCATTTGAACTCAAACTCAACACCACTCTTTTAACCAAAGTTCTAACACATTTTTCTAACGATTTTCACTAGGTTACAATGCACAAATTTCATGAAAATTAGTTAAGGTATTTCAAATCCACAAATTTATCCAAAATGGCACTTTTCCCCAAAAGTTTAGTGAAATTCAATTTCTCACCATAAAAGTTCAAAATTTTAACTCTTTTAAACATATACTCATAAATGAACATAATACATATACACTTAAGCAAGATCTCATCAATAATCATCATAAAATTTCAAAATCACACATCAAAATTTGCCAAGCAAGGTTCGGCCAACCCTTAACATTTTTCTTCAAAATTTTCAACTACAAAATCTACTTTCTAACCATAGAATGAACTCATCTCACAAACAACAAATACAACCACAATCAGGTCCTCAAGTCTGCTACCTAAAAGTCACCTCAAGTCCGCTACCTAAGTTGGGATTTCAAGAGCCCAACTCACAATTCCAAATATACATATTTCTAACAAAATAAACCGTAGATCTACCACATTTAACACTAATCAAGCTAGATCTAGGTGGTTTGAGTCTTATACCTTTAGATCTTTCTAGATCTAACAAGATCAACCAAGATCCTGTGAGTTCTTCTCAAGGATGACACTCCCAAGCTTAGCAACTCCAAAAGTTCCAACCTTAGCCCAAGATTCACTTGATTTGATGATGGATTCCGTCTTCAAGCTCAAGATCAAGAAGTAACCAACCAAAGGAAAGCTTTCACCCTCCTCTTTTCTCTCTCTTTCTCTCACGGCCACACTCCTACTCTCTCTCTTCCTCACGGCTGCCAAGTGAAGAAGAAGGCACAAGATATGTAGCTTCAATGGAATCTTTAAGCTTCAAAGGATGGAAGATGAAGAAGATGAACAAGAAACCCTCAAACTCTCTCTCTAACCTCTCTCTCTTTTCGGCCCTCTCTCTCTCTTTCTCCCTCTCTCATGGCAGCTCCAAGAAGAAGGAGGAATGTCTTCAATGGAGGCTTGAAGCTTCAAGAAATTTGAGGAAGAAGAAGTTGAAGAAACAAAGTTGCAATCTTTCTCTCTTTTCTCTCTCTCAACTCACGCCTGCTCTCTCTCTCTCTTGGGCTCTAAGTGTGGATGAAAATGAAGCAATAAAGGTGAGAAGAATGGCTTTAAGGGAGACAAAAAGGTGCAAATCCCTTAAGTTGTGGAAAAGTGGTCAAACGACCACTTTTTGTCATGTCGCGTGCGACAATCTAGCTTTTACTGTTTTATCTCATTCCAACACTGTCCAACCTCAAGTATATCTCTGTAGTATTTCTACATATGCTCAGTTTCAACTTAAAGTCACTATTCATACTTCGGAACAAAATTTAACGCTTAAATTGACCGAAACCACACACCGGCAATTAATAATCAAAATAATCATTCAAAACATAAATTCACTCATATTTTAACGAATAAACACAATATAAACATTATTATGCATTTTAAAATAAAATTCAAATTTTGAGGCCCTCACATCCTTCCCCACTTAAAAGAATTTCGTCCTCGAAATTCATATCTTGTTTTACAAACCACTCTGGATATGTCTTTCTTATCTCTTCTTCGACTCCCTGAGATGCTTCCTTGATCCCATGATTTCTCCATATGATTCTTACCCAAAGGAATCTTCTTAATTCTCAAATCCTTTACATTCTTACCAAGAATCTACATATGATGTTCTTCGTATGATAACATCTCATCAATTTCGATACCTTTCCATAATAATGCTTATTGCATTGACATTGGTATAAATTCAACTCTTATAAGGAAGTCATCACTTAAAAATTCTCCAGATGCGTATATACCCCACAGTTCGCTCTATCCCAATTATGTTCCCATCAAAATTTACTTTCTATGGATTTCAACCTATAATTAGTACTTCCTCAAGGTTTACAACACCATCTTCAAGCGTCGCTCATGCTTTCCTCGAATCTTAAATATACCATAGTATCCTTGATAAATTTACCATAATACAGTCCGAATAAGGCTTAAATGCTGTGGTTCGTCTTACGGCATCATTATAAATCCATAATGTCCGTATCGGTTAATAATAATACTCTTGGCACATTTCCTTGCTAATCTTCAATTGGCAATATTCTTATAAAATTTTCATCTTAAAATAACTTCCGTTGCTTATAATAAATCAATCAATTCATAATCGCACGACAAAGGTATTCACTCTCAAATCGGCAGTATAATTCAAATCCAATAATCTGTGCATGAATCTTAAATTCTCATCTTTCTTAGCAATTAAGACCGGGCTTCCAAAGTAATTCCCATAACTCGAATAACTGTTAATCCCATACATCATTTAGTCACAATTTTATTTCTTATCATTGATACAGCTTTTGACTTCATCGTATCCATCTTATCTCATGTAAACCTTGTATCCATAATATCCCACGTATCAAAGGACTAATTTCCTCACATATATTTACAAATCCACATATCTTATTAATAAGTCAATCAAAAGTAACAAAGGATCGGTCACCAATTAAACTCATTTTCACCTTAACACATCAGTTACAAATCCATCTTCTTAACATAATCGAATCTTGCGATGAGCCATGATATGATAAGACTTTCACTAATCCCTAATCCACAAGAAACAAAAATTTTCACTTCCATATCTCATTCAACATTACCAACTTTAATTCTCCAAACTTAATTCTAATCTTACAAGGCCCTGGGATGCCAATCAAGGGAAAATTTACAAATATTTTAGGGCAAAAGTCTAAATATAAGAATAGAATGAAAAGGTTATTTAGAACCAAAGGAAAGTAAAGGAAAGAATGCAAAAGAGAATGAGCAAAGTTAACAACTTTGCCACCTTTTCAATTTATCTTGAATTTCATTTATCGGATTGAGAGGCATTTTATGCCATTTTGAAGTTAGAACACAGAGTCACATTTCATATGGAGACTTTGGAATCAAATTCATACATTTCTGTGGTCAAAACAGCAATCACAGGAGTGTAGAAAGTTGTCAGATTTGAATTAGGTCACTTGAGCAAATGACCATAATTCCAAGTAGGAAAGTTGGAATTGACTGCCATCAGTGGCATTTGAAACTAGATTCATAGAGCTTCCAATGATATAAAAGTCAAGTTCTAAGTCATTGCCAATTGATTCCAGAGAATCGAAGAGGTTGACTAAAATTGCTCCTTGAAGAATTCAAAGCAAAAATGCATGATTTTGGTTCACTTTCAATATACAAGTGAAAGTTGATGTTTTGACAAGTTCACTGAACAATAACTTGCCCAAAATAACCAAGGAAAAGTGAAAATCAAAGCTGATTTATCTCCCCTGTTTTGGCCATCACAACACCGAATTTCCACCAACATTCTCTCATCGTTTGATCCACAATTCTTCCAACTTTTCCGCGCAAAACCACAAGATCCTCTCATTAACATATCAAGAATCATCTAACCAAGATCCTTAGCAAGTATAACCATGAAAGTTTACACATAAATTACTCTAATCTAACTTGTCATCTTGAGCATTTCAAACTAATAACTTAACAAGAAAGCGTAAGATTCCTCTCTTAAAGTCATTCCTTTTGTCCTTAAATTCAACGTCCTACCATCCATGATGAGGGTACTCAAAAGTAAAGAGTATTTACCCCTAATCTTTATACCATGTCCTTAATCCATATACATTATTTTCCATTCTTAGAGGGGTCTAGTTTCTCGTCCTCGATCTCGGCCTCTTCCACCCTCCATGGTTCTTTAGAGGGCAGACATTTTAATGAAAAATAAAAATGAGATACACTGTTAAAGAAATCACTTCAAAAAATAGGCAAAACACTTTATATTCACATCTCATAACAAAGATGTGCCAGGAGTACATCAAAGGAGCATGCCATTAACGTAAATTATACAAAAAGTCGTATCAAGTTCACAATTGCGATCAAACAAAAGCATAGGATTTCGAAAAGTTAGCAGACATGTAATTACAAAGATTGAGAACCACTCGAATGGCTTTTTCTCACAAAAGGTTACACATAATCCTAACTTCATGCTTAGCTAGTCTATCAAGCCTCAGAAGCGGAAGTCTCTGTGGAAGCACTCTCCGATGGGTCAGACTCCAAATACTAGGGATCTGCCTCAGCCATAGCGGCATCCCCTCCGATATCCTCATCATTTGCCACTGCACTCTCCTCAATTCACTTAGAACTTAATTGAGCTTAGGTCTCATTAACGCGTAAGCATAAATAATGGCTATCTCTTACATTTCTTTCAAACTTATTAAACTCTCAGATATTTAATGACTCTAATTCTCACCCAATCATCAAATGATGTTGTCATCTTATGCTTAACACACAATCTAATTCCCACAGTCCGGCATACTAAGAGAATAAAACCAAGGGTTCTCCACTAAGGGTTTCCTTCCAAGGTTGATTTATAAATTCATGAAGGAAAATCAATTTTGTCTCTTTTTCTCTCAAATTTTGGACATGAAAATGATGCCAAGCAAGTGGAGTTTCTTTTTCCCTTCTTCCTCTCAAAATTTTGTACAAGAAAATGAAAGATGATAAAAGGTTTGAAAGCTTGGTTATTTATATTATTTGATCAAAACTTCAGCTATTAGTTTGGTGACAAATGTCAAGCTTTCATTGTTTCCTTCAAATATATCTTTGAAACTTTGCCAATAAACCCTTCTTTTACATCCAAATGTAATTTACATACTCAAATAAGCTTGACTAGTTCACTTGAACCCATACAAATATTCGTAAAATAATTGAACGGAAGCAAGAAGATATGAAATGATATGCATATATAAATTATTTTCCAATCACTAGGAAATAGGTTTTATTCAAAGTAGAACCTTTGAAAATACATTTCAAAATCACCTTTAACTTTCAGGCGATACAATATCTTCCCCTCAAGGGCATCGTCCTTAACTTTCTAACTCATACTAATCAGGGTCAAGTCAATTCTCAAAAATGAATCAAACACTAAGAGTCACTCTTATGTTTCAATCACAGCAACATCAAACTCTCAATCAAATCAATTCATATAAGAAACTGTCAAGTAGTAACACTTACTAACCGTCAAGTACCAGAAACACTCTAGTCCTACTTTCCACAGGCCAGTATCCTAAACTTTTAGCCTAGGATGCATTACAGAGATCTGAAGCCTAAGCTCTGATACCAACTGTGATAGCCCCACTTCTCCCTAGGGCGTACCCTAAGGTATCAGTGGACCGCCTGCCTAACTCATGCCAGAACTCACTCACATAATGATCACTAAAACATCAAACTCCAATACCATTATCAAACCAAACCAAACAGTAACTCACAAATACATCGTTCCAACCTTACAATCCAAAATTACATAAAGTACTTAACCATACATTCGAATTCTCATAATACAAAACCCTCAAATTCAAAATTCAAGTTTGTCAAATTCAATACAAAAATGAATCTGAATTCAAAAGGTCGGCACCTTCACTTGGGTTCTCAGTCCCTGTTAAGGAAAACAAATTGGAAAGAGTGAGCTAAAATGCCCAGTGAGTTCCAAAGCATGCAAAGCACATAGCACATATGGCATTTCACTTCAAATTCGAATTTAGTAATAAGCACATAAGGAAAGCAAGCGACATTAAAAAGGGAGGATACAGGGGCTCTCAGGAGTCAAGATCCACGATACTCGATCTCGAACCAGGTAGTTGACACTCCGTCAACTTCCATACACATAAACCATATAGACCTTCACTTACTCCTTACTCCTCCAAAACCCCATCGGGTTCAACTCTAAACACTATATATCACTGGTTTAATCACTGGTTTATCACTGCACTTTATATCACTAGTTTAATCACTGGTTTATTGCTCTTCGTCGGAGACAAGTCCATATGCCAAGTCTCTAGCATATATCACTGCACTTCACTTCACTTAGTTAACCCTATGGCTTGTCCTTTTCTTCTCGACCTAGGCCTAGCCTCCGGCTCGAGTCAAAGGGCTCACCCGATAGGTCTCAAGAATTTTTTGACCTTTCACATACACATACAATTCACTGCAAAACACTTTCACTTTTCTTTTATTTCAAATAGAGGTAAGTGCGATAAAGTACACACCACCCCACTTAATGGTTTGAAAACCCAATTTCACATCAATTCACTTGTCTAACACATTTTTCAAATCACATTCACATAAGCACATAACAAACATTGAAACTCACCACAGCAGTAAAGTTCGTTTTCCAAGGTGGGATCTGGTTCAAGTCCTTCCTCACCTCCTATTATCACGAAAAAGGAAGAAATAAATTTTGCCTCACAAATAGCGAAACTAAACTCAAATAACTCATTCACTTGTCTTATCAAAGTTCTTTACAAAATTCCATTAACTCTACTCAAACGAAAAGTAATCACTCGAGTCGAAACTCATTTTATAAGATTCCATTCTCAAATCAAAATTTCACACAAACAACAACTCTATCGATGCACTCCATCCAAATGATTTCTAATCTTTAGCATATTGAAATAAAGTGAGGTATTTCACCTCCAAATCACTCATTTGAACTCAAACTCAACACCACTCTTTTAACCAAAGTTCTAACACATTTTTCTAACGATTTTCACTAGGTTACAATGCACAAATTTCATGAAAATTAGCTAAGGTATTTCAAATCCACAAATTTATCCAAAATGGCACTTTTTCCCAAAAGTTTAGTGAAATTCAATTTCTCACCATAAAAGTTCAAAATTTTAACTCTTTTAAACATATACTCATAAATGAACATAATACATATACACTTAAGTAAGATCTCATCAATAATCATCATAAAATTTCAAAATCACACATCAAAATTTGCCAAGCAAGGTTCGGCCAACCCTTAACATTTTCCTTCAAAATTTTCAACAACAAAATCTAATTTCTAACCATAGAATGAACTCATCTCACAAACAACAAATACAACCACAATCAAGTCCTCAAGTCTGCTACCTAAAAGTTACTGATAAGTCAATATTTTGCATGTTTTTAATAGGATTAATCATGTAGTTTTTGTGTGTTTTTGGTATTTTTGTAGCTAATGAACTAGGGTTTCTAGTTAATTTTGCATTTAATGGATTCAATAATGAAAAATGCATTTTTGTGGATTAATGTTATAAAATCTTCATGTTTTTGTAGGATTGCTTGTTCATCATCAAATGAGATGAAAATGTGGATAATTGCCAAGAAGCTTGGAAGAAAAATTGGAAAATGAAAATTGCAATTCAATCAATGAGGAATCAAAGGATAAAAGTCGGAGCAATTAAAGGGCCAATTTCACGACAACAAGCTCGGAAATTGCAAGTTTCAAGTGGAATCGCGAGGCAAAACGCGAACCAACAAGTGGAAGAAATGATTAGCTCGCGAATCCCTCTCACCGGAAGTAGGGTAGCAGATCCGCGATGCGATCCGCGAGCCTCTGCCTCGCGGATCTACCTCGCGGATCCTCAGAAAGTGACTGCTGCAAGTTGCAGCCGAATTTCAGTTTTTCAGCTCACTTCCAGCTCAATTTTCAGAAGAAATTCAATGAAGGCTGCGTGAAGAATTGTGTGAAATTGAAGAAACAACTCATTACCAATTCAAAACACAATTTACTTCAACATTACAACTCATTTGGGATGAAAATTCAAAGGATTCAAATGCATGAAGACAAAGAGATTTAAGAAGCCATTTTCCTTGACTTTTGAAGGCCAATTTGTCTTGCATTCACATGACATAATTTTGGATGCATATGGTTGTAATCTTCTATAAATAGGGCCTCTTGCATACCATTCCATATAATTAGAATACCATAGAATTCCATAAGAATTCCAAAAAAGACTAAGAGAATAGCTCTAGTTCATTAGATTAGTTCTAGTTCTTAGTTTGTAGTTTCTAAAGAGAGTAAAAGTGAAAGTTGTGAGGAATCTTGCACTTTGCATTTGGGAGATCAACTTGTGAAGAAATTTATGGATTCAACTTCAAGAAATTGAATAAGATTCCTTCTTCCTTACTTGTCTCTTGTGCCTTAATTTCATGGCTTTGTGCAAGTTTGTTTTATGCTTAAATGTTCTTAATATGATGTCTAGCTAAGCCTCTTTAATCCTAGAGTTAGGATGAACTTGTTTTAGTTGTGATTATGAAGTAATTAAGTGATTTATGTCCTCCATGATTTTGTTAGTTTAAGACTTGTGCTTATGCGTTATGGTTGATTAGCTACCAACTATAATTGATTTGATGTTGATGAGTAATGAAAAACTTGCCTTCAACAAGATCTAAATTCTTGAGCACTAGCTTATATTCTCACGAAAGTAGTGAATATAGTTGGTTGGTTTTGGTTTTATACTATAACTTCATTAAGCTTATTTAACTTGTTTCTCTCTTTTCTCTATGAAAATAGGTGAAGGAAGATTCAAAGGAGTTAAGGAATTAGCGAAAGCGATTCCGAGTGACTAGTTCATCCTAAACGAGAACTTGCACTACACGTGACCATTAACGAAAGTGGTGGCATACAAAAGGAAGTTATACCTTAGCGAATCATTGGAGAAAGGACATAATAAACTTGACTAACTTCTAATCTAAACATAACAAGGGATTCCAAAGCTCTAGGACTCCTCCAATTTGATCTTAAAAACTCTCTCTAACCTAATTCTCTAATTTCTTTACTTGCTTTCTTATTTATTGCCTTCCACCAATTGGATGTCTATGACACCTAACGGTTGGATTTAATTGCTTTATCCCTCTTCCTTAGGTCGGTTTACCGCCTTCTCCCTTTTATCTAGCTTTCTTACTTTATTTGCCTTCATATAATTGTCTATCTAGATAATAAAGCAAGTGATTAAATTTTAGTGTTTGCAAAACCACAGTTCCTCGTGGGATCGACACCTATATTTCCCTATACTCAATACACGATCCGTATACTTGCGGTGATATAGGGTTTAAAAGGTTTTTAAAATTTGTGGAGTAAAGAAAAATCTTATCAAGTTTTTGGCACCGTTGCCGGGGAACTAACGGTTTTCCTAGACTTTTCTCAAACTAGGCCTAGGTGCAACATTAAAATTAAAACAAGCTCTATTAGTCTAGATTTTATTTTTGTAGTATTTTTTCTTTGTTTTCTTGTAGGTACACCAATCTCTTCATCCAAGAGATCAAGACGGCGAGAAGAGGAAGAAAACGTGTCCAACAACAAGAAGAAAATATTGTGGTGGAAAGTGAAGGTGAACAATCCATAGCAATGGAGGAATCAAGGCCAAGAGCATTAAGAGACTACGCCTTGCCGGATGAATCCGGTGCTCAAACAAGTGTAGCAAGGCCAACTATTAATGCTAATAATTTTGAAATTTCACCGGCACTCATTCAAATGATCCAAAGAAGCCAATTTGGAGGAAACGCAACCGAGGACCCCAACACTCATCTAGCTAACTTCACAGATTTATGTGGTACTGTTAAGTACAATGGAGTAAGTGATGATGCTATTAAATTAAGGTTGTTTCCTTTTTCACTTTGTGATAAAGCAAAGGTATGGCTCAACTCTCATCCACCCAATACTTTTACTTCGTGGAGTGATTTGGTAAAAGCATTTTTGAATAAATATTTTCCTCCTGCCAAAACTAACAAGCTTCGTATGGATATTACAGGTTTTCACCAACAAGATGGTGAATCATTGTATGAAGCTTGGGAGAGGTTCAAAGATTTCCAAAGAAGATGCCCTCACCATGGTCTTCCGGAATGGTTGGTAGTACAAACGTTCTATCAAGGTCTTTCTATACCAACCAAAAACATCATAGATGCCGCGGCCGGTGGATCGTTAATGGCAAAATCCACCGAAGAAGCTCAAGGTTTGATTGAAGAAATGGCTTCTAACAATTACCAATGGGCTAATGAAAGAGGTAACCAAAGAAGATCGGCCAGTATGTATGAACTCGACACTATTAACATGTTATGTGCTCAAATGCAAAATCTTACTAGCATGTTTAATAAACAAGGAGGAAATGGTTTAAGTTCTTGTGTAAATAATGCTTATTGTTCCAATTGTGGTGGTAATCATGACACTTGCATGTGTAAAAATGTTGAGCAAGTTAACTTTGCCAACAATTTCAACCGACCACCTCAAAACAATCCTTATTCAAGTACTTATAATCCCGGATGGAAGAATCATCCTAACTTTGGATGGAGGGATCAACCTCATAACCAAAGGTCTTCTAATCCACCCGGATTTCCTCCTAAACCACTTGAACCTCCACCAACTTGGGAAAAAGCTCTAGAAAAGCATGCTCAAAGTACAAATGAAAGGTTTGAACACATGGATAAGAAAATTGACCATATGCATAGAAGTCTAGAATTTCAAATAGGTCAATTATCTAATGCCTTTAATGGAAGAAAACCGGGGGAGCTTCCAAGTAAAACTGAGGTTAATCCAAGAGAACATGTTAATGCAATCACTCTTAGGAGTGGTAGAACATTAGAGGATAATAACCTTGGTAAAAGTGGTAAAATTCAAGAAAATGAGGAAAATAAGGAAAAAGAAGAAGTAGAGAACCATGTTAATATTGATATTCCTTCTTCTCATATTCCTATTAAAAATGCTTCTAACTCAATTCCTTTTCCTGATAGGTTGAAGAAGAGCAATAAGGAGAAGGAATTTGAAAAAATTGCTCAAATGTTTAAACAAATTAGAATTAACATTCCTTTTATTGATGCTATTTCACAAATTCCCTCTTATGCTAAATTTTTGAAGGATATCATGTCCAAAAAGAGGAGGATTGAAGATTATGAGACCATAGCATTGGCGGAGGAATGTTCGGCACGAATTCAAAATAAACTCCCACAAAAACTCAAGGATCCGGGAAGCTTTACTATACCTTGTACCATTGGTCATCTCCAATTTTCTAATGCTTTATGTGATTTAGGTGCAAGTGTATCATTGATGCCACTTTCCATAGCTTGGAGACTTGATTTAAGGGAGATGAAGGACACAAACATCACTCTTCAATTGGCGGATAGGTCATTAAAGCGTCCGGTGGGTAGGATTGAAAACGTCCTTATAAAGGTTAAGGATTTCTTTATTCCGGTCGACTTTATTGTGCTTGACATGAAAGAAGATGTTCATTTACCTATTATATTAGGTAGACCATTTCTAGCCACTGCCGGCACTCTAATTGATGTTCAAGAAGGCATAATTAAGTTTAGAGTGAATGACGAAGAATTGGTGTTTAACCTCCATGAACATAAAGATCTTGAATTATGGCATGGAAAAGCTTTTAAGCCAAAAGAAGTAGATATTGTTCAAGAATTGCATAATGATGGCTTATTTGTTAATGACATGTTCCATGTGAAGAACAAAGGAAAAGAGATCTTTATAGAGCATGAAATCCCTAAAGTTAATGAAGAAAAAAGGAAAAAACCAAGTAAACTTTGGGATTGTTTTAAATGTTTCTCGAAAATTCCTCATTCTATATGTGATAATTCTAATCTTTCTTTGTTTGATGATGAGGATAATTTGGAGAAAGGGGAAGCTTCAAGTGAAAAGAATGGAACCAAAAGCTTTAGCCCTTGGGAAGGAACAAGTTCCTTTTCACCTCCAAAGTGATTTTAAAGAGGAGCACTTTTGAGTCGAGCCAACGACTTTAAACAAAAGCGCTTTTTGGGAGGCAACCCAATTTTGCTTAAATTGTGTTAGTTTGTTTGGTTTTTATGTTTAAGTATGTTTGCCATGTTTGTTTTGTAGGAATATCAAAGCATGCAAAAATGACCTTTTTGGTGCACGATGAATAGTGAAAATGCAAACATCTTCATACCTCAATTTGTGTTTTAGTTGTTTATGATTCAAGAATTGAGGTTAATTATGTTGCTTTGATCATATTACATGTGTTAGAGAAGGTGCATTGCATAATTAAAATGTAGGATTTTTGTTCTGGAAAT
The DNA here is from genome assembly GCA_013103745.1 of Gardenia jasminoides. Classification (NCBI taxonomy): domain Eukaryota; kingdom Viridiplantae; phylum Streptophyta; class Magnoliopsida; order Gentianales; family Rubiaceae; genus Gardenia; species Gardenia jasminoides. The sequence continues at coordinate 24,139,786 of CM023098.1, read as the reverse complement.
AGTAGAAATTGATTGTTCAATGAAACAGTTGCAGAAAAATTGCAGAACTGCATTTCCAGAAAGATCCGCGAGTCGATACGCGATGTATACCTCGCGGATCCAAGAATCACGGATCAGAATCAGAGAAGTTTTCTGAGCATCCGCGGACCGATACGCGATGTACGCATCGCGGATCCATGGGTCACGGATCAACTTCTGAGACCTACCCAGCCAAATCCGCGAACTGAAACGCGACCTGTGGCTCGCGGATCCTAGAGTTTAACCTTTTCCTGCAGTTTCTTGTCCAATTTTTCAGGTATTAAAGGTTATTCAATGGCAAAGGGCTAAGTGGACCAATTCAATCACATTAACAAGGGGAGTATTACTTTCTTATCTTTCTTATCTTTTTATTCCTTCTTACACATTGAAGATAATGGGCATTTTAAGTATGGGGGAGGAATTATGTGATTGTTATATGATGAAAATTTGCCAAAATTTTTCAAAAATCCTGTACCAATATGTTTTCAATTCTCAATTAACTTGGAGATACCTATTTTGTGATTAAAATTTTTGCAATTTAAGGAAAGTATATCTTGTAAAATGGAGGAAATTATGCCTAATTTAGTATGTTTAAAGATTATAAAAAATATTTTGGTACCTTTTTTTGATAAAACAAAAACCAATATTATTAATAAACTACCTGGAAATCGTCTAGTACAATTTACTTGACAAAAAAAGGCTACACTAATTGCAGAAAATATATATAACATATCACAGATATATCTGATATGAAAAAATCATTAGATTTAGCAGAATTACAAAATAAGAAACATTATACCGTGAATCACAAATTATCAGATCCAACGAATTGTAGTACTTTTCTCATGATTATTCTTTTGAGGGTATATTTATTTATATCTTCCTTTAAAAAAAAAAGAAAAAAAAAGAAAAAGAAGAAAGAAAAATGAAAGCTCTACTCCAATGTGCTTAGTAACCGGGAGTCTTCATCTAAAAATGTCGACTTTCGCGTCAAACGGTACTTGAATAAAGATAGGCAAATAAAGTGAAATGTTGAGTAACAGGGGATTTTCATCTAAAAATGTTAATCTTCTCGTCAAAAGGCATTTTTCACGACGTAAATATATGTTCCATATGAATTATGAATAAATCCCTCTTTTAAAGATGATCATGAGTTTAGGAAGCATTTTATTGGCTATATGATTCACTTTGCTTGTGAAATTGGGTGAGGAATGAGGAATTAAATTGAGCTACTTGAATTTATGGTATGATTACTCTCTTTTACTTGATATTATAAGTACTTGTGGTTTATTAGATAATTGCAAAATGGTTATCTACTTTGTTTTGAGAAAATGAAATTAAAGTGCACAAACACTTTAATCATTGTTGGTTTGTATTTCTTCTTACTTGAGGACAAGCAATGGTTCAAGTGTGGGGGAGTTTGATAAGTCAATATTTTGCATGTTTTTAATAGGATTAATCATGTAGTTTTTGTGTGTTTTTGGTATTTTTGTAGCTAATGAACTAGGGTTTCTAGTTAATTTTGCATTTAATGGCTTCAATAATGAAAAATGCATTTTTGTGGATTAATGTTATAAAATCTTCATGTTTTTGTAGGATTGCTTGTTCATCATCAAATGAGATGAAAATGTGGATAATTGCCAAGAAGCTTGGAAGAAAAATTGGAAAATGAAAATTGCAATTCAATCAATGAGGAATCAAAGGATAAAAGTCGGAGCAATTAAAGCGCCAATTTCACGACAACAAGCTCGGAAATTGCAAGTTTCAAGTGGAATCGCGAGGCAAAACGCGAACCAACAAGTGGAAGAAATGATTAGCTCGCGAATCCCTCTCACCGGAAGCAGGGTAGCAGATCCGCGATGCGATCCGCGAGCCTCTGCCTCGCGGATCTACCTCGCGGATCCTCAGAAAGTGACTGTTGCAAGTTGCAGCCGAATTCCAGTTTTTCAGCTCACTTCCAGCTCAATTTTCAGAAGAAATTCAATGAAGGCTGCGTGACGAATTGTGTGAAATTGAAGAAACAACTCATTACCAATTCAAAACACAATTTACTTCAACATTACAACTCATTTGAGATGAAAATTCAAAGGATTCAAATGCATGAAGACAAAGAGATTTAAGAAGCCATTTTCCTTGACTTTTGAAGGCCAATTTGTCTTGCATTCACATGACATAATTTTGGATGCATATGGTTGTAATCTTCTATAAATAGGGCCTCTTGCATACCATTCCATATAATTAGAATACCATAGAATTCCATAAGAATTCCAAAAAGACTAAGAGAATAGCTCTAGTTCATTAGATTAGTTCTAGTTCTTAGTTTGTAGTTTCTAAAGAGAGTAAAAGTGAAAGTTGTGAGGAATCTTGCACTTTGCATTTGGGAGATCAACTTGTGAAGAAATTTATGGATTCAACTTCAAGAAATTGAATAAGATTCCTTCTTCCTTACTTGTCTCTTGTGCCTTAATTTCATGGCTTTGTGCAAGTTTGTTTTATGCTTAAATGTTCTTAATATGATGTCTAGCTAAGCCTCTTTAATCCTAGAGTTAGGATGAACTTGTTTTAGTTGTGATTATGAAGTAATTAAGTGATTTATGTCCTCCATGATTTTGTTAGTTTAAGACTTGTGCTTATGCGTTATGGTTGATTAGCTACCAACTATAATTGATTTGATGTTGATGAGTAATGAAAAACTTGCCTTCAACAAGATCTAAATTCTTGAGCACTAGCTTATATTCTCACGAAAGTAGTGAATATAGTTGGTTGGTTTTGGTTTTATACTATAACTTCATTAAGCTTATTTAACTTGTTTCTCTCTTTTCTCTATGAAAATAGGTGAAGGAAGATTCAAAGGAGTTAAGGAATTAGCGATTCCGAGTGACTAGTTCATCCTAAACGAGAACTTGCACTACACGTGACCATTAACGAAAGTGGTGGCATACAAAAGGAAGTTATACCTTAGCGAATCATTGGAGAAAGGACATAATAAACTTGACTAACTTCTAATCTAAACATAACAAGGGATTCCAAAGCTCTAGGACTCCTCCAATTTGATCTTAAAAACTCTCTCTAACCTAATTCTCTAATTTCTTTACTTGCTTTCTTATTTATTGCCTTCCACCAATTGGATGTCTATGACACCTAACGGTTGGATTTAATTGCTTTATCCCTCTTCCTTAGGTCGGTTTACCGCCTTCTCCCTTTTATCTAGCTTTCTTACTTTATTTGCCTTCATATAATTGTCTATCTAGATAATAAAGCAAGTGATTAAATTTTAGTGTTTGCAAAACCACAGTTCCTCGTGGGATCGACACCTATATTTCCCTATACTCAATACACGATCCATATACTTGCGGTGATATAGGGTTTAAAAGGTTTTTAAAATTTGTGGAGTAAAGAAAAATCTTATCAGTTACCTGAAGTCCGCTACCTAAGTTGGGAATTCAAGAGCCCAACTCACAATTCCAAATATACATATTTCTAACAAAATAAACCGTAGATCTACCACATTTAACACTAATCAAGCTAGATCTAGGAGGTTTGAGTCTTATACCTTCAGATCTTTCTAGATCTAACAAGATCAACCAAGATCCTGTGAGTTCTTCTCAAGGATGACACTCCCAAGCTTAGCAACTCCAAAAGTTCCAACCTTAGCCCAAGATTCACTTGATTTGATGATGGATTCAGTCTTCAAGCTCAAGATCAAGAAGTAACCAACCAAAGGAAAGCTTTCACCCTCCTCTTTTCTCTCTCTTTCTCTCACGGCCACACTCCCACTCTCTCTCTTCCTCACGGCTGCCAAGTGAAGAAGAAGGCACAAGATATGTAGCTTCAATGGAATCTTTAAGCTTCAAAGGATGGAAGATGAAGAAGATGAACAAGAAACCCTCAAACTCTCTCTCTAACCTCTCTCTCTTTTCGGCCCTCTCTCTCTCTTTCTCCCTCTCTCATGGCAGCTCCAAGAAGAAGGAGGAATGTCTTCAATGGAGGCTTGAAGCTTCAAGAAATTTGAGGAAGAAGAAGTTGAAGAAACAAAGTTGCAATCTTTCTCTCTTTTCTCTCTCTCAACTCACGCCTGCTCTCTCTCTCTCTTGGGCTCTAAGTGTGGATGAAAATGAAGCAATAAAGGTGAGAAGAATGGCTTTAAGGGAGACAAAAAGGTGCAAATCCCTTAAGTTGTGGAAAAGTGGTCAAACGACCACTTTTTGTCGCGTCGCGTGCGACAATCTAGCTTTTACTGTTTTATCTCATTCCAACACTGTCCAACCTCAAGTATATCTCTGTAGTATTTCTACATATGCTCAGTTTCAACTTAAAGTCACTATTCACACTTCGGAACAAAATTTAATGCTTAAATTGACCGAAACCACACACCGGCAATTCATACTCGAAAAATTTCTCTAAATTAAAAAATAATCACTCAAAACATAAATTCCCTCATATTTTAATGAATAAACACAATATAAACATTATTACACATTTTAAAATAAAATTCAAATTTTGAGACCCTCACAATATCCCTGTCTGTAAAAGTATATAGTGACAACTCAGAATGTTGTCAGTGAATGGATTGTGAGGACCCAGAATTTCTTGAATTATACACCCAAAATTTCTTGAATTATTTGTTTATATTTCTTGCGAGAACCCTAAATTTTTCATGAAATATTTGTCATTGTATTCATTTAAGTGCAAATCATTTTCTTTAAACATTGGTAGCATAAAATTTTCATTAAGTGCATTATTTTCCTTTAAGTACCCTATTTTGTATGTATTGTAAGACATTAATTTGGAGTTGCATTTTACAAGTTTCATGTAACCAAATACATAAAACTTATATGGTATTAAGTAGGTTATATTTTACATTAAGGGATTCGAAGACAAATTGCATAGATTTTATCCAATTCTTGGCCAAAATTTGACCACTTGTCAATCATCCACTAATGTCTTGACTTAAGACTTTCTATTTAATCTCTTGTTTTCAAAAATTCAAACCAAAAATTCCCTCTCATTTTCTCTCTCTTGGCTGAAATTATGGGAGCAAGAAACACCAAACCCTAAGCTTGATTCTAGCAATTTTAGTGAAGGAAAACATCCTCAAGTGAAAATCCTAGTTAGGTTGATACTTGATCATCAAGCTTTGTTGGAAAGTTGGAGCTTTTGGAGTGGATTTCTCTTGCTTGGCATAAGGTAAAACTACCCCCTTGACTTCTCTTTGATGGTGTTAAAATTATGGATTCTTGATGCTAGATGAATTCTAGGATGTATTAGAGTGTTTTTGATGCTTGATTATGGGAAGTGTTAAGAGTTTTGATGGTTTTTCCTTGATGTATTGCCCAACTTTTGTGTCAAACTGACCTGCAAATTCGTCCTTGATAAAGGCCAAACTAGTTTTTGCACAAAACATTAAAGTTGTAGGGATTTGAGTTAGATTTCCACCCAAAAAATTTCAGAGCAATCGGAGCACTGTATCATATGAAATGACAAAAATACCCCTGACTGCCCCATTACCCTGTTTCAGCTAACAGTTTTCAAATTCAGTCAAATTCCTGAACTTTCTGGTGATTATAGGAATTGAAATAGAGTCTAACCTTTACACTGTTGGAAAGATATATGAACCTAGTTTTAAACGCCGCTGACGGAGCTCGATTTCGATTTTTCTACATCGAGTTATGGCCGTTCTTCAAGATTGTTCGACCAACCTGTTCCTAGCCGACAGTTTTCTAGTGTCTCTGTTTTCACCAATTTCGACCATGATTAAGCACGATTTGGGATTCAACCTCTTCATGAAAATTGTAGGGCTATGTCTTAGCTTCGAAACTCCATAAAATACACCCCAATCTAATAAATTTATCCCCAGTTATGATCAAAATACCGAAGGATGACAAAGCTGTCACCATTAGTTCTTCACCTTTGCATTTCCTTTCTTCACTGTTCTTAGTTCAATCCCTTTTATTTGGTTCAAATGAATATTTTTCACTCCATATTGTACTTGAATCATTGGCCTAGCTTGTATTTGGGTTCTTCTTTGATTTCCACTTCCAATTCACTTTTGAACCTTGGCGACCCTTTTGAAAAACTAACCTGGGCAGATCTTAGTTCAACTAAGTTTTGATTGGTTAGGCTCTAATCTCTTTTATTTTGGAAACCCTAGATTTGAATATTTCAGTTGTCCATTTTCTTAAGTTAAACTTTATTTTGATTATGAATTTGACTTCAGGGATCAATTTTGACCCAGAAAATATACCTGAGATTGACGTGTAATCTTCTACCTTTGGACTCGAAGGTGGTACCGAGGGTGATCAAGGCACGGACATTTGAGTTACTTGGCTTTGTTGGGTGAGTGTTCCAACTTGTTTTAAATCAAATATTTTACTACTATTTGAAAACGACTTGTGAAATAATTTACTCGACTCATATTTGCAAAGAAATGATTTTCTATTATTTCTAAGTAAAATGCTTTTACAAGTGAAATAATTTATGAAAGATTTGTGAGTGTTCAATATTTTCTAAATGTTTTGTGTGTCCTACCCCAGTAGTTTATTTGAATTTGCACTAAGCCTTACTTTGCCCATTAACTTAACTTTTGATAAGTGCTTCAACTACTTTTCAAACGTGTTTCACTTGTTTAGTGTAAAATGGATTGTTACTTCTTTTGGTAAATGAAATGTTTTTCTATCATGTGGGCGAGTTTCTCGTTACTAGTTATGCTTAAATGTATCTTTTACTCAAAAGCGCTTTACTCTTAATCGTGTCCTAACAAAGGTATTTCAAAGAATTTCCTAGTATTTCCAAATAAAATGATTGTGAATGTATCTTGTGTGTTTACACTAAATGCCTTGTCGTGTTGATTAAGTGTTAGTTTATTTGTTATATGCATTACTGTTGAATGTCAACTGCGCATGTTGTAAGTCGTGAATTCTTTGGAAGCATCGGCTGAACTGGGCCCTTGCATGAACTGGACCCATGCCCTTTGTTATCGGCCAACCCGAGCCAGAAGCGGACTAGGTCGGGACCCTGTAACATTGGGACACTAGCTGGTTTACTCGAGTATTACCACTGGAGATATAAGGAGAGTACTAACTACTGACTTACTGGCTCTATGCGTTACTATATTCTTTTACTGCTTAAACTTGATTTGCTGATTGTTGAATGAATAAATGCTTTAAAGATCTCTTGTGTTGATAATTGTCTTTTGGAACAATTACTTGCTAAAAGTGCTGCTCTGATGAACCAAGTTATTCCAAGGTTTTTTTTGTTTTACTGAATTTATGGAACTTCACTGAGCTTCTAGCTCACCCCAAAAATATTTTATTTTCCCCCCCACAGGGCTCGAGATGAAGGAAAGCAAAAAGTGATCTTTCTTAGTTTGACTGGCAAGATTATCTCTTATACTATTTGTAATCTTGGACTATTCGAATTTTGGTGTATTTGGACTAGATGGAAATGTAATAATTATTTTGGGGATCTTGCTGTGTTATTATTTAAGGTCTGTAATATATTTGAGGATCTGTAGTGAGTCCCGGTGAGAGTTGGGCAGGCGGTCCGCCGATCCCTTTGGTTCGCCTTAGGGGGAGGTGGGGCTGTCACATGGATGATATTAGTGATGACAATCTAGAGCACTTTTATTGATTACTTGAACTGTTATTAGAGATGTCTTGGTCAAAGTCATCATAAAAAGTATCAAAAGTCATCACTTTTATGGGCATTTTATTGACAACATTTATCGTCACAATTAGAGTTTGGATTAGTGAGAAGTTCTATCGTCTCCAGATGTTTTTGTTTCCTATTTTGTGACAACTTTTTTTTGTCATTAGAGACCTTCAGCATTGTTAGTATTTTATTGAACTCACAATTTAGCCCGATAAATTATTTATCTAAAATTACTCAAAAGCACTAAACCTGGACAATTGATGACCAAAAGTAGTTGTTGTGACGCCCCACCCCTCCCTAGAGCGAACCCAAGAGAACGGCGAAACGCCTGCCTAACTCTCGCCAGGACTCACTACGAAATCCAAACACCAATCCACACATTCATTTGTGTAAACATCCTTAAAGGTTATTAAAATTACCAATAAACTCTAACAAAATATAAACCCCATAATTACATCAAGGTTACATTGATAACAACTCCAAACTGCCATAAACCATCAAAGTCATCCATTAATTTCATTCTTATACAAAAGAGGAAATCCTACAAAAGTACTAGTCTCTCGATTCTCGTGCTCTACTTCCAAACCTGTTAAGGAAAACAAAACTTATGGGATGAGCAAAGCTCAGTGAGGTCAAGAATTCATACACAGGCAGGTTAAAGCGGTAACCAAATCTTAACAAAACAACAACAGTAGAAAACTTGGAATTCACACAAAACAATATAAAAGATTCACTATAAAAGGATACAATTTGCCTTTCCACCTTTCTGCAATTTCCACAACCATCTTCGGTCTGCTCTCAAGCCGCAGTTTCAATTGGAATGTTGACACTCCGTCAACCACTATCTCACAGACCGTAGAAATCACTTTACTCTCACCTGCCTACTTACACCCCCTGTACCGGGCCTGCTCGTCAAGATAAAATTTATCATTAAACCAAGTCGGGATGAGCAGCACCTCCCACTCAGTAGAGCGTGGTACTTACAAACGCTTGGCAAATGAGTCGACGAGACTGCGCTCCAATTGACTTAACCAGAATTTAACCAGAACGGGAGGAGAGGTACCTCCCACTGACTTGAGTGTGGTACATTCAACCGTTTGGTCATAACAAGTCAAGAACAAGCGCAAGTACAAGCATGTAACGATTTCAATTCAAGCAAATTCAAGCAAGGGTGAGCGCAATAAAGTACACGCTCGCCAAGTCAAACAAGCATGCTTTTCAAATGAATTTTATTAAACCAAGCATTAAATATCAGGCACTTGAACACTCACCAGAATTCAGATAAACAAAAGAATGCATAAGAAGGTCAAACTTCAGTAGCTGGGTCGCCCTCGTCAAAAACTGGATCACTTGGCCAAAAAGGAACCATCAAGGACTCACCAACAAGCTGAAGTTTGAAATCTTAACATAGCTACCAAATTCATCAAAGTCAAACTGCCCCACACTCTTGGCCGAGCCATATCTCAAGCTACACTCATCGGAATTGGGCAAAGCTTACAGCTACGAAAACTAGACTCAGAGTACTATAATTTACTATAAGGGCTCATTTTAAGATTCACGACGTAACTTAGGTTAAAGTGCGCAACAAGGCGACACGAAGGTGATGACACAGCAAATCAGATTTTGAAACCAGCCTTATTCTCACATTTTATGCGAATAATAGAAAATGATTTACCATGCTAGCCACATACCGTTGGAAAGCCCTTGAAGTCTAGTTTCTAACGCCACCAACGGCGCTCGATTTCAACTCCCGAGCAAGAAATTATAACCACTTAAAATTGGGTCGGTAAGCTGCCTGACAGCTTGGTTTTCCAGGTTTGAAGTGTCAGATTTGGAACACCATTTGGGCAACGAAACAATACCGGAAAAACACCAAATTTTGCAGGAATAAACCTCAGTATATGAATATATTTGTACCAAATTTTAGCCGAAAAATCAGATGGGAAGGTAGTGATCAATGTGGCCAAAGTTGACTGAAAATCATGAGGTCAACCCTGATATACAAAATTCATTTCTGGTTTCAGCCTTTAGTTTATCCAAAACATCCTTCATTCCACTCCATTTTCAAAACCAAGGTTCTAAAAACATTTCTTGATCAAATGAAGGTTAATTGGTGGAAAAATTTTGGACCAAAAACACCCCAAAACAGGTCGGTCAAGTTGGACAGCAATGGAAGCTGATTTCCAGGTTTTTGAACCTCATTTCATTCGCCTTCTAATGCACCAATTGAGGGAGTTTCTTGGCTAGGAAAATACCAACTTAAAGCCTAATATTTCAGCTCCCAAAACCACCCAAAACCTCATGAAAACCGCTGCCAAAACAGGGGAAGAATTCATTGAATTCAAGCCGGCAGCATTTCCCTCTTTCTATCATTTCACTACATTCCAAGGCCTCCTAATCTCATTTCATCAACATTTCACCCAAAACACACCCATTGCACATATATATTGCACAAGTCAATCATCAAGTGGGGTGGGAGTTCATAGAGCCCACCATAACATTCCAACCAACAAAATTACATTAAGAACCACAAGCTGCCAACTAAGGCAAGCTAAGGAAAACTAAGGAAAGCTGCAAACTAACCATTGGAAACTAAGGAAAGCTTAGGAATTAGGGTTGAGAAGCCATTACCTCAAGAGTGCAAGGGTGATTCAAGCTTTGGTCTCTCCTTGGTGAGTCTTGAAGCTTCAAGTGAAAAGAGGAGAAAATTATCCTAACTTCCTTGGTGATTGGGTGGAGCTTGGTGATGATTATCTTGGTGAAACTTTGTGGTGGGTTTGGTTGATGAAGATGAAGGAAGAAATGGAAGAGGATGGCCGGCCAACATGAGGATAAAGAAGAGAATTAATGGCTTTGTTGACTTTTGAGTCCTTGAAGCTTTAATGGTTTGTTGACTTTTGGTAAAGGATAGGATTTAAAACTTATTTGTCACGTTGAGGTTAATTTACACAGCGTGTCACTACTATCCCAACTTCTCTCACTTTTACACTTCAATGGCATACTTTAACTTTCAAAACTTATGTCTAACAGGCAACCCTAACTTTAGAAGCGAAAAAAAACAAAATACCCAATCAAATATTGAAATAGAAATATAGGTTAAATGGGCAAATTGAAACTTTGACAATTTTTAAGTTAATGCAATGTACATCATAGGGTTAAATCATTCCAAATAAATAAATGAAATGGATGTAAAATATATATATATTATTTTATTTCTGGAAATTAACAATGGCAATGTGGGTCCTCACAATTGTTGCATTAGTCTAATGCCAAAACGGCACACGGAGTACTCAAATGTCACATTCGAGTGTACATTGCCCAACAGAAACCTACAAAAGTAACAATGTCTCCAGATATCAATCTACGTAAGATACCTTTAACAAAAGGAATCTGAGTTCAAGAAACTAAAGAACAGCTAAGCGAACCACTGCATGAGTAGAAGGCAAGTTTGTCTTCAACATCATTCATCATAACAGTAGACATCTCCCAGAAGTTTGTTTGAATAGCATGTATCTATCATAAAGTAGTAAAACAAGTAGATAAGGGGAGAAGTACAATAGTAAAGGAGAAATAACTATACTTAGATTGCTTAGCTGAATATGCAATCCAATAAGAACATCATTTATTAAAGACTATACACAAAATCTCAAAGTACAAGAACCCCAGAAAAGGAGAATTGCTTTTATGAATAAGCGTCAAAGACAAAGATATATTGAAAGTGATAAGTTTGTGACAAGTCGTTGAGACAAAGCCCCCAAAATATAAAAGAAATTAGCAAGATTATAAGTAGAGTTGTGATGCAATTCTACCAAAAGCTTAACATTCTACCATAATAACATTTCAGCAATTATGTTACTACCCAAGAACTCAATGCTACAGCTATTAGAATCCATCAATGTACCTTAAACTGTACAGCAATAGTGCTTTGGAATGAGCAAGACATATCCAGATACACACATGATTGATTGACATATATATTAAATTGTAATATAACTTAAAAAAACACCTTGTTATTCTAGATATACGTGCACATTAAAATAAATGGAATAAGCTAAATTCACAGCTTTAACTATGTTTGATTTCTCATTCTAATGATAAAGGCATCTTCAGTTTCTTATCTAAGAAGCTCTCTTCATTCCAGAATTTGTAGTCAAATAAGCATACTCAAAATTTTTTTAGTGCATCGTTAAACTTTTCAATCATGTATAGGTCTCCATCAACCTAAAAAGTAGATTGTAATTCACTTAATATAGAGAATTAGAAAACAATGTCAAAGCAGGGAACATAGAATGCAATAAAACACCAATGGTTTGAAAAACACGCCTCAAAACTAACCATGCCACCAAAACCAATCATTTTCCACTTTGCTAGATGATGTTCTAGATGGCTGGCCAAGCCTGGATAATAGACTTGACACACCTGCAACTCATGTTTATTTAGTTACATTAGAGAAAGGAAGATCCCGGTTTTAAGAAAATTAAGAAACCTTTGCTTAGAGATTAAACTTTCATTTTGAAAACTACAATTAAAATCAATTTATATAGGTGATGGTAATGCAGATTGAATTCTATAATCACATATGAGCAAATAAGATATCATTGATCAATTAATACAGCATTGCTACTTATAGAAAAGCAAAAGCTGACACATAATTGCATTTAGTCATATTTGCTAATGAAATGGAGGAAGGAGCCAATTTGCATAGTCCATACTTTTTTACCCACTTCAATCAACTTAAGAAGTTACTATTCCAAACAAAACATCTTGCTCAAATTTTTTTTTTTTTTGGCAACAGAATTAAAACAATACACCTTGCAATTTCTTGTATACTAAAAAACCTGTTGTGAAAATATAAAATTTTAAAAATTGAAATATTGAGAAAGATAAATCATACCTTCCATACCTTTTGCAAGGCTTTTCTAGTTAATTGACACTCAAATTTGCCAGTAACTTTACTTCTTTATACCTAACCCTTTTGCAGAATCTAGCTACACCTCTTTCACCTCAACCGATTCTCACTATCCTCTTGACAGTCGTACCCTATAAAATTAAATATTTCAAAAAAATATAATTACGGTTACAAGATTATAAAACATAATAGTAAAAATTAAAAAGATACAATAGCACAAATAAGGTTAAGTTTACCTTAAAATTAGGTATGGGAAAATAACTTTTGTGACGACCCCACCTCTTACTGGGGCTGATCTTAAGGTATCAGCGGGCCGCCTGCCCAACTGTCATCGGGACTCAAATACAAATTCACAAGTCAAATCTTAAAAGTGGATACAATCTCTCATAACTAGAGTTACAACTCCGATCGAAAATATTAAGAATCGACCTCAATAAAAATTCACTATCCATCTAACAAATCCATCTCGAAGTACGATACTAGATTTAGACTTATGAGAACCAAGTTTCAACCTTACAACCCAAAAGAATACTAGGGAGGCAAGTATATTACACTTAATTTAGAAGACTTAGATAAAGTCTCCGCTTTCCTCAAAACCCTCGTCCACAAGCTCGCCCCCTGTTAAGGAAAACAAACTAAAGAGTGAGTTTTTACTCAATGAGCCCCAAGAAAACATGCAACCAATAAGGTATTATACAAGTCTCAAGAATTATAAATCAAAACAAGATAAATATACATGTTTCAAGAAAACGGTAACATGGTCAGATCAAAGGATACAGAGCTCTCAAGAACTAGCTCAAGTTGCTTGATCAAGATTCAAGTCTCCCGTTGACACTCCGTCAACTTTATACAAAATTACCAACAAGTAGAACACCACTTCATGCCATTCTCCATCTACCTCACAACCCCCTATCGGGTCCGCACACAAAAATCATGATAGGTGATACTCGAATACACCATTCAAGTACAAGTTCAAGATTGAATCTAGGTTCATGATTCAAGTGTCAAGATTTCACGTTTCAAGACTCAAGGTTTGTTGATTGCCTCGACCGAGCCCTTATCGGCTCGATTGGACCAACTAGCCAATGGGTTGGGATCCCAAGCAAGCAATTCAAGTACAAGACATTCAATTCACAATATTCAAGTAATAAAATTCCAGTCAAGATATGGGGTCAAGGGTGACAAATACACCCTTGCCCATCCAATAGCAATTTGAGCACGAGTATGAAATTTCAAGGAGACAAGTTGTACAAGCAAGCAAGTTCATCAATGAAACATATATAAGCACTTGGAACACTCACCATAGTTTCACAAGTTTTACTTGTCACTCAGAACAACACTGGTTTCTTCACTTACGAGCCCTAGAGCAATAAGGCACGTTTCAGGTCGTGACTATTAGCTAAAATAACCATACACAATCATTGACATCAATTTGAAACAAGATTGGAAACAAGAACAAGGAGCATTGCATAGTGTATTCCAAAAACTCATTATTTCTCTAAAAACTCATTATTTACTTTTTATAATTAAAACTAAGAAATAACTTGAGCACATTCCCAAGAAATCTTAGCAATTATCACTTTGCAAGACAAATGAGTTCACTCTCTTTTAAGAGACTCTACTTTGGTCTCAATTTATTGCTTAAGCAAAGATAAGATATAAGAACATTCGGTAAAATTAATCCAAATAACAACTAGTATATCAAGCCAAGCATAAAAGTTGACAATTTCTTTAGTTCCACTTAGTATTCATCACATACATTAGTCGTTTAGTTTCACTAGAATGTCATTGTTTGTTCACTAAGTTTCATACATAAAAGTGTACTTAAAACACATAAGCTACTAACTTGATTTGGATTGTCTAGATTCCTTGTAGTTTCTTGAAGACAAATCCGTGTGCGAGAAACATTCGGTATGTGACAGCCCCACCTTCCCCTAAGGCCAAGGGGTTAGCGGACTGCCTACCCAACTCTCACCAGGACTCGATAGCCAATATAAACCAACAACTCAAAACTTACAAAACTAGGTTCTCCCAAATTCAAAAGTCAACCACGTAGTTACATAAATTCACACCATAATTCAAACTTAAAATTCAACAGGGAATTAAGGATACAAAACCAACATCTAAGCTTATCCATGATAGGGTTTACTAGTACATCATCCCTTATACAAAAGTAACAACAAAACTTATACAACTCGCACGTACTTCCAACCCTGAGCTCAAGCAAATCCCCCAGCTAAGGAAAACAAAAGGAAAATAGGGTGAGCTAAAAGGTCAATGAGGTTCCAAAAACAAGCAGCCAGGTATACAAGAAGAATTCACTTAAGAAACAAGTATCACAAATAAATTCACCAAATAAATTGAACATATTCAATTAAAGGATACGGATGGCTTTCAAAAGCCAAATTCCCCGAAGCTTGATCAAATCACATCCTGTTGGCTCTCCGTCAACATTTATAGCTCAGAGCCAACCAGTAGATCCCCACTTATCATCAAACACCGTCCACCGTTTCACCCCCTTACCGGGCCCGAACACCCCAACAAATCAAATTTTAGGTGATACTCGAGTATACCAGATTTTCGGATTCACATATCATACCCCGTGGCTCGTCAACTTTCCAGACCAAGCCCGTGCCGGCTCGAGTCGATTGACTCACCAAATTGTCGATGGGATATCACCCAAGCGACTCACAAATCAAATGTGGCCAAAAGCCATTTCACATGAATTCAAATATCCAAGTATAAAATTCTAAGCACAAGAGATCGAGTGTGAGGCCCCGATTTTTTCCCCAATTTCTGGAAAATATTAAATAATGTTAATTATAGTTATTTTGGTTTGCCAAGGTGTTTATATGGTTTGTTTTGCTTTTAAAAGTGTTTGGTTTTGACTCGCTTGTGTACAAAGTTTGAAAACCCTAATTTGATTAAAACCCTAGTTTTTTTCCGAAAACCCTAAATTGGGAGAAAACCCTAATATGTATATGCAAAACCCTAGTTTGGATTTGTAAAACCCTAGTTTTGAAACTACATTTAAGTTTTACGTTTAATGACAAGTTTGTTATTTCTTGATTTTATGTGCGTAAATGCATGATTAGGAAGTGAGATTAAGATTTCTAGGTGGTTAGTGATCTAAGTAGGTGTACTTAAGCTTTGATAGACTAGGTTAATTTATGCACTTATGGACTAGTTTGATAGGAAAGAAAAATCATTTGGGCAAGGGAGCAATTTACCTAAGTTAGTAGGTCAAATTGAGCATGACAAAATTGACCTAATTTTGACTAAAGCCTAAAATATCTTTGGAGTGCTATCTTGTGGCTATTTCTAGAAGACACCAACCGGCCAAAGCAAGGGAAAAGGAAGAAAGGAAAACCGTGGGGAAAAGAAAGGAAAAGAAGAGAGAAAAAAGAGAGGAAAAAGAAAGGAAACTAGAGGAAAGCTTGGGATTTTGTCAATTTCATCCATCAAACCTTCATTTGGAAGTTGGGGCACTTGATTGGGAAGCTCAACCTTGACTACAAGAGGTATTTTACACTTTGTATAATGGATATTTGGGTGAAAGTGCTGAAATTTATTTAAGTTGATTAAGTTAATGAAGATGATGGATTTTATTCATGTTATGGCTTCTTGATGATCAAAGCTAGTTGAGAAGATGATTCCATGGTTTAGTTTTCTTGTTTTGCTTGTCTTGAATCTTGGCCAAGAACTAGGGTTAGGGTTTTAGTTGAAGTTTCATGTTGTAGCTTATGTTTGTGTTTGTGGGTGATGAAGTGTTGTTGGTAGAATTTCTGTCCATTTTTCTGTCCGAATTTGCTTGATATTTTCGAAAATTATGAGGACAGAATTAGCCTTAGATTAAAGCATGAAAGTTGTGGACAATTGAGTGAGGATTCTACCTATAAATTTTCAGGTGAATCGGAGTACTGTAGCATGTGAAATGACTAGAATACCCCTGATGCCCTGTTTCTGGCAGAAATGGTTTTTTTGCTACTGTAATGGGTCATTTTGACCAGGAAGATGAATGTTTTTACTTTTGATGTCTTCTTAATAATTGTAGGCCTGTATGTTATCTTTCTAACGGCTGTGGAATTTCTGGATTCGGATTTGTGAGCACCAAGTTATGATCGTTTGAATGTAGCCTGTCGGCAATTCTGATGGGGAAAATTTCTGAAACTGTTTCTGAGTTTTTGACCTAGATGGAGTAAATCTGGGTTGAAGTTGTCTTCATTAAAGTTGTATCTTGTTCTCTTAGCTTCGAAACAGCACCTCGTACGCTCAAATCCGACACTTGTAGCCTGAGATATGGGCAATGGCGTACAAGGTGTCAAAACTGTTTTTTTCACCTTCCAATGTGTGTTTTCCGTTTTCATTTTGTCATCGTCCGTTTTCCGTCTAACGCCCACGTATGTGCTTCTTTTGCTATTTTAAGTGTTTATAAGCATTTATGAGAGCTTAGTTCATTGAGTATTTGCATGTCACGTCATTGCACCTTTGAAAATGGATTTTGCCAAACCTTTAGTTTGGAATCGAAAAGTAATTTGCTTTGCACTTTCACATCTCGTGAGATTCTGTGGACGTTGGAGATCGTGTTTAACCACCTACATTGTCTTGTTTACGCTCAACTGTTGGTGAGTGTTCCTTGCATGTTTGTGAATAAATTGCTCATTGGCGTGTTTAAATGCTTTTAATAATTATGTGAAGGCGAGTGTGTACTTTATCACACTCGCCTACTTTGTATTCTACCGTTGAACTGTGCTTTTCCATTGCTTGTATATTACTTATGATGATGTAGGCCATGTGTACTTTACCACATGGGCTGAATAAGGCCTTTCCCTTCGTTATCGACCTATTCGGAGGCCGGGTAGGTTGGTACTTAGGGCACGGTACGGTATACTCGAGTATTACCACTAGGAGTTATAAGGTGGAGTAGGGGGTTGAGTATTGAACAAGACGGACTGCAACTACTTCCAGTGGAACCTGTATCCTTTCACTGGGTATTTTCCCAGTTTATGTGTTTATACATTTTATGCTTATAAACTGAATTATATTAACCTACTAAGTGCTTAACTGATATATTTTTGCTCCACTGTTACTGTGTGATTTGTATGATATTAGGATCACTCACTGGGCTTTTAGCTCATCCCTTTCAACTTTGTTTTTCCTTAGCAGGATTTGAGATCGAGAGCTTCCAGGGGTTACACTAGGTCGATTGGTTTGGAGACCTAACCTTGTATTTTGATGTAGCCCTTGTATTTTGAATTGTACTAATGGAATGTTGGATGGATGGATAAACTTTTGTATCTGTGATTATAGTTCGGGATGTTTGTGGTTCGTTAAGGAAATTTTGGGGTTTACTTGTTACAGTTGATTTGAGGATATCGATGTATTTTGTTATTTGCATTTGAACTAAGGATCGGTAGTGAGTCCCGGCGAGAGCTGGGCAGGCGGCTCGCTGATACCTTAGGGTTGGCCCTAGGGAGAGGTGGGGCTGTCACATCGAGTGTGATAAGGGACGCACTCGTCTCGATCACATTAATTGGCTCACAAGCCACAATAACACAAATCATCACATAGTTCAATTATTTCAATATTTCAGCTATCAAGTTGGTCAAGTAACAAGCATGGAACACTCACCGAATCAAGCAAAGTATCTTCAAGTTCTCGCACCCAAGTCTTTTCTATTTCCTTCTTCTAAGTCTAACAACAAATGAAACGAAAATATTTAAGTTCGGCTACCCAGACAAGAAGACCTAATGCGTGTGCTCGTTATTGTTTTACTTGATAAAAATCACACTTGAATGCACAAACTATAAAATGACCAATTCCAATTATAAGGATGATCAAATGGAAAGCTTATCAACATGTTAGAATCATAAATGAGTTGGTCGGGACACGGCAAGAATGCACAGGAATCAAAAGGAATGGGAATGGAATTTGTGGAAGTGAAACTAACATTTGACAGGTTTGCCGTGCCTCAGTAATTTAGTCATAACTGTGGCTACGGTTAGTGGATCGAGGTGTACTTTATGGTGTTTTGAAGCTAAGACATAGCCCTAAAACTTTCATGAAGAGGTAAAACATCAAATCATCCTTAATCATAGTCAAAATGGCAAATCTCAGAGTCGCAAGAAAACTGTCAGAATGATTAAAGGTTGGTCGAGCAGTCTCGGGAAAACAGCCATAACTCAACGTAGAAAAATCGAAATCAAGCTCCATCAGCGGCGTTTAAATTTTGGTTCATAGAGATTTCTAACGGTATAAGGCTCAGGCTCTAACTGATTTTATACAATCAACCGTAACCTCGGAAATTTCACTGTTTTTCATTCTTGATTTCCTGCGAAATTTTCAGCCTTGATGCATTTTCTTCAATCAACTCTTTAAAGTTATTTCCACCACTTAACAAGGTGTTTAACATGCTAAAACAGCAAATAACTCCATCATCAAAGCATCACAAATCAACAAACAATTCATCAAACACTTGGTGGCCTAAAATAAAAACCCAAATTCTAGTTCTCAAACACAAGATTTCCTTCCATAATCTTTCCTTCCAAACAACCAAAGGCACTTTAATCTCACCTAAGTAACATCCTCTTTGAATTTAAAGTTCATTAAAGCATGATTAAGTGAGAATTTACCTTGCTAGAAGAGTGAGGAAAATCCACCCATGAACTTCACTTCTTGCAACAAAGCTTGAGGCTTAAGTAGTAATCTAGTCTAGGATTTCACTTAAAGCTGTTTTTCTTCACTAAAATCACCAATTTCTAGCTTAGGGTTTTGTTGTTCTTCATGGTGGAGTGGCCGGCCAAGAGGAGAAATAAGAGAGGGAAATTTAGTTCAAATTTTTGAAATTAAAGGATTAAATAGAAGAGCTTAAGTCAAGGGGTTGAGGGATGGTTGACAAGTGTCATGATCTTGGCCAAAATTTGGATGATATCTTTGCAAATTGCCTTCCAATCCCTTAATTAAAATGTGACCCACATAAACCACATAAGTTTCATGCATTTGTCGATATAAAACATGAAAAATGAAATCCTAAAGTAAACCATTCAATACACACGAAATTAAGTACTTTAGGAAAATTAATGCACTAAATGATTATATGGTGCACTCAAGTAAAATTCCCACTTTTCTTCTCATTCTCTCCTTTTTTTTTTTTCGGGTTCTCACACTCTCTCCCCCTTAAAAGAATTTCATCCTCGAAATTCTCACCTTGACTGGTAAATAGCTCCGAATATTTCTTTCAAATTTCTTTCTCCATTTCCCATGTTGCTTCTTCTATTCCATAATTTCTCCACAGGACTTTCACCAAAGGAATTCTCTTATTTCTTAATTCCTTCACTTTTCGATCCAAAAGTTGTACAGGTTTCTCTTCATAGGTCAGTGACTCATCTATATCAATTTCTTCTGACTTCAAGACATGTGTTGGATCCGGATGATATTTCTTCAACATTGAGACATGAAAAATATCGTGGATCCTGGATAAACTTGATGGTAACTAGAGTCGGTATGCCACACTACCCACTCTCTGAAGAATCTCAAAAGGTCCAACGTATCTTGGCTGAAGTTTCTTCCTTTTTCCCACTGTGACATTTGACAGTGGTGTGACCTTAAGAAACACTTTATTGCCAACTTCAAATTCCAAATCTTTTCTTCGGTTATCGGCATAGCTCTTCTGCCGACTTTGGCGGTTTGAAGTTTTTAACGTATCATTTTGACCTTGTCTCGTGCGTCTTCCATCCAGGGCATTATGGTCAGATCTAAAATTTTTCTCTCCCCTACTTCATCCCAATAAATTGGTGACCGGCATCTTCTTCCATATAAAGCTTCATATGGTGCCATTTGAATAGATGAATGATAGCTATTGTTATAAGCAAACTCCACCAATGCCATGTACTGTCCCAATTACCTCCAAAATCCATAACACACGTTCTCAACATATCTTCCAGGGTTTGAATGGTTCTTTTTGATTGTCCATCAGTTTGAGGATGGTAAGTTGTGCTAAGGTTCAACTTGGTCCCTAAGGCTTCCTGTAGTTTTTGCCAAAACCGAGACACAAATCGAGGATCTCGATCAGAAACTATACTAACTGGCACCCCATGTAGTCTTACAATTTCACCCATGTACAGTTGAGCTAATTTTTCCATGGAGTACTTCATATTCACGGGTAAGAAATGGGCTGACTTGGTTAAGCGATCGACCACAACCCAAACGGCATCATGACCTTTCTGTTTTCATGGCAAACCAGAAACGAAATCCATCATAATGTGCTCCCATTTCCATTCAGTTATCTCAAGTGGTTGTAACAAAGCAGAAGGTTTTTGATGTTCCGCTTTTACTTGTTGACACGTGAGGCATGTTTGAACATGTTGGGCAAATTTCTTTCTTCATGTTATCCCATCAATATAACCTTTTTAGATCCTGATACATCCTAGTACTGCCGGGGTGAATCGTATACTTAGAACGATGAGCCTCTTCCAGAATCTCCTTTTTCAATGTTTCATTCTTGGGTACAACCATTTGGTCTCGAAACCTTAAAATTCCTTCGGGACTAAGTTTAAAATTCGGTAACTCTCTTTTTTCTACCTTTTCCTTCCATTTTTGTACCACGGGATCATCTCTTTGAATCTCCTTGATTCAATCTAGTAGAGTGGACTTAACTGTGATGTTTCCAAACACCACCTTTTGGCATTCAAGATAAGGATTCCATTCACAGACCTTTTCTAACATATCCCACTCTTTAATCATCAACCCTGCTATTTGACATATATTTACACACCATCTAGTCATATATATCACATAGCCAAATATTTACATACCCAGATGGATTACAAACAAAAGAAATCCCATAGGGAAAGTAGCAAGTTTATCACAAAAGCACGTTAGGAAAATCATACCAAAATACACAAAAGTTACTAAGACTTTTCCTAACTACCCTTCTCACGGGTCAAAATATAGTTGGCTGTTCACGGCATCCTATCCTAGTTTCCAACAGAGTCAGTAGACGTCACATTCCTAGGGATGTTATTACGGCATTGCATGTCCTCCAGATTGATGTCCACTACCTCACCAAGGATTGACACTCGAGTAGAATGCCCTCAGCTCGATCACCCACATCCCTCAGAATCCTAGTAAGGCGCTCAGTCACAGCTTGCACCTGTTGGCGCATAACATCAGTACGCTCTTGCTCTTCCAAAACAGCCTCCTGAAGTTCCTCAATCCTATTCCTTTGCATAATCATGATTCCCCTCATCCTTTCCATCTCATCTTGGTCCTTAAAACTCACATTAGTTAACCTCCGCCTCTCGTTTAGCACCGCTAAAACCACATGATCAGGATAGGAGCAGTTCTGGCAACGTCCACAACGCTTGTCTCGGCTAGAGGGACTCCAGAACCGAGCCGGTCCACCTAACTTCATCTCATAGTCAACCATCGGAAGACACTTCCGGGGTTGCTCACTTCCACCCTCTCCATTGTCTCCTTCCATGACCTATAAAACAAACACAAATTTCAACTTAGTTGTCCTAAGATCAAGCTTATACATCTTAAGTCAAAACTTCTTTTCTACCCAGGTTAATTCTAAACCTGGCTCTAATACCAACTATGATAGCCCCACCTTTCACTAAGGCGAACCAAGGGAGTTAGCGGACTGCCTGCCCAGCTCTCGCCAGGACTCGATAGCCAATATAAACCAACAACTTAAAACTTACAAAACTAGGTTCTCCCAAATTCAGAAGTCAACCACGTAGTTACATAAATTCACACCATAATTCAAACTTAAAATTCAACAGGGAATTAAGGATACAAAACCAACATCTAAGCTTATCCATGATAGGGTTTACTAGTACATCATCCCTTATACAAAAGTAACAACAAAACTTATACTACTCGCACGTACTTCCAACCCTGAGATCAAGCAAATTCCCGTGCTAAGGAAAACAAAAGGAAAATAGGGTGAGCTAAAAGGTCAATGAGGTTCCAAAAACAAGCAACCAGGTATACAAGAAGAATTCACTTAACAAACAAGTATCACAAATAAATTCACCAAATAAATTGAACAAATTCAATTAAAGGATACGGATGGCTTTCAAAAGCCAAATTCCCTCAAGCTTGATCAAATCACATCCTGTTGACTCTCCGTCAACATTTATATCTCAGAGCCAACCAGTAGATCCCCACTTATCATCAAACACCGTCAACTGTTTCACCCCCTTACCGGACCCGAACACCCCAACAAATTAAATTTTAGGTGATACTCGAGTATACCAGATTTCCGGATTCACATATCATACCTCGTGACTCGTCAACTTTCCCGACCAAGCCCGTGCCGGCTCGAGTCGATTGACTCACCAACTTGGTTTTGAGCTCGAAACAAATCATATTTGTCGATGGGATATCACCCAAGCGACTCACAAATCAAATGTGGCCAAAAGCCAATTCACATGAATTCAAATGTCCAAGTACAAAATTCTAAGCACAAGAGATCGAGTGTGATAAGGTACGCACTCGTCTCGATCACATTAATTGGCTCACAAGCCACAATAACACAAATCATCACATAGTTCAATTATTTCAATATTTCAACTATCAAGTTGGTCAAGTAACAAGCATGGAACACTCACCGAATCAAGCAAAGTATCTTCAAGTGCTCGCACCCAAGTCTTTTCTATTTCCTCCTTCCAAGTCTAACAACAAATGAAATGAAAATATTTGAGTTCGGCTACCCAGACAAGAAGACCTAATGCATGTGCTCGTTATTGTTTTACTTGATAAAAATCACACTTGAATGCACAAACTATAAAATGACCAATCCCAATTATAAGGTTGATCAAATGAAAAGCTTATCAACATGTTAGAATCATAAATGAGTTGGTCGGGACACGGCAAGAATGCACAGGAATCAAAAGGAATGGGAATGGAATTTGTGGAAGTGAAACTAACATTTGACAGGTTTGCCGTGCCTCAGTAATTTAGTCATAACTGTGGCTACGGTTAGTGGATCGAGGTGTACTTTATGGTGTTTCGAAACTAAGACATAGCCCTACAACTTTCTTGAAGAGGTAAAATATCAAATCATACTTAATCATAGTCAAAATGGCAAATCTCCGAGTCACAAGAAAACTATCAGAATGATTACAGGTTGGTCGAGCAGTCTGGAAAACAGCCATAACTCAACGTAGAAAAATCGAAATCAAGCTCCGTGGTGGCGTTTAAAATTTGGTTCATAGAGATTTCTAACGGTATAAGGCTCAGGCTCTAACTGATTTTATACAATCAACAGTAACCTCGGAAATTTCACTGTTTTTCATTCTTGATTTCCTGTGAAATTTTCAGCCTTGATGCATTTTCTTCAATCAACTCTTTAAAGTTATTTCCACCACTTAACAAGGTGTTTAATGTGAGGGCCGTAACTAAATTCTACTTCCTGCTTAGACCTTCTGTGAACGATTTTTGTAATTTCACTAATGCATGTGCATGATCATGAACATTTTAAAACCACGCATGATTTCCAAGCGATAGCTCAAGTAAGTATTGGAAATCATTTCAATAAAATTAGAGTCCAACCATACTTAAGATGAATTATTTCAAATTCATCACCACCAAGTACACCAAAACCCTAAACGTCCCTTTTCTTCTTCCAATTTCCAACCGGTTATACCTCCCAAAGATTTAACCACCATGAACCATCCTTGAACCAAATTTCTTTCAACTAATATCAGACCATATCCAATCAATTGAACCATATTTTCCCTCTAAAACTCCATTCGAATTCAGCTCAAGGAAATTCAGCAAGAACCGCCACCCATTTCTCTCTATTCCATGGCTGCCACTTGTCAAGCTTGAGCTAAAAATCTGGCAGCAAGCATGCTTCTCCCCTCTCCCAAAACCGGCAGCATCATGGCTTGAGCATGGGATTTTCAGATGTCTTCAACCAAGGCCAATGATGCTTACCTCCCTTCATGCCCAATGCATGAGAGGGACGTGCCTCTTGGAAATTTTTTTCAGCCAAAGCTTGTTCACTTGAACAAGCAACTTCAACAGAAATTCCTCTTCAAGGCTGGCCGATCCTCTTCAGCAAAAATCCCTCTTCCATTTCACTTCCACACTCCCACTCACTCTCCTTGCACTCCAGCATTTTCTTTCCAAGCCTCACCCGAAACTTCCCTCTCCACTCTCACACTTCACTCCAAAAATTTCTTCCTCAAGCTTCAACCGAGAAGCTCTTCCTCCTTTCCCCTACATCTCCTTGTCTTTTCTTGGTCAATCAACCCTTTCACCAAGAAGTAATCTTGGCCGAACACTGCTGGAAACAAGCATTAAAAATTCTGGAAGAACCAAGCTAGTCATCCTCCACCCGATTTTAGGCAAGCAAGAGGTAAATCCTAATCTCTTTTGTGAACTTCCTAGGTAGCTTGAAACCCTCTCCTTAGCTTATTTTGTGTCTTGTAGCTGGAAAACAGAATTGATCCAACCTCAAGCAGCCCTTGTTCCTCCGTTTCTTGATTACCAACATGGGTAAGCTGTAGCATGTTGTACAAGTTTCTTCCACAGCCTAGTTATTCCATTCTTAGCATGTTCCTCTTCTTGTAGCTGGAAAACGGACTTCATTAGCTCCAACACACCACTTGTGCAATTGACCTTGAGACCGGTTGGAGGTAGGAATTCATTTTATACCCCTTTAACATAAAGAAGCTGTTTTACCTTCTAAAGATATCATCTTGTTTCCTAAAAACTGCCATGCATGTACTAATGGACTCGAAATTTTATTTGCATGCACATACTTCCTTGTTATATTGCTGGAAATCTGGTGGACTGATAAGGAACATCATTCTTGATGTCCCTAAGCTGACCGAAGCTTTAAATCATAGATTTGTTCTACTTACTCCATGCATGATGATCGAATAATGATTGAACCTTTTCTTGTGCCTAGTTGTGATTCAACAACTTTGATTATTTGCTGTTTTGGGATGGATGTGAGCTGATGGGCTTTGCCCTACTCCATCCGAAACTCTTTTGTTATTAACATGCTGAAATCGACCCTTGCATGCTTCACATTCCACTTGGTTGATGAGATTTTAATTAAACGTTTGCATGGGTAAAGTGTGAAACAAAAGCCAAGCTTGAGTTGTTTATTTGCTTGTTGGAAAGTTGAAAATCTATTTTTCCTTGCATGAGACCTCTCGGTCAGTTGAGAGCCGCATGAGTAATGACATGAAACCTGGTTTTTAAGTAGATGTTAATTTTTCAACAAAGAAGAAAACAAAAAGGGAGAATCGGACTTGATGATTTTTTTCAATTTGGGACAAAATTTGTCTAGTTATAATGTATTGTTTAATTTTGACCGTATGCATGATTTTGGATCATTAGATGAATGTATCACATGCTAAGAGTCCCGCTTAACATTCTGGAAATCAAACTAAACCTTTAACCACGCGACTACATGGCTGAAAATTTCACAAAAGTTACCAAAATCATATTTTTCTAAGAAATAAGTGGGCAAAACCACACTGAAGAAAATGCTCATATCTCGCTGTTTATAACTCCAAATCACGAGCCGTCAGTGGCATCCGAAACTAGACCCAAAGAGCTTCGTTTCAGTGCCTTATACGCCCCTTAACTCATTTCCTACAGATCGTGGCGAACCAACAAACATCGCTGAAAATCAAACTTGCAAACCAGTAGTTTTGAAAATGAATGTCCAAAATGGAGTATTTTCCAAATTGACTTGGCCGTTGCTATTTTATGAGGAAATAAACGATTATGAAACTAGTTTTCCACGATTTTGAAATCATACAACTTGCAAAAGAAAGACTTCCGATTTGAATTTTGAAAGAAACCATGGCGGTTAGTTTTGGCCATGAAAACGTAATGACACTCCACTTTCAAAATTGTGATTGTCGACCAAAACCCTAATTTGTACTATTTTGATTTTAGCACGAAAACTTGTTTTAAGTATGAAAGACCAAAAATCAAATTGGTTTTAATCCAAAGCCTCGAAAGATTGTTTTGTTCACTAAACAAATAAAATTAAACACCGTTAGTGATTTTTCAGCTAAGCAAACCATTTCTCAAATTTTCCAAATGGATGACGCTACGTTACTCAAGTCTTTCTAAACCTTAACTAACAAAATTGTTCCAACCCTAATTACGTAGATTTTTTTCAAAACTCACACATTTTACCCTATCTAACCGAGACCTATATTTTCAAGATACAAACCACCGTTTTATCACACTATCGACTCGTGAGGTAAACCTAAAAATATTCTCATTCTTATAAAAGAAGTGAATTGGTCAAAATTGATTTTAATAATTAATAATTATGTACCTCAGGAACCGACGGTAATATAAACGAGGGCTTTGAGACCGAGGACTTCGACTCATCTACTCAACCTTGACCATCTAAGGTGAGGGTTCCTATTTGTTGCTACTTGATCCTTGTTGCTAGGTATTACTTGTTATTGTATGACTGGTTTCTAAATGTGATTTATCGTTGAATGATTGAAACTAGGGTTTTATGTAAAGTGAGTTTTATTGCTTAATTTGACTCAACGTGCTTAGGTGGTTTAGTATGTTTTGTTTTAAAACAATAAAACTTGTTTCTGTCGAGGCTTGAGGTGAAGAGGCTGGCCTTCAAGGCCCCCTCGCCCCTAAAGGCTGGTGCACTCTCCTAAGGGGGCTCGAGGTTGAAATTAATTGTCAGTTGTCCCTCGCCTCTAAAGTATTAAACTAAACCACCATACCTGTGCTTGTGCATGTCAACTGTGCATGACCTGTTGGCCGTAGGGATCCCAAACCCCAGAGGCGAGTCGGCCTATTCCGAGCCGGCAGTAGGGCTTGGTCGGGTACGTCGACGGACCCTGGGTCCTGTTCAAAGGTTACCTCGAGTGTACACCGCCTCCTGCTTGTTTAGTTCGGATCCGAAGTTGGGTGAAAAGGGAAGGAGAAAGAAATAAACTGACCAGAGTTCTGCAGACTCTGTTTTCCTCCCTGAGAATATTATTGTGATTGTTATTTAATGCTTGTTACTGTTTAAATGGCTCAATGAGCATCTTGATTATTACAGTTTCACAACCTGTTATGAAAAGAAAAGAAAAAAATATATATATAAAAATATATATATATATATATGTATATATATACTATCTCCCAACTTTCCTTAAATGGATGTTACTATATTTGAAACTAGTCTTGTACGGACCTAAATGTTTACAAAGCCTGTTGTGTTTATGTATTTAATTGCTATGTGTTTTGGGACTCTCACTGGGTTTAGAAACTCACCCCATATATTTCCCATCCCAGGATTTCCAGGTATTGAAGAAAGTACTGAAGGAGTACAAGCTGGTTGAATCGTTTGAATGTTGGGTGTATTTAAATCTATTATGATGTCGAAGATAATGTATAAGAATTGTCTTTTGAATTATCGTGTAAGGTTGAGAGTCAAACTCAAATGAATGTTGGTTAGTAAGTTATGTCGATCTATTTGAAGAATATATATAGCGGTTTGAAACCCTAGTCGAAGTAATTGCCTGCTTGAGTCCTGGCGAGAGCTGGGCCGGCGGCCGCGGGTCCTATGGTTCGCCTTGGGAAACGTGGGGCCGCCACATTTAACATGCTAAAACAGCAAATAACTCCATCATCAAAGCATCACAAATCAACAAACCATTCATCAAACACTTGGTGGCCTAAAATAAAAACCCAAACTCTAGTTCTCAAACACAAGATTTCCTTCCATAATCTTTCCTTCCAAACAACCAAAGGCACTTTAATCACACCTAACTGACATCCTCTTTGAATTTAAAGTTCATTAAAGCATGATTAAGTGAGGATTTACCTTGCTAGAAGAGTGAGAAAAATCCACCCAAGAACTTCACTTCTTGCAACAAAGCTTGAGGCTTAAGTAGTAATTTAGGCTAGGATTTCACTTAAAGCTGTTTTTCTTCACTAAAATCACTAATTTCTAGCTTAGGGTTTTGTTGTTCTTCATGGTGGAGTGGCCGGCTAAGAGGAGAGATAAGAGAGGGAAATTTAGTTCAAATTTTTGAAATTAAAGGATTAAATAGATGAGCTTAAGTCAAGGGGTTGAGGGATGGTTCACAAGTGTCATGATTTTGGCCAAGATTTGGATGATATCTTTGCAAATTGCCTTCCAATCCCTTAATTAAAATGTGACCCACATAAACCACATAAGTTTCATGCATTTGTCGATATAAGACATGAAAAATGAAATCCTAAATTAAACCATGCAATACACATGAAATTGAGTACTTT
This sequence comes from Gardenia jasminoides, assembly GCA_013103745.1. Lineage (NCBI taxonomy): Eukaryota > Viridiplantae > Streptophyta > Magnoliopsida > Gentianales > Rubiaceae > Gardenia > Gardenia jasminoides. The sequence goes on along the minus strand of CM023098.1, from coordinate 24,110,946 downwards.
AGGAAAATTAATTCACTAAATGATTATATGGTGCACTCAAGTAAAATTCCCTCTTTTCTTCTCCTTCTCTCCTTTTTTTTTTTTTCCTTCGGGTTCTCACACCACACCTCAAGTTGATAGATCAAGCTCAAGTTCTTAGCACATTCTAGGTTGCCTCTTGTGCAAATTTGCCAAAAGTGTCTAACATAAGTATCATTACAAAGGTCTTAACAAACATGAAACACTCAGTCGGCAATATGCTGTTTCGAAACTAGGACATAGACCTACATTTCTTATAAAGACGTTGAGACCAATTCATGCATTTTCATCGTAAAAAATCGAAATCTCAAAGGTTCAGAAAGCTGTTGGGTAAAACAGGGTTTTTGGGCAGTCAAGGGTATTTTAGTCATTTTAGATGCTACAATGCTCCAATTCATCTGAAAACTTATGAGTAGAAATTTAACTCAATCCACTACAACTTTCATGTTTTGTGCAAGATCCAATTTAGCCTTTATCATAGAGGAATTTGCAGCTCAATTTAACACAATATAAGGCAATATATCAAACACTTACTAGGCAAGAAATATTCTTTCATTTTCATGGTACTCCATCAATTAAGCTTAAACATTAAGTACTTAGGCTAACCAAGCATCACTTAAATAACATAACAAGAATAAATTCTTGCTAAATTACTTGAGGTAATCCCATAAACTTCCAAATATCATACTAATTTGTGACTTTAATAGAACATATATATCAAGTTCCTCAAACTTAAGAGAAAAGTTGAACTGTTTTAGCATGCTATACCTCCCATAGAGATCACAAAACCTAACTTGAGAATTGAGCAAGTCTTCCCCCAAAGTTCCTTGCACAAACTTGATCCAAAAATGAAGCAAGAAAATCGAGGTTTCAAGTGGGTTCTGTGGTTGTTAAAGTTATTTTTTTCTCTCCCTCCCTTTCTCTCTCAAGTTGGCTAGCCAAGACAAGTGGAGAATGGAAGAGAAATTGAGCTTGGAAAGTTTAAGATATAAGGCTTACTTGGTTTAAGAAATAATCTCTTGAAAAGTTGTGGTAAATTTTGTGCCACATGGTAAGTTCCTAATGAAGCCACATTTTATGCTTCTAAATCTTTCATTAAACCAACCATCTTTCACTTCCAAAAATACCCTTCTATATTTTAAACAATTCCAATTAAATCCTAACTTTCACTTGCCAAAAATACTCTTGTCCATTTCAAACAATTCCAATCAAACCATAGGTCATTTCTTGAAAGTAGAAAACATAATAAGTCTTGAAATAATTTTTTTCCAATTCACTAAGAAATTCAATTCATTCAAAGTAGAAAATATGTATATATAAAAAATTACATTTTGAAAGAACCTTGAATTTTCGAGGCATTACAACTTTTGTGTACAAAAATAAACCCTAAGGAGCCTATCATATTAATTTACCAAAAAGATAAGTAGCCAAAAAAATTAAGGACAGAACCTTTGTGAGGCCCCGATTTTTTTTCCCCAATTTCTGGAAAATATTAAATAATGTTAATTATAGTTATTTTGGTTTGCCAAGGTGTTTATATGGTTTGTTTTACTTTTAAAAGTGTTTTGTTTTAATAATCCAGTTTTACACGTTTTAAAACCCTAACTTGAAACCTAAAACCCTAATTTGTTTCGAAAAACCCTAATTTTGATAAAACCCTAATTTGAATATGGAAAACCCCAATTTGATTTCTTAAAACCCTAGTTTTGAAAATGAGTCTAAGTTTTATGTTTAATTACGAGTTTGTTAACTCTTTGATTTTATGTGTGATAATGCATGTGCAAGAAGAGAGATTAGGGTGCATAGGTGATTAGTAGCCTAAGTAAGTGTGATTAAGCTTTGATAGGCTAGGTTAAATTGAGCACCTATGGACTAGTTTGATAGGAAAGAAAATTACTTGGGCAAGAGTGGGAAATAGCTTAAGTTTCTAGGTTGAATTGAGCATGACATTTTTGACTTGGACTTGGACCAAATTTTGACTAACAAAAAATATCTAAGAGACTTAATCTCTTAGCAAAAAGGAAGACAAGGAAGTCGGCCAAGCAAGGAGAAAAGAGGGAAGAAAATAGAAGGAAAAAAAAGAGAGGAAAAAAAAAAGGAAGAAAAGCTTGGAAATTTTTGCAACTTTCAACCGTCTGATTCGGTGAGTTGGGAGGAGAAGCTTAGACTTGAGCACTTGAAGTTTCACCAAGAACAACCTCAAGAAAGGTTTCTCCTAGTTTCCTATAAGCTTGAATTGAGTTGAAGATTTTAAATTGAAGGATTTTGTAGTTTTCATGGCTTGAATCATGTCTATTTTAGCTCATGGAATGATGTTATGGATTGGAATGGTTGAATTTGATGTATGTATGCTTTGCCATGATTATGAGTTAGGGTTAGGGTTTTGCTTTAATGTTAATGGTAGAAATTAAGGTTGGATTGTGCGTTTAGTTGTTTGGTGGGCTCTTGGATTCCCACCTAAATTGAACGGTTGGTGGGCTCTTGAATTCCCACTTGTGGTGTGTTGTGTGTGTAGTGTGTGTATGTGCGTGCTGTTTTGGAGTGGTGTGAGGTGTGTGAGGAGCTGTTTTGCATGTGTGTAATCGCAGACGAGCCGATGGAATTTGCATGAATGTGTTTTGGTTATGCGTAAAAATTCGTTTGGGCATTGAACGGAAAAACAGGATTTTGACTGCAGCGACTTTGGCGTCATTTTTGGTGTTGTTCCTTTGTGATTTAGCTTTTGGCCAAAACACGAAAGTTATAGCCCTTTGTTCTAGCTTTCCAACGCATCTGGAATTTCTTGATTTCGATTTGTGAGTGCTGAGTTACGTCCGTTTGAAGTTGGCCTGTCGGGCATTCTGACGGCGAAATTTCCGAAACTGTTTCTACGTTTTTGACCTAGATAGAGTAAATCTGGGTTGAAGTTGTCTTCACAAAAGTTGTAGGTTGTTCTCTTAGCTTCGAAACGGCACCTCGTACGCTCAAATCCGACACTTGTAGCCTGAGATATGGGCAATGGCGTACAAGGTGTCAAAACTGTTTTTCCACCTTCCAATGTGTGTTTTCCGTTTTCGAGTTGTCATCATCCGTTTTCCGCCCAACGCCCACGTATGTGCTTCTTTTGCTATTTTAGGTGTTTATAAGCGTTTATGAGAGCTTAGTTCATTGGGCATATGCATGTCGCGTCGGTTCACCTTTGAAATGGTTTTCTTCCAATCTTATGACAAGATTGTTTTAAATAGAAACCAAAAGGGTTGATGGTTTGATTTGCATGTTCCAGGTGAGTCCGTGGACGTTGACGAGCGTGTTTGACTTCTACATTATCTTGCTTACGCTCAATTATTGGTGAGTGTTCCTTGCATGTTTGTGAATAAATTGCTCTGTTGACGTGTTTAAATGCTTTTAATAATTATGTGAAGGGCGAGTGTGTACTTTATCGACTTTTCGCCTACTTTGTATTCTTGTTCAAGCGTGTGCTTTTCCATTGTTTGTATATTACTTGCGCATGATGTAGGCCATGTGTATTTTACCACATGGGCTGAATAAGGCCTTTTCCCCTTCGTTATCGACCTATTCGAGCCAGAAGCGGACTCGGTCGGGTAGGTTGGTACTTAGGGCACGGTACGGTATACTCGAGTATTACCACTAGGAGTTATAAGGAGGAGTAGGAGGTTGAGTATTGAACAAGACGGACTGCAACGGCTTCCAGTGGAACCTGTATCCTTTCACTGGGTATTTCCCAGTTTATGTGTTTATACATTTTATGCTTATAAACTGAATTATATTAACCTGCTAAGTGTTTAACTGATATATTTTTGCTCCACTGTTACTGTGTGATTTGTATGATATTAGGACCGCTCACTGGGCTTTTAGCTCATCCCTTTCAACTTTGTTTTCCTTAGCAGGATTTGAGATCGAGAGCTTCCAAGGGTTACACTAGGTCGATTGGTTTGGAGACTTAATATTGTATTTTGATGTAACCCTTGTGTTTTGAATTGTACTAATGGAATGTTGGATGGATGGATAAACTTTGTATCTGTAATTATAGTTCGGACGCTTTGTGGTTCGTTAAGGAAACTTTGGGGTTTAAATATTACGCTTGATTTGAGGATATCGATGTATTTTGTTATTTGCATTTGAACTAAGGATCAGAGTGAGTCCCGGCAGAATGGCTGATACCTTAGGGTTCCCTAGGGAGAGGTGGGCACAGCTTGGTATCGAGCTTTAGGTTTCAGATCTGTAGTGTACCCTAGGCTTAACGCTTTAGGGTGCCGGACTGGGATTAGGTAACTTGTTAAATGATATGATTTACGGTAATAGTTTACCTAGAACACTAATTCTAGTCGGATTGTAGGAATGGAAGGAAATGGAGCACAGGATTGCCTCGAGGCTTTATGTTTCAGATAGGACTTGGTGAGCCATTTCAACAGTTTGTTCCAGGACGTAGGGTGGATAGGCGGTGTGATTGTTGGCAGACATATTCATATCCCAATCAAGTGGTGCTAGCTATAGTAGATGAGAGGCAGAGGTTGGCCAATGCAAGTGCCAGAGCAAATGGCCGAATTCAAGAGTTGGAGACTAGGGTGCTCGAGGAGCAACAACGAATCGAAACCTTACGTGAACAATTACAAGAAGCCAATAATCGCTTGGCTCAGATGGCCCAACAACTAAGGGAGAGAGGTGGAGAAGATCGTGGCCTTGAGGATCCTAGCGTAGGAAATGAAGTCGAATGTGTTAGAGAACGAGAATCTCTTGGGTCTAATTAATCCTGTGCCGTATTGGTCTTGACCTTTTGTAAGAGAATGATAGGATGGGGGTGTAGAATGTTCTACTTTGGAGGCCAGTGTATTTTGTTGATGACTTGTTTAGTTTGTCTATGACTTTTGACTTGGTATGTACTCAACTTGACTGTGACTTGTGTTTTAGTTTGACGAGTTCTAGTTTGTACTAATGTGAGACATGACTGAGTTTGAACTGTATTGTGAAATGTGCTATGTGAAAATGTATTTGCTCCACTTGCTTTAAGAGTTGTTACTTGTGTGTGTGTGAAGTTAATTATGGTTTAGTATGGTTGATATACATATGCGTATAGATTAGCTACGAACATGGAAACGAGAGGGCAACGACGAGGCCGTGGACGTGGACGTGGACGTGGCCTTAGACAACCCCAGAATCTAGGGGATGATCACGAATCAGTCGCAGGAAATAATCGTGAAGCAAGGGCCGATGCTAATGATCAGGTAGCCACAGCCATCCAACGTATGACTGATTTGTTAGCACAAATGGCTGGTCAAAACCTTGGAAATCAACAAGGAAACCCATGAATCAAGTAGAAGGAGAAGACAAGGCACTAGAGAGATTTCAAAAATTTTCTCCCCCTAAGTTTGCTGGAGGTCCCGACCCCGATATAACCGAGAATTGGTTGGAAAATATAAGGAACATATTTGATGCTTTGAATTATTCCGAAGAAAGACAAGTAACTTTTGCGGTGTTCCAATTTGAAGGAGCGGCTAGAGCATGGTGGAATGTTATCAGAAACAAGTGGGAAAGGGAACAAACCCCGAGAACTTGGATGAATTTTGTACAAGAATTTAATGAGAAGTTCCTTCCACCACTGGTCCAAGAAAAGAGAGAAGATGATTTTATAAAACTTCGCCAAGGAACCCTAAGTGTGGCTGAATATGAAACTCAATTCACGAAGTTGTCTAGATTTGCCCCAGAACTGGTATTTACAGAGCGAAAGAGAATAAGACGGTTTATTCAGGGGCTTAACTTAGAAATTCAAGATGCTCTCGCAGCAGCTCAAATTGAGACATTTACCGATGCCCTTGAAAAAGCCCAAAGAGTCGAGATAACAAAATCTCAACTGAAAGCCTTTCAAACCCGAAAGAGAGATATACCTAGTGGTAGTTCCCTTGAGACTTCTAGAGAGACTGTACCACCACCAAAAGTCGGAAGAGGAACTGGTGGAATAAGACTACCTCCTTATCCTTCTCATAAGATAGAGCAACCAGAAGGGGCTACATCACAGGGAACTCAAACAAGAAGGGCCCAGTCACAGGAAACACCACTAGGAAGTCAAGCCACGGTTGTCCAACCAACTTGTGGATACTGTGGGAAAAGCAATCACACTGAGGACAACTGTTGGGTGAAAGGGCGAAAATGTTTGCGTTGTGGGAGTGCCGACCATCAAGTTAGCCACTGCCCAAGGAAACAACTGAGAGAAAGTAATTCTCGCCAAGGAAATGTAACTACTTCTCAACAAGTTACTGAAGGAGGAAACCGATCACGAGCACCGGCGAGAACCTATAACCTTCTTGGCCAGCAGATTTCAAGGTCGACTGAGGTGGTAGAAGGTATGAATTTCGAGGACGAAATTCTTTTAAGGAGGGGAGATTGTGAGGCCCCGATTTTTTTCCCCAATTTCTGGAAAATATTAAATAATGTTAATTATAGTTATTTTGGTTTGCCAAGGTGTTTATATGGTTTGTTTTACTTTTAAAAGTGTTTTGTTTTAATAATCCAGTTTTACACGTTTTAAAACCCTAACTTGAAACCTAAAACCCTAATTTGTTTCGAAAAACCCTAATTTTGATAAAACCCTAATTTGAATATGGAAAACCCCAATTTGATTTCTTAAAACCCTAGTTTTGAAAATGAGTCTAAGTTTTATGTTTAATTACGAGTTTGTTAACTCTTTGATTTTATGTGTGATAATGCATGTGCAAGAAGAGAGATTAGGGTGCATAGGTGATTAGTAGCCTAAGTAAGTGTGATTAAGCTTTGATAGGCTAGGTTAAATTGAGCACCTATGGACTAGTTTGATAGGAAAGAAAATTACTTGGGCAAGAGTGGGAAATAGCTTAAGTTTCTAGGTTGAATTGAGCATGACATTTTTGACTTGGACTTGGACCAAATTTTGACTAACAAAAAAATATCTAAGAGACTTAATCTCTTAGCAAAAAGGAAGACAAGGAAGTCGGCCAAGCAAGGAGGAAAGAGGGAAGAAAATAGAAGGAAAAAAAAGAGAGAAAAAGAGAGGAAAAAAAAAAGGAAGAAAAGCTTGGAAATTTTTGCAACTTTCAACCGTACGATTTCGATTCGGAGTTGGGAGGAGAAGCTTAGACTTGAGCACTTGAAGTTTCACCAAGAACAACCTCAAGAAAGGTTTCTCCTAGTTTCCTATAAGCTTGAATTGAGTTGAAGATTTTAAATTGAAGGATTTTGTAGTTTTCATGGCTTGAATCATGTCTATTTTAGCTCATGGAATGATGTTATGGATTGGAATGGTTGAATTTGATGTATGTATGCTTTGCCATGATTATGAGTTAGGGTTAGGGTTTTGCTTTAATGTTAATGGTAGAAATTAAGGTTGGATTGTACGTTTAGTTGTTTGGTGGGCTCTTGGATTCCCACTCGCGCGTAAATTCGAACGGTTGGTGGGCTCTTGAATTCCCACTTGTGGTGTGTTGTGTGTGTAGTGTGTGTATGTGCGTGCTGTTTTGGAGTGGTGTGAGGTGTGTGAGGAGCTGTTTTGCATGTGTGTAATCGCAGATGAGCCGATGGAATTTGCATGAATGTGTTTTGGTTGCGTAAAAATTCGTTTGGGCATTGAACGGAAAAACAGGATTTTGACTGCAGCGACTTTGGCGTCATTTTTGGTGTTGTTCCTTTGTGATTTAGCTTTTGGCCAAAACACGAAAGTTATAGCCCTTTGTTCTAGCTTTCCAACGCATCTGGAATTTCTTGATTTCAATTTGTGAGCGCTGAGTTACATCCGTTTGAAGTTGGCCTGTCGGGCATTCTGATGGCGAAATTTCCGAAAATGTTTCTACGTTTTTGACCTAGATAGATTAAATCTGGGTTGAAGTTATCTTCACGAAAGTTGTAGGTTGTTCTCTTAGCTTCGAAACGGCACCTCGTACGCTCAAATCCGACACTTGTAGCCTGAGATATGGGCAATGGCGTACAAGGTGTCAAAACTGTTTTTCCACCTTCCAATGTGTGTTTTCCGTTTTCGAGTTGTCATCATCCGTTTTCCGCCCAACGCCCACGTATGTGCTTCTTTTGCTATTTTAGGTGTTTATAAGCGTTTATGAGAGCTTAGTTCATTGGGCATATGCATGTCGCGTCGGTTCACCTTTGAAATGGTTTTCTTCCAATCTTATGACAAGATTGTTTTAAATAGAAACCAAAAGGGGTTGATGGTTTGATTTGCATGTTCCAGGTGAGTCCGTGGACGTTGACGAGCGTGTTTGACTTCTACATTATCTTGCTTACGCTCAATTATTGGTGAGTGTTCCTTGCATGTTTGTGAATAAATTGCTCTGTTGATGTGCTTAAATGCTTTTAATAATTATGTGAAGGGCGAGTGTGTACTTTATCGCACTCGGCCTACTTTGTATTCTACTGTTCAACTGTGTGCTTTTCCATTGTTTGTATATTACTTGCGCATGATGTAGGCCATGTGTATTTTACCACATGGGCTGAATAAGGCCTTTTCCCCTTCGTTATCGACCTATTCGAGCCAGAAGCGGACTCGGTCGGGTAGGTTGGTACTTAGGGCACGGTACGGTATACTCGAGTATTACCACTAGGAGTTATAAGGAGGAGTAGGAGGTTGAGTATTGAACAAGACGGACTGCAACGGCTTCCAGTGGAACCTGTATCCTTTCACTGGGTATTTCCCAGTTTATGTGTTTATACATTTTATGCTTATAAACTGAATTATATTAACCTGCTAAGTGTTTAACTGATATATTTTTGCTCCACTGTTACTGTGTGATTTGTATGATATTAGGACCGCTCACTGGGCTTTTAGCTCATCCCTTTCAACTTTGTTTTCCTTAGCAGGATTTGAGATCGAGAGCTTCCAAGGGTTACACTAGGTCGATTGGTTTGGAGACTTAATATTGTATTTTGATGTAACCCTTGTGTTTTGAATTGTACTAATGGAATGTTGGATGGATGGATAAACTTTTGTATCTGTAATTATAGTTCGGGACGTTTGTGGTTCGTTAAGGAAACTTTGGGGTTTAAATGTTACAGTTGATTTGAGGATATCGATGTATTTTGTTATTTGCATTTGAACTAAGGATCTGTAGTGAGTCCCGGCGAGAGCTGGGCAGTCGGCTCGCTGATACCTTAGGGTTCGCCCTAGGGAGAGGTGGGGCTGTCACAACCTTGTCTATCAAACGACTAGCATTTATTCGGGACTCACCCTTTCTTCAACTCTAATCTAGCCGAGACAAAATTGAAGGCTTCCTATTTTTGGTCTAGATCTGCTTCTTTCTATCCAAATTCATCTCCCCTTCTATTTGCAGCTTTAGCAGAATGTGCAGTTAAAAGGATGGAAAAAGATCCAAAGGAAGGAAGAGCACATCTAAACAAAAAATGGTTTGTGCAATGAGGGGAAGCACGACAAGGAGGAGAGAGAATGGAGTGTGAGAATATGATAGGATAAAAGGTTTAGAGCTATTGGTCCCTCTGCATTCTAATTATGCTTTAAAATTTTAATGGCAAGAGTAGAGGGAAAACATAAAGGCAGAAAGCTTCAAGTTTTGTATTGAAGTTTGAAAATTTTAAACTACCTAACTTTATCCACACGTACCATATATAATTATATATTATGTTAGATATGTAACAATTTTTTCTATCAAGAAAGCCATAGATTATAAATTATATCTATTTTATTTTCATCTAGATATGATACACCATATATATACGAGAAATAACATTGTTAAATTTACATTAGGTTCTCACGATAATATTTTTATAATATGTTTGATATAGTGCTTTTATAATAAGGGTAAGTTTTAAGTGAACAAATTTTATTGATACGAATTCACTTCTTAAATAAATAAGGATGAATTTGGATGGTTAGTTTTGAAAATGTTTTGGAAATTCTTAAAAAAAAATTCTGAATGTCTATTTATAAACAAACTCTAAAGATGGAAAAATTTTGTAGAATTTACAATTGAATTTTTATTTTTCCCATAGATTATTTTTCACCTTATATTTGACCAAAACTATTTAAGAAGTGATTAAATGGGTAGTCAACAAGGATAGACAAAACTGGAAAGTGGAATGAACCCAATTCGTAACTTGTAAGATGGGAGAAATGTACTAAGAGAAGACACGATTGTTGAGGGGAACAGAAAGGATGTATGACTTGCAGGGTAGGGGAAGGGAAAAGATTGTAGAGATAGAGAAAGATAGGTCTATTAGATAAAAAGAGGGTAACAAATGAAGGGGGAGGGTATCGGGGAGGAAGAATAAAGTAGGTACGGCTATAGGATGGGGGTAGTGCAGCGAAAAGAAGGGTAAGAGTAGCAACAATGGTACAGTTATCGAGTGAGAGAAATGGTAGAGAGAGGAATGAGGAGGATGGTACTGATGTGTGTTCTTTAGACCTTATTTAGGTGTTTTTCTATTTGATTTTAGCAATTTTTTTGTATCTTGTTTACTGAAGATGTAGTTATTTGAAAACAAATATTATCTAGTACCACAATTGGAATTAGATTTTTTTTTTGTTATTCATGAAATCATAGATAATTTAAAAATAAACAAAATTCTCAAGGTATGATATAATGAAAGAAAGAAAACTATGTAAAATGCGATAGATTTTTATAAGTAATTATAAGAATATATGACAATTAAACATAATTTTTAGGTAGTTTCACATTTTTTTCTTTCAAATTCACGAGTGAGGGTGACACGGACATGCTGGCTGTCCAAGATGTCCCTTTTGTTTAGTGGATCAACCCTAGCTTGATGAATGCTAGTTTGTGAGTCAAAGCTGGTTGTTCAAGCCTAGCTACTTTGAGTTGTGGATAAAGAAGGTGGTCTGCCTAGCTAGTCTTAGCTTGATGGAAGCTCGCAGATTCAAGCCTCACATATCATGTCCATTAGTTGTTATTAGTTGAGTCATTTATAGAGTTTTTCATTCTTGAATAAATTCGGACCATGATCATGTTGGTTGGATCCGATCAGTTTGCTAAGGTTTTAAGTCGTTTGGGTTAAGTTGAGTTTAGTTGTTTGTTTTAATAATTTTGGCAGCCAACTTTGTTTAGTATTTGGGCCATTAGTTTGTTAGGATTAGTTGGTTCTAATTGAATCCAATCCAATAAAAAGGAAATGTGATGTTTTCTAATTCCATTTGGATTTGATTTAGTTGAGTCATTGCCTATAAATAGTTGACCTAGAGTCTTGTAATAAAAACAAGTGATATTAAGGAAATTTCCAGCAATTCATTTTCTCGAAAGAAACAATTCCTTGGCTTGTGGAAGCTGTCTTGAACATCTTAGAGCAGATCCTAAGGTGATCCATGACTTATCAATTGCAAAGCGCACTCAATTGTGGCATCATACTACCCTTCTAGTTGTTCTTGAGTGGTCCAACTACGATTTTGATTCTGCTGCCAAACTTCAATACCGTCAAAACTCTAGATCCTATGGTTTGTGTTTTACGGGTTTCGTCAAGTCCGTGACCAGGTTCATATCATCTAGCATTAGAGCCAGGTTGAGAGGTATTAAGTCATATCTTTTTGTTTTGTTTGAACCTTCGCTCTCTTGTTCAAAATTTCTACCTTTAGGGTTCTGTGTCATTGATCTTGTTTGTCCGTGAATCTTAGAGTCATTTCTTGTTTCGTCGATTTGTGTGTTTTCTTGAGTTGTGTTTAATCCATTCATGTGTGATTTGTGTCCTTGTTCATCGTTTCAAAAAAAGTTACTGTTTATCATCACTGTTCATGATACTATTCATCCCAAAATTGCTGTTAATCTATGCAACAATTCTGTCCAGCCTTGTTTTTGTGTCCATGTTCTTATTTTCATGTTATGCATTTCTTATTTCTTGAGTCATTCAAAAAAAAAAAAGAAAAGTTGCTACCTGTGTTGTTTCTTACTTGTCCAAATTTGTTCTTGGTTGATTCTTGAAAATCGTGAAACTGTGTGGGCTATCCTTTGGTTGTTTCTTGAATTCTTGAACCAAGCTCTTGGTTTTCTTGAAGTTCTTGATTGAGAAATTACAAATCTTGGAAGTTCTTGAAACCCTAAATCTTGATTCTTGAAATTCTTGAATTCTTGGGAAAGTATTCTTGAAGTTCTTGATAATTCTTGGAAATTTCTTGGCTGTTTGAACCTAATTTTTGAAATCTTCTTGATTTTCTTGAATCTCTGAATCAATATTGTGAGGTTCTTGAAGATCTTGAAAATATTCCTGGGGTTCTTGGATCTCTTGTTCAAAATTTGGGCAACAATCTTCAAACCCTAGTCGGAACTTGAAACCCTAATCCCGAGGTTGTTTAAAAAAAAATTTGCAGTCTGATTTGATCTTCAAAACACTTCAAATTCATGTGTTAATCAGTTTTGGAAACAAAGAGGTGCGAGGTTGTGGCTGAAAGAAATAAACAGCCGCATTCCTTCTTGATTTCCTAATTGGATAAGGATTTCATCCATAGCTTCCTTAAATCGCATCCTTGTCCTAAACTCCATAGGAATCAGCCAAGTGGGTTTCTAAATCCTTGTTTCATTGGGAAAAGGGTAGATTTCCAGAAATTATTTAAGCTTTCCAAGTGCAAGAATTAAATCTGGTCATGTGTGTCTCTTAGCTCGCCATTAGTTTCTTTTCACTACAACAAAATTGAGTTATTGTTACACATTTTATGCAACATTTATAAGGTTACAATGCATAATAGCCTTTTTTAATGCGGTTGTCATAATAAGTAATTTGGCATAGATAATAATCCTTTTTGTTTATTAAAATTTTGGCGCTATAGCTTGGCGCGCATAAAATTTTCACTAAAAACTTCAGCGGGCCTTTTCCCACACTTTAACCTAAAACAGAAGGAAAAAAAAACGGAAGACAAGATAACTAAGTGTCAGACACTAAGATGGAGAATGGAAGCCCAAAGATTAAAAACTCACTTTGTAGAATTATTAACCTTTTTGTCTCTCACTTTATCATCGTCTTCCTCCCTACAATTCCAACAGTTTAAGATTGATGTGGATTGACCTCTGCTTGGTTTCTCATCTTCTTCAGAAGCCCACATCATCTCTTTTTCGATTTTTTTTTTGGGGAATTTGGGATCGCTTGTTATTTTTTTTGGTTTCTTATCTTCCGTAGCTGCTCCTTATTTGGTGGGTAGATTTAGTTAGTTTGAGATCTTGCTTTCGACATTAACTTGAAGCTGCAACAGGTTAGTATTTGTCCTCTCTAAAGCTTTCATTTTTTTACTCTTTCTAAAACTATCTCTCTTCTCTGTCCTAGATTTCTTGATTAAACAATAAATTTCTACTATATTACTCAGTATACTTGATGAGTTACCCAATTTAGTTTTGACATATTGGTTAGATGAATCTGGGTTCTTCTTTCCCGTTATAAAATTGCAGTGATTAGGCCTTTATTTGCGTGTTCTTTTTGTTTTATATGGTTGATTGGCATAGGACATCAGTTGGGGGTCTTACTAGTGTTTAATTGAATGCATATATTGGATATTGTGTCTGCAATTGCAACTTTGACATGTTCCAAAGGGCTACTGTCTGGTCCTAAATTACTTCTCATTTGCATATGTACATCGATAGTTGCAGCATATATGCGGACTCCAATAGGTAGAATATACTGATTCTAGGCAAACATTTTTCATTTAGATACATTTTCCAAGGGCTTCAGAAGCAGTAGAACCGAGCTATGTGTAGTTCCATTACAGTTTCAGTGATCCTATAAGTTAAAATCAATCTAATAGAAGTTGTAGAAGATGATCTCAATTCACAGGTCAAATGCCAGAACAAGAACTGAACATTGGGAAGCAATATTTTCTTGTAAATGGAAAGTGATTTTTGTAGTTTCTTGAGTTTTCTTTAAGATTAAGTCCTTGTGTTGCAGAGAAAGTGTCTGAGAAAAGCTGGTCCTGCAAAAATTACTGCCAAATTTTACTTAAAGCCTCCACATACCCACTGGTAAGTGCATTCTTGTCTAGAATTTAAATACACAAATTTTATGTTCTTCTTATATATGTTGAATCAGGGCTGGTTGGTTAATTAATTCATTCAGGCTGGGTTAGAGCAACTCAATCAAAAATGCATGACAAGTTTTAGCAATCTTAATTCGTTTTTGGCCTTAAGCCCTATTGACATTACCCAGTCAAACCAATTTGCGTATCTTGATTACAATATACTAATTATTTATGAGCAAATAACGTTTGCAACTTGCCTTTTCCTATATATATTCGGCATATCTCAGATGGTCATTAACTTTGGCCATCTTTCACCACCCTTCACTAGAAACATACCTGAAAATGCCTTGAGTAATTCCTAGCTAACGTTGTTTCACCTTGATATTTTGGATCTTTTCAGCTTCAAACTGGCTTTTTAGTTGTTGTTTAGTATTACATATTAACGTGCTATTTCTTCTACTTTTTCTTTTATATATTTAGTAACTTGTTGTTCACTACAACTACAAGTTTATGCCATATAGTAACTGTTCACTACAAGTTTCATTTGCATATGGCATTATATTTAATAGTTAATTATTCATTTTTTTAGATACAGCAGAGGAATTAGAACATTTTGGATTGTATAGGTTATGATATGCATTGATGATGTAAAGAAGTAAAACAAGAATCAAGAAAAGTCTCTAAAGAATTACAGTGATAAGTTTGACTAAAATAAATATTATGACTTTTTTTTTCTTGTTAAAATTATGCGTTCACTTTTCACTTTATGGGATCCAGCAAGTGCTCCAATTGGTTTGTCATTTCTACTTATCAAACTACTAAAATAATAACCATAATCTTTGACCATACTACTAATCTATTGGAAATAATATAAGTAATCATTTATAGTTCCTATTTCCCTTTTAGTTGTACCACTTTGGGATGTGCATAAGAAAGAAAAAAAATGCTCATTACTTGTGTGGATTTTTAGGCAATCAGCGCAACTAATTGTGTACATGCATATTGACCTTTTCTAAACTTTTAACATGCGTATTTGCTGCATGCTCTTTAAATTTGTTTTTTTTTTAAGTTTTGTGAGTAACTCTTCCATTACATCTATTAATTTGTTTTTTAGTTGTTTACATCTATTATGAACTTGTTAATACTAATGTTTTGTATGTAGCTTGAAATATAAGTTCTAGCTTCAGATTATAAACCAGGTTAAAGCATGAATATTGACAAAAGTTGGATGAATTTGCCAAGAAGAAGTAAACAGTATAAGAAAGGTTTGGAAGTATTCCTGAACTTTGCATTTGCTAATGCAAATCTGGATGCTACAATCTTGTGTCCTTGTAAGCACTGCAAAAATGGAGAATGTGTCACAAAAGAAGTTGCAAGAACTCATTTGACATGTGATGGATTTATTAAAGGGTATACTAAATGGGTTGCCCATGGAGAAGTTTCATCTACCCGTACTCCTAAACTCCAGACATCTTGTGTACCTGGAAGGCATGAGGATGACCTCCAGGGCTTGCTAAATGACGTATTTCAGAATTTTAGTCCAGAATGTGCATCAAGTGATGCAACTGAAGCTATGATGGGGGGGCCCAAGTGTAGGATCTAAAAAGTTTCGTTCTTTGATACAAGATCTTAACAAAGAATTGTATCCTGGCTCTGGAAAAATTTCAAGACTTTTTTTTCTTATTCGGATGCTTTTTATGAAATGTGCTGGTAAATGGAGTGACAGATCATTTTCCATGCTTCTTGATTTCTTTAGACAAGTCTTGCCAGATGGGGTGCAAGTACCTACATCCTACTACGAAATAAAGAAGGAAATGAAAGAATTGGGCCTTGGTTATGAAAAGTATGATGCATGTAAGAATGATTGCATGCTGTATTGGGGCAAAAATGCAGATAGGACTGAATGTGAGATATGCAATAAGCCTAGATGGATAACAGCTGAAGATAGTAATGGGAAGAAATCATCTTAAAAAGGTGTACCAGCAAAGGTCCTATGGCTTTTCCCGTTAAAGCCAAGACTACAAAGACTATTCATGTCATCTAAAACGGCATCGTTTATGAGATGGCATGCTGATGATCATGTTAAAGATGGAAAAATGAGGCATCCTGATGATTCTCCGGCATGGCAAACTTTTGATTTCCAGAACAAAGAGTTTGTAAAGGAACCTCGAAATGTCAGGTTGGGATTAACATCAGATGGATTCAACCCTTTTGGCAACATGAATGTTCGGCATAGCACATGGCCGGTCATACTGATGCCATATAACTTGCAACCTTGGATGTGTATGAAACAACCTTACTTTTTGTTGTCTCTGCTTATTCCTGGCCCAGAAGCTCCAAGCAATAATATTGATGTGTACTTACAGCCTTTAATAGCTGAACTACAAGAGATATGGGAAACTGGTATTACCACATTTGATGCATCAGTCAAGGAGTACTTCCAACTGCGTGCTACACTTTTATGGACAATAAGTGATTTCCCAGGTTATGCAAACTTATCTGGCTAGAGCACCAAGGGAGAATTTGCTTGTCCAGTTTGCCACCAATATACTACATCTAAGTGGTTGAGACATAGTAGAAAATTTTGTTATATGGGTCATCGAAAGTTTCTGAATATCAATCATCCTTGTAGAAGAGATTCTCGATCCTTTGACGGCACTGAAGAATTAAGACAGCCACCACCTCAACTAACTGGTTCCATGATGTTGGATGAATTATATGGGTTTAAAGTGAAGTTTGGAAAGTTGGTCACTAACAATCTTGAGTTACCTTTCAATTGGAAGAAACAAAGTATCTTTTTCGAATTGCCATATTGTAAAGATAATATAATGCATCATAATCTTGATGTCATGCACATAGAGAAGAATGTTTGTGACAACATCATTAATACATTGCTGAATGTAGCGACAAAGACAAAAGATGACTACAATGCCTATCGTGACTTAGAAGATATGGGCATAAGACATGGACTGCACCTAAAAGAGCGTAGATCAAACAAAAAGTACTTGCCCTCTGCATGCTTCTCATTGAGCAAAAATGAGAAAGTAAAGCTCTGCTAGGTTTTGAAGAGAATAAAGGTTCCTGACGGTTATACAGCTAATGCATCTAGGTATGTACAAATAAAGCCACCAAAAATATCTGGATTGAAGAGCCATGATAATCATATTTTAATGCAACAACTCTTGGCGTTGGCTTTGAGAAGACTTTTACCCAAACCAGTCCGTTTGTCTTTGATGAGATTTTGTAGATATTTTAAAGACTTGTGCTCCAAAGTTCTTCAACCAAGTGATTTAGTTAAACTTGAAGAAGAGATTGCTGAAGTTCTTTGCCAACTTGAGAGGATTTTCCCGCCAACTTTCTTTGTTGTGATGGTACATTTGATCCATTTGGCCTCGGGATGTTTGGGCAGGTTAGTATCGGTGGATGTATCCCATTGAGAGGTATATATTACTTTAATTTTATGTCACTTTTGAATATCATTTTCTGAATTGTTGGTTTAACAATTTTTTTTTATGTTATGATAGATATTTATCAACTTTGAAATCTTATGTTCGAAATAAAAGCCGACTTGAAGGTTCAATTGCAGAAGGATATATAGCAGAAGAATGTTTAACATTCTGCTCTATGTACCTAGCAAATGATATTGAAACAAGATTTAATAAAGTTGGAAGAAATGAAGATATTGGGACTGACAACATTTTTGGATTAGATATATTTTCAAACTCTGGCCGATTATTGGGGAATGGGATACAAAAGGTGTTAGATAAAGATTTTTTATCGAAAGCACATCAGTATGTGTTGTTCAATTGTGATGCTATTAAGTCTCTTACCAGGTAATATTTCTTACTTTATATATGTTACATGTGACTTTTTTACCTGAATATTTGTTTATCTATACTAGTTGCTGATTTGCAGTCAACATCATCACTTCATCAAGCAACAAAATCCCGCCTAGGGCGACTTGAAATTGAGCGCTTACATGTAAACATTTTCAACATGGTTGGCCAACTATGTGAGTGTTAGTTAAAAGTTGTTCCTAATTGGTATATTTTTGGTATATTTATAGTTGCAAATAAGGCTTTCTTATGTTCATAGGTTCAGGAAATGCAAATTCATGAAGACAGCCCTGTTTTTAAAGATTTGAAGCTGTTGGCTAGGGGTCCAAATGTCGTAGGAAAAGAATATAATGGCATGATAATTAATGGTTATAGATTCCACACAAAAGGGCGTGAAATGAAAAGAAAGACCCAAAATAGTGGGGTTGTTGTTACTGCGGGCACATCAAGTTTCTCAAGTACCAAAGATAATCATCCAATTTTCTGTGATGTCACTTACTATGGAGTTTTAAAAAATATCATTGAATTAGACTATACGGGTGGTAGAAAGGTTGTTTTATTTGAATGTGATTGGGTATCAGAAGGTAGGAGAGTCAAACAAGATGAGGATGGTTTCACACTTGCAAATTTCAGCAATGTAAGGCCTCACAATGATCCTTTTATCTTGGCTTCTCAAGCTCAACAAGTATTTTATGTCAAAGATGCTTTTGAGC
Source organism: Gardenia jasminoides (assembly GCA_013103745.1). NCBI lineage: Eukaryota > Viridiplantae > Streptophyta > Magnoliopsida > Gentianales > Rubiaceae > Gardenia > Gardenia jasminoides. Next base: position 24,092,443 of record CM023098.1, on the reverse strand, counting down.
AAGGATGGCATGCTGTAATCAAGACATCTCCCAGGGATATCAAAAGAGATGATTCAATGATGGTTGATGTAGACATGTACTTACGAAGTCAAACTTGCAATTTGGAACCATTTTCTAATATCGAAGATGTCATATGGGTTAGGGAGGGAATATGTGGAACAACCGTTGATGCAGTAGAGTCGTCCTTGGAAGTATTCATGGCGAACAAAGACACTGATCAAGAATAACCATTTTTTTATTTTTATTTCCCTGTTATTCTATGCACGTATTTTGGATTTGTATGTTAATTGACATTCTAATCTTTTAAAATATTTTGCATATATTTGCTCTAGTGGATGTAATATAGTTTGTATGGTTTCTTTGCTACATAATTGTTGTAATCAACCTTGTATTAAGTCACCAATATATTTGTAATTTGTTTTGCAAATAATATGTTACTTTTGTTAGAGATGGTTCAAGCAACTCGAAGTAGAAGACAAAATGGACACCATCGGCTTATTGACGACCTAGTGGATGAAGATGTACAACAGCCGGAAGAGGATAGGAACCCACAACAAGCTAGACAAACAGGGTTTATGCTTACCTAAGACCATGTGTCGACTTTTACTTTGAAATTAATGGTGAATAGCTTATTTTTAATTCATTCATCTCTTTGATGAGGTACTGAATATAGGACAAAAAGGACAAGAGGACCAACTTACATGGCCGGTTTGGGGTTTGCGAGGAAAAGCATTTGAAGATCAAAAGTAATGAACTTGGTCAACCAATTGGGAAAAATAGGAGTAAACTTTCTCATTTCCTAGGAACATTGGCAAGAAATGGCAGGTATGCCCCTATTGATATTGAAGATTGGCACAAGATGCCATTGGTTCGAAAAAATGATATGTTAGATGTGATCAAGGTAACTTACTAATGATATTAGATTAACTTGATTATATTTCAGATCACAAATAACTTTTAGTATACTTAAATTCAGTTTCTTGATTTGCTTGTCTATTTGGATTGTTTTGCTTTCTATTTTGTAGGAGAAGTTTATAATACCTCACGCTATTGAGAGCTGGATGCTCCAATCATTAGGCACAAAATGGAGGCGGAAGTCATTTCTCAAGAGAAGCAGGTTTTCATGCAACTAACTCTATTAGTCAACACATGAACAACTTGACCTAGTAGAGTAGTTTTGGAACAATGGAAGAGTATATTTACTTCTTGGAATAGTGAAGCAGCTAAGGTTAGTTTTCTAGCTTACCGATTCTGTTTAATTTTCAAAAGTTAATTTGCTAAGACTTGCTTTTCTAGGTTGTGAGTAATAGAAACTCAGAGAATAGGAAGAAAAGGATGATGACTCATAAAGCGGGCAAGAAAAGTTATGCTCAAATTCGTCATGAGAAGGTAAACAAATTTATATTTCACCTACATTATTTTTTTAAATTTCACATGTAAGAATATGAATCTGTTATTGGACTAAGCTTTTTCCATATGAAGAAAAAAGAATTGGGTCGCCCTCCAACAAGGTCTGAGATGTTTGATATTTGCTTTCCTACTAATGAGAATGATCATCCATCTTCTGAGATTGCATTAGTTAAGGTATGGCTATTTTATAACTTTTTACATCATCTGTATTCTGCATTTATTTTAATTTTGGCTTAGTATGTCATTGCTAGTGATATGAATGAATTAAACACTAGGCCAATGACTATTGAGTTATGATCACGGTTGAGATTTGAAAATTTGGAAATGCTCTTAGAGTAGGGGGAGGCTTTGTTATTTTTTTAAATGTTTGTATAACCTTTTTATCTTTTCCTGCTATTAGCAGTATGTAAAGCAAGCATTCTAATCATGTGGAGTATGAAATAATGAAATGTTCCTGATGCATGTAGGAAAAAATGAAGGATATAACTAGTAAACTCTCAGATCCTTCACAAGACACAACTGGGCCAAATGATAGCTTTGCACAAGCCATGGGTGCAGAAAAACATGGACGACTACGTATATATGGGTTAGGTGTTACTCCAACAGATATTTATGGTGACATGCCTAGCCATAAGAATTGTTATCGCATGGTTTTGGAGTATAAGAAACACATGCGCCAAATGGAAGAAACTTTTACCGGAAAAGTTGCTGAATTGAAAGAAATGTTAGTGCAGCGAAATATGGAGATTCCTAATGAACAATCAAGTGGTCCACATATGTCATCTTCTCATGTTCAACGGATTTCTACCTCAGCCATAGGTAACCAGCCTCCACCGTTTCGGTAAGTAAATATATTTTCTCATAATTTGTTATCAGGAAATAGTATCAATCTAATAATGCTTTTTTCTTGTACTGATCTTTGTTTTGAGTTCAATTTTATAATGTGTTGTCTAATGATAGAGTAATAAGTATGCTGAACTAATATTCTCATATTGACGGGTTGGTAGTATTGTTCTTCTTAAGAGTATTACTGACTCGACCGAAACAATTGCAAAAGGGTTTATTCAGAGCATGGATCCTCATGCACAAGTTGGAGGATAAGAGCTTGGAGAAAAATGGCTTGAGGTCCACATTTCAGTTCCTATCAAAAGAAACGAAAGGCTGATAAGATCCTATGGATTTTTCAAGACAATTGGGGACTCTATTGGTGCTTCTGTTGCATGGCCTAGTCTTTTGGTATATAGTTCATTTGTCGACATAATCTTCCTCCCTTTAACTTTGGATAACCTTTCGAGTTAAAACTAGTATTAAATCAGATATGCCTTCTAAATGCGGTCTTTGTTTTCCCTAGGTTTTCGACCAACTTGAATCATTCAGCGGTTTTCTTGCGACTCTGAGATTTGCCATTTTGACTATGATTAAGCATGATTTGATGTTTGACCTCTTCATGAAAGTTGTAGGGCTGTGTCTTAGCTTTGAAACTCCATAAAGTACACCTCGATCCACTAACCATAGCCACAGTTATGACTAAATTACGAGGCACGCAAAGTTGTCAAATGTTAGTTTCATTTCCACAAATGCCATTCTCATTCCTTTTGATTCTTGTGCATTCTTGCCGTGTCCCGACCCACTCATTTATGATTCCAACATGTTGATAAACTTTTCATTTGATCATCCTTATAATTGGGATTGGTCATTTTATGGTTTGTGCATTCAAGTGTGATCTTTATCAAGTAAAAGAATAATGAGCACATGCATTAGGTCTTCTTGTCTGGGTAGCCGAACTTAAATATTTCCATTTCATTTGTTATTAGACTTGGAAGGAGGAGAATTGGGTGCGAGCACTTGAAGATACTTTGCTTGATTCGGTGAGTGTTCCATGCTTGTTATTTGACTAACTTGATAGCTGAAATATTGAAATACTTGAACTATGTGATGATTTGTGTTCTTGTGGCTTGTGAGCCAATTAATGTGATCGAGATGAGTGCGTACCTTATCACACTCGATCTCTTGTGTTTGGAATTTTGTACTTGGATATTTGAATTCATGTGAAATGGCTTTTGGCCACATTTGAGTTGTGAGTCGATTGGGTGATATCCCATCGACAAATATGATTTGTTTCGAACTCAAAACCTAGTTGGTGAGTCAATCGACTCGAGCCGGCACGGGCTTGGTCAGGAAAGTTGACGAGCCACTGGGTATGATATGTGAATCCGAAAATCTGGTATACTCAAGTATCACCTAAAATTTGATTTGTTGGGGTGTTCAGGCCCGGTAAGGGGGTGAAACGGTAGACGGTGTCTGGTGATAAGTGGGGATCTACTGTTTTGGCTCTAAGCTATAAATGTTGACGGAGAGTCAACAGGATGTGATTTGATCAAGCTTCGGGAAATTTGGCTTTTGAAAGCCATCAGTATCCTTTAATTGAATATGTTCAATTTATTTGGTGATTTTATTTGTGACACTTGTTTATTAAGTAAATTCTTCTTGTATACCTGGTTGCTTGTTTTTGGAACCTCATTGAGCTATTAGCTCACCCTATATCCCTTTTGTTTTCCTTAGCAAGGGGATTTGCTTGAGCTCAGGCTTGGAAGTACGTGCGAGTAGTATACGTTTTGTTGTTACTTTTGTTTGAGGGATGATGTACTGGAAAACCCTATCATGGATAAGCTTAGTTTTTTTGGTTTTGTAACCTAAAGACCTTGTTGAATTTTAAGTTTGAATGGTGGTGTGAAACTTATGTAACTATGTTGGTTGACTTTTGAATTTGGGAGAATTTAGTTTTGTAAGTTTTGAGTTGTTGGTTTATATTGGCTATCAAGTCCTGGCAAGAGTTGGGCAGGCAGTCCGTTAACCCCTTTGGTTCGCCTTAGGGGGAGGTGGGGCTGTCACAGGTTCAAACGTTTCAGCTATGCCAATAGGATCATTTTTAATAGGATTTTCATATTGATTTTTGCTAAGCAAAGAGAGTAGAAGGGCAATGATTAAGTATAAAATTATAATAAGGACAAAAAGGGAATCCAATAGTAATGAAAGGAAAAAGAATTTACTCAACTGTGCAATGATCTGGAAGATATTGCTTAGTGGAAAGAAGAGGTTAAAATAGAAGTATAGTGTGTTATACAGTGGCTAATAGTGATACAGTTGCTGAAATAGGCATGGTTTTTTGATGTGTGCTGATATCTTTCAAGGTAGATGCAATGATTGGCCATATCTATTGCAAAAGCATGGTGATAATCTTGAATCGATGGATATATCTATTTTCTTATTATTTAAGTACGCATATACGTTCAAATGTTTGTTTTTTTTTTTTTTTGTGTGTAAAGAAATGTTGCAAATATCAAGTGAATAGATGGAAGATAAAAGATAGGAACTTAGAAATAGGAAAGCTTATTAAAGAAACAAAAAGTTGAGTATTTCAGATACGGGATATTTGTATTAGTGTATAATGTAAGGAAGGAAAGCATGGTTATGCAAAGCAGAAGCTTTTTGTGTTAGAGTTAACTATAGCATGAGATTTAATAAGTGCATTGCTTGAAAGGTCAACATATAGTATTTTTCTCAAAAGTGTCAATTTTTGTTTAAAAGTATAATAGCAGGAAGTTAAAATTTCTTATAGGTGCTGAGCTAACTTAGTCGGTAAGTTTGATGTTTGCTACATAACGTCTATGGTGAACTATGCTATACATAATAAATCTTGCAGTATTTAAGCATTTTAAGCATTGCTTCTGTGATAAGAGAGGATAATGCACTTAACTGAAAAAATAGAGCATACATTTCAGTTGCAATAAAAGTTACAAAAGTAAGAAGATTGTGTTCAGCGATAAAAATACAGTTGAAATGCATGATACCAAGGAAAGATCTTCTCAACTCCATCACTATCAAAAATTAAAATAGTAAATGTGTTCTCTGATTCTGGAACGAAAACAAGGATATCATTATGTTGCAGATGATGCTCAAAAGCAAAAGTTTTCCAGTTTCATTTCAGTCATCTACCCTTCATTGTAATTTCAGCGATCTTCTCTTTGGTTTGAGAAATATGACTAGAGTCTTTTCAGCATTGACAAAGTAGTCAACAAGTCATGGAATCATCTAATAGTAAGGAAAAAAGAGCTAGAAGAAAATGATTTTCCGAATGAAAATATTTGAGAGATAAGTTGAACAAGTTGTTTACTAATCTGTATGGGCTAGCTGAATGGAACGTTTGATAAAAGTAGACGTAATTGCACAGATCATGAGAGAAATCAAGTGCAAGTGATGATGAAATAGTCTGATAATAAATTAATGTAAGCAAATCATCTATAAATTGGAAATGGTTATAGATCAATCTAGAAACAAGAAAGGTATATATGATTGGTGAAAAAATAGAAACTGTGAATCATAATATAATGCATGAAAGCTAAACATAGCATATGAATCTAGAGTATTTGTTAGCTATAAAATTGTAGGCAGAGGAATTGTCTAGCAGAGGTAAACCTATCTTTGGAGTTCACAAAAATGAAAAACATCAATGATAAGGTTCCCAGTATGTCGAAGGAACAAAATATGATGTTGTAGAGTGATGTTTTTCTGGCAATATTCTTCCCAGCCTTCGACAAATAAGTGATTCATAACTTTGATAGGCCATTGATATATGCCATGCCTAAAGATTACTGTATCATGATGATGTAAACTTAGCAATGTCTCGAACTCAGAAGGCAACACCTGCACTTGATGATAGAAGAAGGAAACATTGGTTAAATTCAAATGGGAGAAACTAATAGTGCACATTTATTGTACCAATGAAAAGATTTGCACTTGGCCTCTATTTTTGCATCTTAGGAGAAAGCAGGATGTTTGTAATGTGTTTCTTGGCATGCCTAAGTGAGATGTTGAGTCAGTGTTGTCTCTAGCCATTACAATCTTAATCTAAGATGATAAAAAGAGAAAAATATTTTAGAATTGTTTTGTGTATGCTAGCAAGTTGAATGCATTGATGTAGAATAAATGAATCCATGTAAAAAATGCCTAATGTGAAGCTATGACTAATTTAGCTCAGAATAATAAGAAATAGCTTCTATTACTATCTACTGAATTTAATCTTGGGCATATTTAGTTGCTACCTGGGAAAAAGAAGGAGTCTATAAGAGTAAGAAACATTTCTTGAACAACTATATGAGTTTCCTGTATTGTTATTGGTCTTTTGAGATGGAAGATATGTATATATAAAGATTCAACAGAGTTTCGTGTAAATGCTTCACTTAATGAATTGCAAAATTAGTAGTTGAGAAATTAAAAGTGCAAATAGTAATGGAAATGTATAAACCATTGGGTATGGTTTATATTGAGTGGATCTTAACATAGGAGCACAAGGTTTAAAGTAAAAGTGCAACAGCCAAACCATTAAAGCAAGGAAGTAGATTTAACACATAGGTTTTTATTAAACGTAGTACGACAGTTCCTATAGATAAATATCAAAGGCGAGAATCATCTGCTCAGATGTTATATGATGGTAGTATAGCTAAGGTCAGCTGATAATAGGTCAAGAATATTTAAGAATCAGGAGATCTTTGCAAACATTTTGAACTACCATGTGCTCAGACCTAATTAATAGTTAAAAAAACAGTCATATAAGCAATGGACTAAGTTGCAGATAAAGCAGTAAATGTTTAGCATCAAAGTGAATAATTGTTTCAAGGAAGGACAAAAGCAAAAAGAGAGAAATTAGTTGGTGGCAGTAGAAAGAATTCCCTCGATGATAAGCTGCTTTACAAAAAGATATAGTAGCGATAAGGTTTCGGTGGTTAAGTGTGATTTACTGTTGAAATGTGAATAGTGACTTTAAGGTGAAACCGAGCATATGCAGAAGATATTACAAAGATATATTTAAGGTTGGACAGTGTCGGAATGAAATAAACCAGTAAAAGTTAGAGTGTCGCTGTCGCAGATAAAAGTGGTCGCTTGACCACTTTTCCTTAAAACAGGATAACTACACTTTTTGTCCCCTTAAAAGCCATGTTTCTTGCTTCCTTGATTCCTCAATTTTCAGCCACATTTGAAGCCAAAGAGAGAGAGAGGGTCAGAGCATGGAGAGAGAAAAGAGAGTTTCAAGTTGTTTCTTCAACTTCTTCTTCTTTCTCAAATTTCTTGAAGCTTCAAGACTTGATTGAAGGCTTTTATCTTGGTTCACCTTCTTCCCTTGGCTGCCGTGAGAGAGAGAGTGAGTGAGAGAGTGGTCGGATTTAGAGAGAGAGAAAAGAAGAAGAAAGCTTCCTAGTGCTTGATATCTTCTTGTTCTTGAATTTTGGCGAAGAAAGCAAGCAAATCCTTGGAAAACTTGAAGGATCTCAAGGTGTCGAAATTTAGAACATCATCTGTGGGTGGAACTGTGTTAGATCTTCCTTGATCTTGCTAGATCTAAAAAAATCTTGAGGTATAATCCTTAAAACTCTTAGCTTTAACCTTATTAGCGGTAGATTTGTCAGATCTATAGGTTATTTTGGTAAGAATGCTTATGTATGAAGCATTTGAGTTGGACTCTTGAATTCCTAACTTGGGTAGTAGACTTGAGGTGACTTTTAGGTAGCGGAGTTGAGGACCTGATTGTGGTTGTGTTTGTCATTTATGAGATAAGTGCATTTTATGGTTAGAAAGTAGCATCTGTTGTTGAAAATTTTGAAGGAAAAGAGTGAGAGCTGGCCGAACCTATGCTTGGGAATCTTGACACTTGATTTCGAGATTTTATGATGTTTCGTGGTTAGATTTTGCCTAAATAAATGTGTATTATATTCGTTTATGAGCATATGTTTAGATAGAGTTAAAATCTTGAACTTTAAGGGTGAAAAGTTGAGTTTTTACTAATTTTTGGGTAAATATGCTATTTGGACAGATTTGAAGGTTTTGAAATGTTTTATCTATTTTTCATAAATTTTGAACATTGAGATTTGGTGAAAATTGTTCTAAACATGTGTTAAAACCTCAATTTAAGTGTGTTGGGTTTAAACTAGAAGGGGTGATTTTTGAGGTAAAAAACCTCACTTTATGTCTTTGCTCAAAAAATTGGAAGTTGCTAGTATGGAGTACATCGAGAGAGTATTTTGTTTAAATGATGTATCGATTTGAAAATGAAATCTTTTATGATGAATTTTGACTCGAGTGACTACTTTTTCACTCGAGCAAATTAGAGGAATTTTGGGATGATTTTGATCAAACAAATGACTAAGTTTGTTTAAAGTGTAGTTTCGCTATTTGTGGGGTGAAATTTATTTCTTCTTTTACTTGATTATAGGAAGTGGGGAAGAGTTTGAACCAGATCCTAATTTGGATTGTCAGCTGTGATTAATTGGTGAGTGTTCCAACTCCTTTTCAAATGAAATCTTATAATTGTTTGCCAATGATTAAATTGTTAAAATGATTTACTGTTATTTTCAAGCAAAATGCTTTACAAGTGAAATAACTTATGAAGAGTTTGTGAGTTTCCATGCATGTCATTTGTCTTGATTCACAAATACTAAATGAGATAGTGATTTATTTATGTGATTTTGAAACTGTGACTAGAGATGAGTTATAAGTTGAATATGTGTTGTGTCTTGAATGATGATTTGTGTATGTTAAGCGGAAGTATGTACCACACTCAATGAGTGGTAGGTGCCTCTCATCCCGCCATATGTGATATGCAAAAGTATGTACCACACTCTAATGAGTGGTAGGTACCTCTCATCCAGCCTTAAGCTTAAACTTTGAAGACGTCGATTGGAGCATTGTCTCGTCGACCATATGTGATAAGCGGTAGTATGTGCCACACTCAATGAGTGGTAGGTACCTCTCATCCTATCCTAATCTTAAATTTAGAACATGTCGATTGGAGCATTGCCTCGTCGACCATACGTATTGAGTGGTAGTATGTACCACACTCTAATGAGTGGGAGGTACCTCTCATTCTGTCTCAGTATCTTATGTGGAATTAAATCTAAACAGTAGTATGTGTCACACCCAATCAATGTGGGAGGCACCTCTCATCCCGTCTCAGCACCTTTGATTTGATTAAAGTGAATTGTTTGTTTAGTTAGTGTTCGAATGCTTGAACTCTTGCATCTTTTAATAAACATATTCAAGTGTATTCTAGAGTTTTCTCGTTATAGCACTTCTTAATGAATCATACTTTTGTAAGTGATCTTTAACAACTCAACTATTTTACAAAAGTGCAATTTGATTCAAGTGTTATGATTTTGACCAAATGTGAATTTGCTCATTTTTCGGAACCTCATTGACCTTCTAGCTCACCCCAAAAATATTTATTTCCACTCCACAGGGTTCAAAGCAAAGGAAGCGCTTGTAGAGACTTTCTAGGGTGACCAGTTGGATTAACTCTAGTTCTATTTGGGCATTTTATTTTGATGTCTTGTGAAATGTATTTATGGCATTGAAGTAATTGGGGAATAATATCTCATGGTTGTAATATTATTTTGAAATATTTGGAATTGTAAGTATTGGAGATTAACTTATAAGATTTATGGTTATGTTATTATTTGGAAGTACATGGATGTAATGGTTGGAGTTTTATTGTAATTATTAAAGTCTGGTACTGAGATTTGTTTTAGGATTGTATTGAGTCCCGACGAGAGTTGGGCAGGCGGTCCCCCTGATACCTTAGGGTACGCCCTAAGGAGAGGTGGCGCTGTCACAAAGAATACCAATGTATACAGTTATAAATCATATAATGATATACATGAAGTGGCAATATCTGTGCCTTTCATTTGGCTATCAAGTAAGACAGTAGCAGTGTTCGATTCTTTTTCTGATCTAGTGTTGACGTCATGATTAGGAAGCTCAGAATAATACATCACTGTATAACATTGCTTTGAATCTGCAAGTTGGCTAAGGACTAGCTTCATATAAACCGAAAACCACTTTGACTTGAGCTCTTGGTGCACAGTTTCAAGAGGAAGTTCAATATTCTATGAAAGGCAAAATAAACGGGGAAAATTAGAGAGGGGAGTGAAAATTATGTTATCTGCCTAGCAAGGAATGTTAATAAGAAGCAAGTTAAAGAAATAGTTTTTTCTAGCACAATTTTGCATTCATTAACAGAAATATACCTGATTGAAATGTTCCATTATCTCAAGAGCATTGAATGTTACGAGCTTCTTTGCTTGTTCTCCAAAGATCGAAGCTGTGATAATTCCAATATCATCATGTAGATCTACATCAAAGTGGCATCTAAAAATGCAAGCAGAGGTCATATGCTGAAAAGAAAACCTTGCTTTCATCCTTGCAGTCTAACACATAGTAATAAAACCTTAGATATGCATCAGAATTTTCGTATACAAATAGATTACTAAATATGATCTGAACAGAGTGGTTCCAAACCTTTTGTGATGGGCTAACATTTGAGATCAGAGTGATCTTTCGGTCAGATTTCAATGAAATTTCAGGATTATACTTAATACAACTTTTTTCATCAATGATTTCTGTAAACAGCTTATTGTTTCTCATCGCCCTAGTATTAAATAAAATGATGAATGTAAGGGAAGAATTGGCCATAGGCAATTAATATCTGCCACAAGCACTACCAAAAAATAGACTCTTTTGTGATGACAAAAAATTGTCACAATAAATGGAATATTCGTCAGTAGAAATTTATGTGATGATAGATTCATCACCAAATCTCCGTCCAAGATAGCCCATCGCTAGAAGGTTTTTGTGACGAAGAAAGGTTGTTGTTACAATTATTTTGTGACGACACATTTGCTCGTCACCCATGTCACATTTTAGTGATGACTGTGCGTCACAATAAGTGGTTTTTTGTCGTCACCAAATTGTGATGCAATCACAAGAAATACAATATTTATGATTTTACATATAGTTTTCTAGCAAGATTTTCGTCACAAAAAGTCCAATGGTTTTTTTTTTTTTTTAAAACAGGTCTGGCAACAACCCCATCATCACAACTACTACTAGTTATGACATTTTCTAGTTGTGTCAAGGGAGAAGATCTCATACATATGACAATATCTAGCTTAACATAGACCATTAACATGCTAGCTTAACAGCAATTTCAAATTTAAAAATCCTACAAGTTATACTATATATGGTCACCAGCCAATGTCATGTACATGTCCAATACAAAAATACAAACTGAAGCAGTACATGCCCAATACAAACACTTCAGTACATTGATACAAAAATACAAACTGAAGCAATACATACCCAATACAAACACTTCAACACATGACCAATACAAAAATACAAACTGAAGCAGTACATGCCCAATGCCTAGTGAAGCAGTACATGCCCACTACAAAAAAACCAAACAAACCAAGCTATTGGAGCTTCTATACTTTCCAACAGTTTCAAATCTCAAAAAGTACATTTACTCCTAACCATGTACATTAAGATAAATATTGCAAGTCACAAGAGAAGTCCATGCAAAAATCGATCCAAAATGCTGGACAAAAGCATTGGCTTGAATCTGAAATTACTGGAGCTTCTAAGCAGTCCATACTTTCAACAGTAACATTTACTCCTAACCATGTACATTACGATAGATACTACAAGTCAAAAGAGAAGTCCATGCAAAAATCAATCCAAAATGCTAGACAAAAACATTGACTTTAACCTGAAATAGAAACAGAGATTGAATTCATTATCCAAGAAGATCACAAGGTATTGGGGGAAAAAAGAGCATAAAAATCATGCTAGTTATTTAGTGATAATCTCATACATCAAATTGCTTGCAGCATACAAATTAGCATTAATTGAATGATATTTACATTTGAATACCAAAAAGAAGATCAAAACTAGCTGCATTAGTAACCATGACCATGAAAGTGCAAATATTTTATATGAAGTTAGGAAGCACAGTAATTATGAAACTCATTTCAGCATAAATAAAATAAGCACTTAGTTAGACTAGTACATGCCAAGTGCAACACCTATAGCTGAATTTACTATCTAATCCAAGCATGTCACATGCATAATTTTGACACTACTAATAAGTTATTTGTTTATATTCTTATGAATCTACCATGCTAATCTAACTCCATGTGATGCTAGGGCTTAAAACACCAAGGAAGAGTCAAATAATTACATGCAAGTGACAAAACTAAAAATGTAAACTTACATTAATTCAAACTAGGCCATCCTGGTTAGATCTCCAATTTAGGAACTCTTCCAGCCTTTTTTTCCATTGCCTTTTGCTTCTTTTTAAGGCTTTTGTTGTAAGTCTCTTGTCGTTGAAAAATCTCCTCATATTGGCTTATTTGTGCTTGTTGGATCTCAAGTTGCATTTTATGACTCTCAGGCTAATTATTTGCATTGCAAAGATCTTCTTTACATTGGGTTAATTCTTCTTGTACTACTTTTGTTGTAGAGAATGCAGTAGCTTTAGAGTTATTGGTAGCTGGAGAAAATACAACTCCATAGCCCATTCCATTCACGTAACCACTTTTTCTACCAAGGATGTCACCCATAAGGTTGGTTTCTTGAATATTCTCTTCATCGTTCTCAACGCATCACCTCTTCTCCTCAACTAATTCAGTCTATATTTAATATTGCTTTATCATTTACTGCACTGGATAGCAATAAGTCCTAAACATATAATATAGTTATATATTAAATAATTTCAGACTCACATATTTTTCCTTAGCTTGATCATTGACAAATTCACCATTTCGTCGTTTGTGATTACCTTCCCAAATATCAACTAGCCTTCCAATTCCTTGCCAAGCAATAATATCACCTACCCATCCAATACATTTTTGAAAAGTCAAAATAAATGTTCAAAACCTGTTGAACTAAATGGTAACATAAAAGAATTACCATTTGTTGAATTCGAACGTGGTTTGACTTTGAACCACCAGTATGAGGAAATGGCAGCTTAGTACGATTCGCAAAATTTGTCACAAAATTTTTCTAATTCAAGGAAGAGCATAGAAAATTGAAAATAAATGTGGCCTACATTAGCAACATCATCAGGTGATACTAGAACAATTTCACAGAGCTAGATTTGATGAATTACCTGAAATTTTGGATTCTCAAACCACTCACACACATTATCCCACACTTCTTGGCCAATCTAATCATGTGGGCTAGTATGTGGATTTTTACCTGCTGCCTTCAAGTTTTTGTACTTAACATGTAGCTTATTCCTCCAATTCCTATGTGCAATTCTCAGCATATCATCAATGTAACTAATCACCATCGGATTAGTGTCCCAGTCCTTAAATTCAAACCATGCCTGTTAATTAAAATGAAATGATGAATCAGAAATCAGATTTACTTGAACTAAACAAAATATGCAATTAAATGCTCTAGTTGTATGTGTGTGATACCATTAAACCACTATAAAGTTCCTCTTTATTGTCTTCAGGAAGCTCATCATATTCATGCACATCCTTCAACTTGGCATGATGCTTGACTATAATACTACATGCACTTGCAAGCTTTGAGGCATATGTGATAGGCTTGTGACATCCTTCAGGAAAGACTATTTCAAGTTGTTTGCCACCCTAAGGATGAATAAAAAAAATTATAGAGATCTTAGAATATTTTATTTTTGGTGTGTGTGCACATGATAAGCATTTCAATTAGTATACATTTTCTTCTATGAGTTTCTCAATGGCTTGCCCTGAACTTAAGCCTCGGCCCTTCTTTCATTTTGTAGGAGGATCTGCCAATTATGAATTAAAGTTTAATAGTCATTCACTTTTTTGATAAATTCCAATTACCTAATAAATTGTACACAGCATAAATTATTTTACTTACTAGAATTAGATGCCAATTGCTATGAATTAATCCCTGAAGCTCGGTCGTTATTTTGATGTGATACCTGAGGAATTGAAACTAGTATATTTTCTGAAGGACCTTGGTGAAATTGCTGTCCAGATTGTGTTGGGGTAGTTTCTTTTACTAGTTAGTTCTATTGGATCTTGTCCTGTGGAGCCCCGATTCATGCCCACTTGATGCTATAGCTGAATTTGGCGTAGGAGTACACACCAATCTTTTGCCCCTAGGTGGCATTTGAGAAGAGCCAAGTATTTGGAGGAAAAAACAGTTAGAGATAAAAAAAAAGGGAAGAAAGAAAAGAGCATAAAAATTGAAAAAGGAGTAACTCTAAATCAGAACATGGCTATAATATAAGAGATACTAACCGTGTACTACTTGCTTAAACTAGTACCTAGAAAACATTCTTGTACTCAAAATTGAAAATTAAAAAAAAATAGATAAACAAACATGAAAACATCAAAATTATGTAGTAAGATAGAAACACAAACAGTACTGCAGTTGAAGATCAACTAAACATGTTGCAAGTACACAATCTAGGTTCAATCTATACAAAATCAGCCTTATAGATACCAAACTACTATTCCAAAATTCTTGTTAAGACCCTCTTGATCAACTCATGTTGACTCACTATCTGAACTAATATCCACATGATCACTGTCATCAACTTCTTCATTATAATGCAAAATAATTTCATCCTCCGATTGGTTATTAGCTTCATCAGTACTACTAATATATTATTCTTCTTCATTACCATAGTTTTGAAGACCCACTGCTCCTTCCCTCTGTACATGGTCATGTTCATTACTAGTTTCCACAATTTTGGCCTCACCATTTTCCTTGCGTAATGAGCCAAACTCAGTGTCTTCAACTTGACTAGTAAATCTTACTTCATCTTTATAAAAGGTATCATCTATCTCCATTTGTTCATCACTTATCAACATCTTCATCATTTTCTTTTAGTTCAGGAATGTTCCAAAGATGCCTATGTTGTACACACTGAACCATTCTCCAATTAGTGCCAAGTTTAGTATCCATGATACAAAACACTTGCTGCACTTGATTTGGTAACACAAACGGATCATTTTGATACCATCGTGATCTGATATCAACACTAACAAAGTACTTGTCACATTTCATTGTCCGAGTGCTACCAGTATCATACCATTCACATTGGAATAGCACCAACTTATATCCTTTGAGAAAAGTAAGCTCCACGACTCTATTGATGAAGCCATAAAATGGAATAACCTCTCATTTGTGATCGCCTTCAACAACCAGCCCATTGTTTTATGTTGTTCTACAATCATCTCAATACTTGCTATGGAATCGAACCTGATTTACAATGCACCCTGAGAAGACTTTTGTCATAATTGAGATTGGCCCATAGTTCATCTGTAACTCCTTCAGCCTTTTTGGTATACAATTGATTAATCTGATATTAAAAGTACAAGAAGCACA
The DNA here is from genome assembly GCA_013103745.1 of Gardenia jasminoides. Classification (NCBI taxonomy): domain Eukaryota; kingdom Viridiplantae; phylum Streptophyta; class Magnoliopsida; order Gentianales; family Rubiaceae; genus Gardenia; species Gardenia jasminoides. The sequence goes on along the minus strand of CM023098.1, from coordinate 24,076,810 downwards.
AGCATTTTGTGACGACCCCACTTCTCCTTAGGGCGAACCCTAAGGTATCAGCGGGTCGCCTGCCCAACTCTCGTCAGGACTCACTACAAAATCCAAATAATAATACAAGTATTCATTCCTAAAACCCTAATTGAGGTCCAATAAAATTACTAGCTAACTTACAAGAGTACAACCTCAAGAATTTTATCAAAATTACAATAATATTAACTTCAAGTATAATAAACCATCAACTTCACAATTAACATCAATTCTATACAAAAGTGTGGAAATCATACAAAAGAAACTAATTTCCTCATTTCTCGAACTCCACTTGAAGACCTGTTAAGGAAAACAAACTTAATGGGGTGAGCAAAGCTCAGTGAGGTCAAGAAAACATACACGCAAGCACGTCAAAATGATATTTTAACAAATAAACAATCAAGAAAGTAAAATCAAGAATGTTCCATATAGAGTAAGTAGACTACATAACATAAAAAAACACAAGTGGACACGGAAGGTAGAGGTGACTACCATCCTCAAGGACGTAGAACGTACCCCCACTCCAAATTTCTGCCTTTGCCACAATTATAACTGGTCCACTTCACAAACTCCAACCTCCAATCAAAAATGTTGACACTCTGTCAATCACACGCTCACAACCTGTAGACTCCACTTGAACCCTCACCCGTCTACTTACACCCCCTGTACTAGGCCCGCTCGTCAAAAATTGATAGTTGGTAATACTAGAGTATACCTTGGTCGGCGAACGCACTCCAACCGACATAAACATTATCAAGACCCATGGTTCACCAATTCCTCGACTGAGCCTCTATTGTCGGGTCAAATTGAAAGGCTCCCCGATGGGGTTTGGCGTTCCTACAATTTCAATAGCAATAACAATCATTCAAGTAACTATAATTCAAGTAACAATCGTTCAAGTGCATTAAAGCAAAAATTTCAAATTCAATAAGGTCGAGCACGATAAAGTACACGCTTGCAAATCAATTCATATCATGCTTCACGTGTCATTTACATCAAATTAGATATATTAACAGGCACTTGAACACTCACCTATGCAATCAGTCAAGCACGTAAGTAAGATGATTAAGCTTTGGTATTCGGGTCAACTTCAGCAATCTCTTGGTCACCTGAGCCAAAACGACACTATCACACTCAATCCAAGTGGCTAAAACTCAAAATTTAACCTAATTATCCAAGTCCACCAAAGTCACTCAATCACAGTCTCTTTCTCTGGCCATAACTCACTCAATATACGTCAGAATTGGACAAGGCTTAAAGCTACAGAAACTAGATTCAATATACTAAAAATCATGAGAAGACTTCACTTGGAGATTCATTGAGCAAGATAGACTAAAATGAGCTGGAAGATTCAGCAGAGAACAAAAACAGGATATCAGGTTGGAAAATCAGCCATCTTTGTGAATTCGCTGGTATTGATAGGAAAAGAACTAGCATGCAAATCTTATACCGTTAGAAAGCTTGTAAAGTCTAGTTTCAAACGCCACTAACAGTGCTCAATTTTGTCTCCCAAGCAAGGAATTACAGCCATTAGAAGCACAGGGGTTTGCAAAGACTGGCAACACAATTTCCAGATTTGAAGAGCTAGTTTTGAGACAACATTTGGGCATCGAAATGCCACTAAAAAATTTCCAAATTTTGTACACTCAAACTTCACTAGGTGAACTAGGTGTGAACCAAAATTGGGCTAAAAATTCACATGGGAGTGTAACTTTTTAGATGGCTAAAGTTTGAGCAAAATCTTGGAACTAAACTGCCAGATTTTCTTTCTTTGAATTGCTAACGTTTTGTTTAACCAAATCAGCCCCAAAACATTCAACTTTTAATACAAAATCTCTAGCAACATTCCTTTAACAAATGGAAGCAAACCGGTAGCAAAACTTTGAATCAAAATGCTTCAAAAACAAGGCAATATTTCAGCAATTGCATAGAGGTTGAATTTCCAGATTTTAGCCTAAAACTTCAAAGGCTTTTGACACACCAAGTGAACTCACATTAGCAAAACATTTTACCAACACATAGTATAATATTTAAGCTTTCAAAACAACCAAGGAATCCACATGATCACCTAAAAATCAGGAAATGTTTCCAAGGCATTTCTAAGCTTTCGTCGCTTCCTTAGAAGAAGTTTCAGTTTTGCATAGTATTTTTTGAAAAATCATAACTTGAGTTCTATAAGTCCAAAAATTACGAATCTTATACCGTTGAAAAATAGACTCAATAAACTAAAACTCTCAAGAAGACACTTACACAAGATTCAAATCGAAAACCAGTCAAATTTCAGTTTAAATCTACTGCTACAGTAAAAACAGGACATAGCAGTCTTGATTTTCAGTCAACTTTGAAAATTCACCAAAATTCACAAAAATCAAATTAACCCTTGAAATTTATGTCACTGAAAGAACTTGAATTCTAGCTTCAAACTCAATAAAAAAACTCAATTCGGATCCTTCTACACGAAGTTACAATAGTTTTAAGAAGGTTGTTTCATCAACCCGGCTACACGAAATTCCAGATTTTGAAACCCTCTTTTCTTTCTCATTTTGCTACCACAAACAAAGCTAGGTTTACATGAAATTTCTCCTAACCTTAGGCCATCAAGTGAACATCAAAATCAACAAGTGAGACATGGAATCATTGAGCTAAAAATTGAGGAAAGCAAGATGCAAGAAACCAGCCCTCAAGCTCTCTCTCACTCGGCCCTTCTCTTTCATTTCCCTCTTTCATTTTTACCAACAACCTCTACATAAAACACCTCACACACACACATTAAGTCATCAACAACCCCAAGTTCATACATGGTGGGATTTCATAGAGCCCAATTTCATCCAACAACAACAAAAATCCATCACAAAGAGCTACAAGCTCTCTGAGCCAAGGAAATGAAACAATTGAACAAGATTTTTGGTGTCTAGCAAGCTTACCTCCAATTCAAACAAGAAGCTTAGTTAATGGTGGAAGAAATAGCTCACAAAAGCCCTCAATCTTCAAGCTCCACAACCGGTTTCTCCTCTCCTCCAAGCTAGTCCAAAATCTCCAAGAAGAACTAGCAAGATCTTCAAGCTTTTGGTGGCTTCAATAAAGGTTTTGGTTGGTGATTTTTGAAGGAACAAGAAGAGGAAGAAGAAGATGGTGTTCGGCTGGCTTGGAGGAAAAATGAAGAAGAGAGAAAGTGATCTACTTTTTATTTTCAAGACAAGTGAATGATGGAATGATGTAAAGCCTCAAAAGTCAACTTTTGTAACTTTATGTCGTGTCGATGTCGAATTCGCGCGACGCGACACTCCGATTCTGGTTTCTCTCATTTATATATCCTAAATACATATTCTAACATTCGAAACTTATGTCTAGTAGTCGAAACTAGACCCGAGTGCAAAATTTAAACATTCAAATAATTTAATCAAAGTCATAATTTAAACGTGCACAAATGCGTTTTAAAACTTTTCGTGCCGATGCAATTAACATACTAAAATCAAATAATTCAAACTAAATTAATAAAATAATTTTATGAAAATATGAGATTTTTGCAATTTAATAATTTAAATAGGTGGTACGGGGTCTCACACATTAAACATCTACAACAATCAGAAAAGACAATTTCATTTCATATCAACTACTTACGTGATTCTTAAACCAACTCGAAAATTGTGATTGGTGCCTACTTTCAACATTTCCAGGCTGTATCTTACTCAACTCTTCTTTGTGCAAACTAAACAAATTAAAAAAGAGGGAAAAAATATTAGAATCAGATTAGTACCAAGCAAGTAAACAGAAAAAGTAGAAATAGAATAAAAATGATTAACTAAGCAAGTAATCCTTAAACAAATTATACATGGAATACAGCAAAATCAGCCAACTTACATTCGATAGTGATCCATTTCTTCACAATTATTCAGAATAAACTTGTGTGCTACATCCAAAAGCTTTTGGCTCAATTTTGTAGTAGCTGCATCTAATCCAAACAGACGGACACGTAGTGAGAAAATTAGTAGACCTTGATGCCTAGGATGGACATCACGATTCCTCTCCTTTTGTTGAATTTTGTTTCACATCCATGAAGGTATTGAGACGTAAAAGTTAGGCACTCATTTGCCACATAACCTTCAGCAATTGATCCTTCCGGGCAAGCTCTATTCTGTACATATTTTTTAAGATGGCCAAGATACCTATTTAGAAAGATACAGCAGAGATACAATCAAACAATTATTTCATATTGCACATATGAACAAGACTTGAAATATAATATTTAAAATAGCCAACTAATGTTAGGCTTACCTCTCAAATGGAAACATCCATCTATGGTGAACCGGACCTCCAAGTTTAGCCTCTTGAGGCAAATGAATGCAAAGATGAACCATAATGGTAAAGAATGCATGTGGAAAAATCTGTTCCAGCTTGCACAGAATTACATGGACATTTCTCTCCAACTGATCCAAGTCATCCAACCTGAGCGTCTTTGAACATAAATCCCGAAAAAACACACTTAACTAAAAAATTATGTCTCGTTCACCTCTTTACATAAGTATCCTCGAATATGTGCTGGAAGAAGTCACTGTAACAATACATGATAATCGTGGCTCTTAAGACCTGAAATTTTATCATCTTTTATGCAGCTAGATATGTTTGCAGCATACCCATCTAGAAACTTAATTGACTTTAGAAAAGCACAAAATCCTTCTGTTCACTTGAAGACATTACATAACATGCTGTTGGCTTAAAAGTTCGAGTACCATCACTTTGCAAATGCAACTCTTCTCTTATCCCCATGTCACACAAGTCTCTACGAGCATTATCTATGTCTTTAGTCTTTGCTTTAACCACCAACAATGTCGCTATCAAACTTTCAGATATGTTTTTTATGATGTGCATAACATCTAGGAAATGTCTTATCTTCAAGTTCGACCAGTAAGGCAATTCAAAAAAAAATGCTCTTCTTTGTCCAATTAACTTGAGCAGGCTCACGTTTTCGCTTTCGATTTTCTGGATGCTTTCCTGGAGTGTCAAAGAATTCAGTCAAGCTGTCTAACTTCTTTAGTATATCAGCCCTATCCATTCTCATGGTCTTGGCCTTTGCTCAACTGTACCATCAAATTTTTTCCTTTGTCTTCTCCAATGATGGTCATGAGGCAAAAAACAACGATGCCCCATGAAACCTATCTTACCTCTTAATCTCTGAGAGTTAGTGTTATAAAGACAGCATGGACATGCATTATAATCTGAAGTGCTCCAACCAGACAAATAAACATAAGTTGGAAAATCAGATATAGTCCATAACAGTCCTACACACGTGAGAAAATTCTGCCCACTATATACATCATACGTCTCTGTGGTATTTAGCCAAAGATCTTTCAACTCATCTATAAAAACTACATCTAAATCTTTCCCCGGTGTATAGGGACCAGGAATGAGCAATGACAACATAAGATACTCTTCTTTCATAAATTCATAAGCAGGCAAGTTATAAGGCACAAGAATGACTGGCCACAAACTATATGAGTTGCTCATATTGCCAAATGGATTGACACCATCAGTGGTCAACCCAAGCCTCACATTGCGAGCTTCTTGAGCGAAGGTGGGATATTGCTCATTAAAATGCTTCCAAGCAAGGGAATCAGCTGGATGCCGCATCACTCCTTTCTCTTCCACACGTTCCTCATCATGCCATTGCATGTCCTTTGCGGTTTTAGAGGAAAAGAACAGTATTTGCAATGTTGGTTTTAATGGAAAGTACCACAACACCTTATGAGGAGTTTTGTTTCCCTTACAATCAATTTTTTGCCAACGAGGTTCTTGGCAAATAGGACACTTTCTTTCTCTCTTATTCTCTTTCCAGAAAATTGCACAATCATATTTGCACATATCAATTTTTTCATAACCTAAGCCAATGCCAGATAAGATTTTCATAGCTCCATATAGCAAAGATGGATCTATTTCACCTACAGGTACTATGTTACGATCCTTCGCCCTATTTCAGACGAAACCCGTAGCACGACAAGTTCACAAGATCTAGATGATTTCACCACGGCTTGGCAACGGACTATCAACTTGATCAAGGGCGACTCGATACCAAAATTGACGGTAGAGACACCACAATCAACGTGTTCTTGATTGATAGATAAAGTCTTTTTTGAACGCTTAGAAAACGTCTAAGGCACTCAAAGGTTGTTCTTGCAAGAACCAAGAGATTACTCTGAATAATTTTTGAAATAATTCCTCTACCTTTATTGAATGAAAATAGGCTATTTATAGCCTTTACAAAGCAAAGCCTAGTACTATTTGGACAAGAATAAAATAACGATACTTAGTTCCCTTAGTTCAATTAGGAAACTAACAAAATAACTAAACCTAAACTAATTAGAAAAGGCTGACAAGAAGCTGCCATTTTTAAACCCTAATGAGGAAACAAATCAAATCAAATTCAGAAATTGGAAACAACAAAAATCAAAATTTAAAGAAGCTATACAACTAGAAAGGATTGCATCATTCCCCTTCTCTTGAAGAAGATTCGTCCACAAATCGATGGTGGAGGATAGGGCCAATGACATCACCTTTATGAAATAATCCACGCTACATGTCTCTTGCACAAGTGGAGGATCCACATGAGTTTTGGCACAAAAGGCATCTCGAAGGAAGGAACTGGCTTCAACTCATGACCATCCTTGAGATAATAACTCAGTATATCACAGGTAGAATGAGTTTGATGATGCTCTCCATTGGCGCGGCCAGTTTTGAGTTGATATACTTCAACAAAGTTAGTCCGAGGAGGTTCAACTCCTAGAAAATCAATGTTGTGGAACTCCGTGTGGTGGCCATGGGTGGCTAAGGTTGCACCGAGGGCTGATTTGTCCACTTGAATTGCAACTTGGGTACCTTCCTCATGAACTTGACCGGTTTTGAATTCAAGTGCTTGGGCAAAACGGCTCCACATAGATGTAACCCCAAATAGATAAATGCCTTGGAAACTCTCGAACTGAACAAATGATTTGGGAATAGCACATTGTATTACCAAGGTCACTTGCCCTTGCTCAACCTCATGCTCAAGATTATCACGAGGCAATTCATTCTTTTCTTTGTGCATAGGCATTCCTTCAATTAATGTTGGACTAGAAGGAGTATCTTCCTTAGGGCCGTTGGTTGGAGCATGGCTAACTTTCTCACAGTATGCTTGCACTTGCTCGAAGTATTTTTTTTATTTCCTCCATTAGTGAGTCAACCAATTTTGCAGTATCAACTCGATGAGCATTACTTGATCTATGCAACTTAGAATTGCCGTGATGCTCTATAGACGAGTCTCGTAATGATGAGGAACTTTCCTTAGCCATGCGATGCATTCTCTTTTGCTCCTTCCCATCAATGATATCATGATCCAAAATCAAGAACTTACAATGAGTAGTACCCCTCCTCTTAGGATGGTAAAAATTTACGAATGCATGTTCATATTCCGGATCAACAACCCCATGATTCATGCTAAGTAATGTGCAATAAGGTTAGTGAAACAAGAATATATTTTTTCCCTCACTTTACTCCCTGAGTGTATACTCTCGGCACTCGTGTATCACTCAAATGATCTCACAAGTTCTCTTTGGTCTTTGTGATCACTCACTTGAGGGCGTTAGAGTTATCCACAGTGCACAAATCAACTTAACTAACTAATGCAGGTAGTTGCAACACTCCAATAAGAAAATTAGGAACAAGACATGAAAAGATGACAACTATAAGAGAAAAAAACCTAATTTGGCAACTAAGAAATTCTGGAAAAATTGAACAATTTAAAAGAGATACTCTAATGACACCAATAAAGATGAAATAGGAGTGGACAGAAAAAGGAGATGACACGATAAACACTCAAAGTAATGAAAAACAAGTCAATGACACAAAAGAATGAAGCACAAGGCAGCTTACTTTGCTGGATTTTTCTTTGCCGAATAGGATTTAATGGATCGTGCACTCCTGATGCAATGTAAAATACTAGTAATGCCTACTGTTGAACGATGAATGAAATTAGGTAGAAACCTTAGGGAACACACATGGAAAAATAAGGAGTAAAACTGGCTAGAAGTCGGCTGGACAGATTCAGTTTTTGAAGTTTCCTAGTAGGACTAGGATGTCAATGGCTGTGCCCCTTGCAGGTAAGGATTCTGTTTTCTTTGGCTAGCTGGTGATTTCCCTTTTCCCCTTGCCTATTGGGATTCAGTCTTATGATTTCCCAACTGATTAGCTGGCCACAAGTTTAGGAAACAAATCAAATTCGGGTGTTGGGTTTTGCAGTCACAATAGATTCAGGAAAACAACAAGAAAGGTGGCTGTTTTAGTTTCTTGAGCTTGCAGCCGTTTAGTTGCTTTTGTTTCCCAATGCAACACCAAAACCCAAAGGCTATTATGAGCAAAATTGCTGGCTGCTTTCAGTTTTTTTTAATCGAAGTGCAGCAAGTTCGACTATGGCTTTTCCAACTACTGCCCAAGTTCAAAGAAATCTGTTGGAGTCATACGAAAGCTTCTCAACTGTTCTACGCCCCCTCCCCCATAGATTGTTCAAGATGGAAGTGTAAGGATTTAAGATCTTCAAGAACAAGTTGATGCACGTTTCTAATTCAAGATGCGTTCAGCTTAAAGCAGGAAAGAGCACAGCAGCCACAAGCAAGATTTTCAAAAGTTTGCCAACCAGGTTTCTAGGGTTCAAGCTCCAAGATTGAAGTTATTCAATCAAGAACTTCAAGATTCCTCAATCTGCAATTGGTAAATCTCAAGAGCAGAAGAATTGAGGCACAAACAGCCCACAAATATCAAGAATCAACAAGGACAAATTCGGATAGCAGCAATGCAACAGCAGCAAAAAAAAAATTTTTTGACGCAACTACACAACACAAAACAATCAAGATGCTGGGCTAATTGCAGCAAACACGCGACTTCAAACAAGAAAAAACAACACGGTCAGAAATTAATCAAACAAGAAATGAAGCAAGAAAGATCAGAAAAAACACAAACTGATGCGGACAGCAATTACAACAACCACTAAACAAGAAGATAGAAACGACATCTGAGTTTTGGAACAGCTATATGTGAACAAGAAAGCAGAAACAAGTCACAAGAGATGCTAACACTATGCTGGAATTAAAAGCAACTACGGACAGCAAGATGACACAACAAAACATGGCTAGACAGATTGTAATAAAGACGGACAGAATTAATTGCGAGACACGAAATAGATTTAATGATCAAGACAACAAGAAGCAACTCAAGAATGGATTTGGCAATTAAAACAAGACTCAAGAACAAATCAAGAAATGAAACAAAGAAGGATATAACCTGGTATACGTCAACTAGCTCTCATTACCAAGTGATACGATCCTTCACCCTATTTCACCCATAGCACGATAAGTTCACAGGATCTAGACGATTTCACCACGGCTTGGCAGCGGAATATCAACTTGATCAAGGGCGACTCGAGACTAAAGTTGACAGTAGAGACACCACAATCAATGCGTTCTTGATTGATAGATAAAGTCTTTTTTGAACGCCTAGAAAACGTCTAAGGCACTCAAAGGTTGTTCTCGCAAGAACCAAGAGATTACTCTGAATAATTTTTTAAATAATTCGTTTACCTTTATTGAATGAAAAGTAGGTTATTTATAGTTTTTACAAAGCAAACCCTAGTACTATTTGGACAAGAATAAAATAACGACACGTAGTTCCATTAGTTCAATTAGGAAACTAACAAAATAACTAAACCTAAACTAATTAGAAAAGGCTAACAAGAAGCTGCCGTTTTTAAACCGAGGAAACAAATCAAATCAAATTCGGAAATTGGAAACAACCAAAATAAAAAATTTAAAGAAGCTATACAACTAGAGAGGATTGCATCATACTATATCCTTGAATAAACCCAAAATCATATTAAATGCCTTATTCATCATATGATTCATTACCTTCACATTTAGCATAGTAACAATAAAATGTAATAAGGAGTATTTGGCACATCCTGGGTATAGTTCCCGTTGAGCATCACTAAACAGTCTTTCAAAATTTTTGGCATTCTAGTCAAATGAAGGATTACATACTTGTGCATCAGTAAGTTCTTCTAACAAAGTTTGCAATTCATCATCATGCTCTTCATTATCATCATTTGCACCAACATTTGCCTCCCCATTATAATCAAATCTTTCATTAATACCACAGGGGGATACACTTAATGATTCTCCATGGAAGACCCAATTCTTATACATTTTCCAAAAACCATGTATGTCGAATTGAACTTGAAAGTAGCTTTTCTTAGTAGAATTCCTACATAATGCACACAGACAAAAAATTTTATCTGAACTAGTGGAGTTCATCCTAGCAAATGCAATAAATTCTTGAACACCATCCTTGTATGCCTTTGAAAATGTATTATTGTCATTAATCCAGCTTTTGTCCATTTTAGTACCTAAATGTTACAATCATTAGTGCACCAAGCATCTTATAAGCAATAAAGTTTAACCATTTGTTAAGTTCCAGCCTCATAAAATAAACAAAGTAGAACACCAAAGGTTTCAAATATACACTATGCTGCCTACTAACAAGTTTTTAGGCATACAAATTTTTGACATGGATCACATAGTTTGTACTACATTTTAAAAAAATACAGCTGAACAGAATTTAAATACATAATAGTAAAGTGCTAAGTAAAATCAAATACAAGTAGTGAGAAAATAACAACTTGCCTTGGATGAGATACTGTTTCCCATCAAATATAAGTAGCAAAAATAACAACTTACCTTGAACTAGAAGTGCAGATTTGAATAAATAGTTGAGCTTCCCTACAAGGAAAGAAAAACTCAGGGTTAAACATAAAAGTATTATCTTAGAAAATTTTATGCAAGTGAGGTTGAAAAAAAAAAAACCCAAAGCCAGTGAATTGAAATAACATGCCCCTAAATACTAATATCTCTTTGAAACAAACATGTATCTGATGTAGGGGCACGCATGAAACTAGAATTAGAATTATATCATTATAAAATTAAATTTCTATCCACTCTAGGAAAGAATGCATGAACAAGCTAAAACGATGACTAACAAAAGTAAAAAATTAAATAATAAAATAAAGACCCTACACAGATGCACACACAAAATAGCAGGGCAAAAATATAGTGGTGAAAGTTGGACTAGAATTCTCCTGTTTTGCATGCTCATAGTCACCAGATTGGTCTTTAAGAGAAGTTTTTTGGGCATTTTGTCAAACGGGTTTTTGGCAAAAAATAAATTATTTTCTGTCGTACTTAAAAGTAATCAGGTCCATAATAGTTTCTTATGTAATCACATTCAGTTCACACACATTCAGACAACATTCATCTCCCAACTGAAATCAAAAAGCCAAAATGTAAATATACTATACGAAAACAAATAATACTTAGATAAACCAAACAAGAAGCAGAATTTTAGGAGCCAACATAATGAAACTCCTATACATTACAAAAATGGCAAAATACCCAAAATGCTTTTACAGGGCAATGATAGTTGAGCAGAAATTTACCTGATGAAAACTCCAAAATTGGTCTTCAAGCCTTAAAGTAGATAGGGTTTTACAAAGAGGATTCAAAAATTGGGACTTTACTTCTTCAAATTAGGCCGTGTGGTTGATTGAAACAAGGTAGGATTTTAATTGGTATCAAAAGAAAAAAGAAGGAGAAATAGGTTTGATGGTGCACCGGTGTGTTGAGCAAAGAAGAAAAGCTCCGTCTGTGTCCATTGGTGAGAGTGTTAGTGGTGTGTTCAGAAATGAGACTAAGGCCCCATTTGATAAACCCAATTCTGGTCTTAATCTTAATGACTTCAGACCTTAATGGTGTTAAGATTGTTTGATAATAAAAAAATACTACATCTTAATGATTAAATGGGTCCGAATTACCTAAGCAAAATAGAGCCCAAAAAATAAGTGATAAGTTTATCACTTATCACCATTTAATAAAAAGTACGCTCAGATGTTAGGGTTTAAATACAGTTTTTAGGACATAAATAACCCTTACCAAATAAAACACAATCATCTTATTTTTTCCTCTTCTCTTTCTTCTACTGTCTTTCTTCTCTCTCGTTCTTTTCTTTCCATCTTCGTTCTCAGTTTATCAACCTCTTCTTCAATTTTTTTTTTTTTTGTCAGCTTTCACTCTTAAGAAATTTACCTATTGAAACATTCAATTTTTTAGCATAAAGGTAAGTATTAACTTTATGCATATGCTTTATTTCTACTGTGTAACTGCCGTTCATACTCATATGCAATAAAAACCTATGTTTCATCTATATATTTGATTTATACGGTCAATGGAAAAATAATCTTCCATGATAGAAATAAAAGCGTAGGCAATACAAACTGACTAGAAAAATAATCTTTGAGAATGAAGAAATTATGGTACAAAATGAGCAACATGCTGAAGATAACCCAGTAAATGTAGAACACGAAGGAGGATCTTAACAAACTGATCAAACTTTTATGATCAACTTATGTGAGAAAATTAAAAAACAACATTTTTAACTTTTTTGATTAATTGTATTTATAACATTTGATAGACTAGCATTTTATATTTTATCAAATAAATTTTTTATATTATAATTTTATTTTCATTTTTAACTCATTCTTTTTTCTTTTTTTTTATAATAGTTCATTCTTTTTCTAATAAATAATTCTTTTTTTTTATAATAGTTCATTCATTTTTAGTTCATTCTTTTTCTAATAAATAATTCTTATTTTAAATAAAATTAAATCATATGTACTATTAGTAAAATATACCCATATATATCATTTATAAACAAGTCAATATAAGGACAAAATTGTAAAATACAAGAAATTCAGCATTCGGTTGTCTATAATTATCAAACAGCCATAATACGTTCAGTGTTTAGATTCAAACAAAAGTTGTATTAGATTCACCACTTAACAATTCAGTGACTTAATGAATTCAGACTTCAGATTTCAGATTTCAGATTTCACAATTCACATTTCAGATTTCAGTTTTATCAAATGGGGCCTAAGTGTTTCACTAAGTGCTATATCTGATGGTACCAAATGACATCATTTAATTTGGTGATTTCTTCTTTCATTTTTTTTCGTCTTCCGAAGCTTAATGAAAACCAAAAAATTTTGTGGGAAAATTAGGCGGGAGCTGAATTTCTTTTTGTGATGAAAATTAATCCTATTTATGACAGTATTATCGTCACCATAATAAATTTTCATTCTTGAACTATATAATAAAAAATAACATAAACTACTTGTCCACCAATATTTCCCGCTATTTAGTGCCAAATGGAGTGTGCAAAATTTTAACTTTTTTGTGACGAAGTAGTGAAATTTTTGTGATGACAACTTCAAATTAGAATATACAATCTATTTTGGGTGATGAAAATATGGAATTCGTCATAAAAATTCTAGTTTTTGTGACGACTAAAGGTCTTGTCAAAAAAGTTTGTCATAAAAAGCATCTTTTTTTGTAGTGAATCTATTAAAAATAATCAGTGAGCACCAGATCTTTAATTCTCTTGCTTGCTGTATAGGAGATCTACCAGAATTACAGAATCAAACCATGTTGATAGCGCAATTCCTATAGATAAAAAGAATTGTATTTTGTTACGCACGGCAATATGGCATATTTTTATCCAAATACATAGTATAATTACAGCAGAGTTAAAAATACAGATCAACCATTGTAGTTGTTAACTTTGACTCTTTGGTAGATAATAATAGGATAGTTACACAGCTTCGCTAATATCTGCTCTCCTTCATTTTTCAGGAAGTTATCCCACATAGAAAGCATCACTGTGTGCGGCCTGATATTGAAGTATGAATTGGTAGGTAATAAATATAAGAAATATCTAAAACATAAAATTTCAAGGGGAAATAATTTTGAGGGAAAAAGTGATTGCTACTCTTCATTCACAAGAACAAACTTCTGGACAATAGATCCCTTAAGGTCCTTGGTAGCAATCTTCTTGTCCAATGCTTCTACAACTATTCCAATGACATCTGTGAAAGGAAATATTCTTGTTAGAGCTATAACAGAAAGTATACTTTAATATATAGTCAGCACACACCGGTTATACCCATTGATTTGTCTCTATTGTCCATGTACTGAGACAACTCTTTAAATTCGATGCAGCTAAATTTCACAAGCATCATATCTTTATCATTTGAAATTTCTTCGACGACAGTTCTACCACTGATTGCCCACTGAATAGTTAATTCATCTGTCTGATACTTAGGTTGGATAAGTCTGACATCAGCATTTGATATTTTATATTTTTTGTACACTTGCAAGATTGGACTCATTTTTGGGATGTCATTATTGAAGATAATCCCTTCAACCTGCGATCCCTGTAGAGAAAAAAATATGGTCAAATCTTGTTTAGTTATCAGAAACAAGATAGTTGAAAAATAGAAGTTTTATACATAGACAACTTAAAAATGTGACCTCTTCATCAATGAGAATGAATTTCTGCTTCTTCGTTGGTGTGGACATTGACTGGGTAATTTGCTGCTTTTCTTAGATTGTGACTTTGCATGTCCAATCTTGCATTTTAGTTGTAATCTCTTTCATCATTAACATTTTATCCATGCTGTCAATAAATAAATAACAAAGAAAAATATAAGAACTATGAATATAAATTTAAGAGTTTTACTGTTAGATATGAGAACCCAGAAAAAAAAATGATGATGAAAATGAAAAATGGCTTGATTGCACCCTGAAAGCCTTAAGTGCATTATTCTCCTTTAAGTATTTTATTTTGTATGCATAGCATGACATTAATTTGGAATTGCATTCTAGTGTTTTATGTAGCCAAATGCATAAAATTTATGTGGCATTAAGTAGGTTACATTTTAATTGAGGGATTAGAAGCTAATTACCTAGAACTTTAACCCAATTCTTGGCCAAGATCATGCCACATGTCAACCATCCCATAACCCCCTTGACTTAAGACTTCTATTTAAACCTTTCAATTCAAAAATTTGAGCAAAATTCCCTCTTCTTTTCCCTCTCTCTTGGCCGGCCACTTGAAGGAGAAAAACACTAAACCCTAAGCTAAATTCTAGCAATTTTTAGTGAAGAAACACAACTTCAAGTGAAACCCTAGGCTAGGTTACTTCCTAATCACCAATCTTAGTTGCAAGGAGGGAAGTTATTGGGTAGATTTTCTCACTCTTCTAGCAAGGTAATTCTCATTTATTTATGTTTTAATGATCTTTAAATTCAAAGAGGATGTTAGTTAGACATAATTAATGTGCTTATGGTTGTTTGGAAAGAAGGATTATGGAAGGAAATCTTGAGTTTGATAAGTAGAGTTTGGGTTTTTATTGTAGGCCACCAAGTGTTTGATGAATTGCTTGATGTCTTGTGATGCTTTAATGATGGAATTAATTGCTGTTTTAGCTGGTTTAACACCTTGGCAAGTGAGGGAAATGGTTTTAAAAGGTTAATAGAAGAAAAGCAACTAACCAGAAATTTTCTCAGAAAGCAGGAATGAAAACAGCCCACTTCCGAGGTTACTGTTACCTGTAGAAAATGAACTAGCATCCGAGCCTTATACCGTTAGAAATCCCTATGAACCTAGTTTTAAATGCCGCTGACGGAGCTCGATTTCAATTTTTCTACGTCGAGTTATGACTGTTTTCCCGAGACTGTTCGTCCAGTCTGAATTTTTCCCGACAGATTTCCTGCTTCTCTGATATCTGCCGTTTTGACTATGATAAAGCATGAATTGATATCTGACCTCTTCATGAAAGTTGTAGATCTATGTCTTAGCTTCGAAACGCCATAAAGTATACCCAATCCGATAAGTGTGGACACAGTTATGATCCAATTTATGAAGGGCGGCAAAGCTGTAACCCTTAAATCATCACTTGTGAACTTTCATTCTTCACTTTCCACTTTTCTTGGTTTATTATGCCCTTTTCCCGCGCCATAGCCTACTTGACTCATTGTTCTCCTGTAAATATGACATTTTCCCTTGTTATACACCCTTGATTTGAACTTGATACATTGTGACGATTTGGATTAGCGACTTAAGTGACGATTAGGATGTGTATTTTAGTTGACCTGAGTTTGGGATAGCCAAACCTAAATGTCTCTTATTTGCTTGTTATTAGGCCTTGACGGTGGACGAAGGGAATTTCGGAGTAGATACTTAAAGTTGTTTTGGGTACAAAGGTGAGTGTTTCATGCTTGTTATTTGATCAACTTGATATCTGAAATATTGAAATACTTGAACTATGTGATGATTTGTGTTCTTGTGATTTGTGAACCAATTAATGTGATCGAGACGAGTGCGTACTTTATCACACTCGATCTCTTTTGCTTGAATTGTATATCCTTGATATCGTGATACCTGTGGATTTGGCCCTTGCTTATATTTAATCTGTGAGTCGTTTGGGTAATATCCCGTCGACTAATCTGTTTAGAAGCTTGTTTACCTGTGCTTGTTACCTGTGCCTGTGAAATGGCCACTTGTGTGATATCACAAGGGCTAATCTTGTTATTAGTTCTTGGGACTCGTGATCGGAGTCCACTCCATCGCCTCGTTGGTCGAATCGAGCCAGTTAGGGCTTGGTCGAGTAGACTAATGATGCCCTTGGATCCTGTTTCTTGTTTTTGGTATACTCGAATATTACCTCCTGTGTTGGTGTTCGGGCCCGGTAAGGTGGGAGAATGGGTGAACGGGTATGGCTGACGAGTGGGGTTCTACTGGATATTAATTCTTGCATTTCCTTGGTTGACGGAGTGTCAACGGACTTGGATCAAGTTGCTTTGTGGAACTTGGCTCCGAGAGCCATCGTATCCTTTATATTTAAATTGTTATTTAAGTGATCCTTGTGCACTGATCTTCAAGTAAGAGAAGCTTGAGTACTGAACTCCTCGTGAGCACTGATCTCCGAGTCGAGCGGCTTGAGTAGTGCATAGGCACCATCTCCTGGTTGACAGTGCTTCTGTGATCATCTCTGTACTTATACTTGAAATTCCAAATTTTATTGCAAATGTGCTAGTGTGATTGTTTATCAAAATCTTTGTGGTGCAAATGTGCTAATTGCTATTTTGCATGCCTGTCTTTTGGAACATCACTGGGCTTTTAGCTCACCCTATTTTCCTTTTGTTTTCCTTAGCAGGGGGATTTGCTTGAGTTTAGGATTGGAAGTTCGTGCAAGTAGTTTAAGTTTTTGTTGTACTTTTGTTTAAGGGTGAATGTACTAGCAAACCCTATCATGGATAAGTTTAGAGGTTGATTTTGTATCCTTAAATACCCTGTTATGTTTTAAGTTGGAATGGTGGTATGAAACTTATGTATATATGTTGGTTGACTTTTGAATTTGGGAGTTTTAGTTTTGTAAGTTGTGAGTTGTTGGTTTATATTAGCTATTGAGTCCTGGCGAGAGCTGGGCAGGCAGTCCACCGATACCCTAGGGTTCGCCCTAGGGAGAAGTGGGGCTGTCACAGTTGGTATCAGAGCGCTAGGTTCAGATCTTTTGGGATAGTGGGAATGTATGCTTTCTGTTAGTTTTGTGAATTTGTGTGTGTGTAATCTTGTTCGTATGTCAGGCAAGAACGGGGATCGAGTTGCTTTACGCTTTAGGGTGGCCAACCTAGGCGTGAACTGACTTAATTCTTGTTTTGGCGCTTGAGTACGAGTGTGTCTTTTGGATTTTAGTGTTGGATATGAAGTTGAATTTGATGAAAAAGTAGAATTTTCTGGCTCCGTTATTGAGTATTTTGGTGATACCACGTGGTTTCATATTAATAGTTGACTTGGTTTGCGGATTGCTTGAATCGATGTTTGGCTTTCTCGTGTTGTCGTCTTGTTTGATTTATTTGAATTTCCTTGGTATCTTGCTTTGACTTGCTTAACATGATATGACTTGTGGAGCTTGTGGTAAGTTGTTGTTATCATTCATGTGTAGAAAGAGATTAATTGTGCGAGATCGAAACTGGGGGACAATGTCGGGGACGACCGCGTAGGGCTAGACAAACCCAAGACCAAGGGAGTGAGAGAGAATCTGCAGCCACTCAAAATACTGAACCAAGGGCTGAAGCGGGAGACCAAGTGGCCACGGCCATAAACCGAATGACTGATCTTTTAGCACGATTAGTGGAGCACCAAGGCCAAAACCCTAATAATCAGCCTGGGAACAATGAGAATCCTATAGAAGGAGAAGATAGAGCACTAGAACGATTTCATAAATTTTCTCCGCCAAAATTCCTCGGAGGACCTGACCCTGATGTGGCGGAGAGTTGGTTAGATAAAATGATTGACATCTTTACAGCCCTTAACTATACTGAAGAGAGGCAAGTGGCCTTTGCTGTATTCCAGTTCGAAGGAGCAGCTCGTTCCTGGTGGAATATGGTAAGAGCAAGATGGGAGAGAGACCAGACGCCGAGAACTTGGGTCAACTTCACTAGGGAATTTAATAAGAAATTCTTTCCCCCATTGATCCAAGAACAGAGGGAAGATGCTTTTATAAGACTTCGCCAGGGCAACTCAAGTGTTGCCGAATATGAAACACAGTTTACCAAGTTATCCAAATTTGCCCCTGAGTTGGTGGTCACCGAACAAAAAAGGATAAGGCGATTTGTACAAGGACTAAATGTGGAAATCCACAAGGATTTAGCAGCAGCTCAGATCAATACATTTGGAGAAGCTCTGGAAAAAGCTCAACGGGTGGAGAGTGCGACTCTTCAAGTCAAGGCTTTTCAGACAAGGAAACGAGGAGCACCTAGTGAGAATCTTGGAAAAGTTGATAGTGAACAGGATGCACTACCCTCCAAGATTGGAAAAGGAACAAGTGGAACAAAACTCCTGGAGACATCAGGAGACGCTTCGTTTGGAGTTCGCTTGATTTGTGGATATTGTGGGAAACCCAATCATCATGAGAATGAGTGTAGAAAGAAAGGACGAAAATGCTTTCGTTGCGGCAGTTCTACGCATCAAATTGCTAACTGCCCAGTTAGTCCAAATGAGCCCCGAAAAGAGAAGGATATGCAAAAAAATCAGACATAAGGTGAGAATTTCGAGGACGAAATTCTTTTAAGGGGGAGAGAGTGTGAGAACCAGAAAAAAAATGATGATGAAAATGAAAAATGGCTTGATTGCACCCTGAAAGCCTTAAGTGCATTATTCTCCTTTAAGTACTTTATTTTGTATGCATAGCTTGACATTAATTTGGAATTGCATTCTAGTGTTTTATGTAGCCAAATGCATAAAATTTATGTGGCATTAAGTAGGTTACATTTTAATTGAGGGATTAGAAGCCAATTACCTAGAACTTTAACCCAATTCTTGGCCAAGATCATGCCACATGTCAACCATCCCATAACCCCCTTGACTTAAGACTTCTATTTAAACCTTTCAATTCAAAAATTTGAGCAAAATTCCCTCTTCTTTTCCCTCTCTCTTGGCCGGCCACTTGAAGGAGAAAAAACACTAAACCCTAAGCTAAATTCTAGCAATTTTTAGTGAAGAAACACAACTTCAAGTGAAACCCTAGGCTAGGTTACTTCCTAATCACCAATCTTAGTTGCAAGGAGGGAAGTTATTGGGTAGATTTTCTCACTCTTCTAGCAAGGTAATTCTCATTTATTTATGTTTTAATGATCTTTAAATTCAAAGAGGATGTTAGTTAGACATAATTAATGTGCTTATGGTTGTTTGGAAAAGAAGGATTATGGAAGGAAATCTTGAGTTTGATAAGTAGAGTTTGGGTTTTTATTGTAGGCCACCAAGTGTTTGATGAATTGCTTGATGTCTTGTGATGCTTTAATGATGGAATTAATTGCTGTTTTAGCTGGTTTAACACCTTGGCAAGTGAGGGAAATGGTTTTAAAAGGTTAATAGAAGAAAAGCAACTAACCAGAAATTTTCTCAGAAAGCAGGAATGAAAAACAGCCCACTTCCCGAGGTTACTGTTACCTGTAGAAAATGAACTAGCATCCGAGCCTTATACCGTTAGAAAGCCCTATGAACCTAGTTTTAAATTCCGCTGACGGAG
The DNA here is from genome assembly GCA_013103745.1 of Gardenia jasminoides. Lineage (NCBI taxonomy): Eukaryota > Viridiplantae > Streptophyta > Magnoliopsida > Gentianales > Rubiaceae > Gardenia > Gardenia jasminoides. Next base: position 24,056,796 of record CM023098.1, on the reverse strand, counting down.
CTCGATTTCGATTTTTCTACGTCGAGTTATGACTGTTTTCCCGAGACTGTTCGTCCAGTCTGAATTTTTCCCGACAGATTTCCTGCTTCTCTGATATCTGCCGTTTTGACTATGATAAAGCATGAATTGATATCTGACCTCTTCATGAAAGTTGTAGATCTATGTCTTAGCTTCGAAACGCCATAAAGTATACCCAATCCGATAAGTGTGGACACAGTTATGATCCAATTTATGAAGGGCGGCAAAGCTGTAACCCTTAAATCATCACTTGTGAACTTTCATTCTTCACTTTCCACTTTTCTTGGTTTATTATGCCCTTTTCCCGCGCCATAGCCTACTTGACTCATTGTTCTCCTGTAAATATGACATTTTCCCTTGTTATACACCCTTGATTTGAACTTGATACATTGTGACGATTTGGATTAGCGACTTAAGTGACGATTAGGATGTGTATTTTAGTTGACCTGAGTTTGGGATAGCCAAACCTAAATGTCTCTTATTTGCTTGTTATTAGGCCTTGACGGTGGGCGAAGGAATTTGGGTAGATACTTAAAGTTGTTTTGGGTACAAAGGTGAGTGTTTCATGCTTGTTATTTGATCAACTTGATATCTGAAATATTGAAATACTTGAACTATGTGATGATTTGTGTTCTTGTGATTTGTGAACCAATTAATGTGATCGAGACGAGTGCGTACTTTATCACACTCGATCTCTTTTGCTTGAATTGTATATCCTTGATATCGTGATACCTGTGGATTTGGCCCTTGCTTATATTTAATCTGTGAGTCGTTTGGGTAATATCCCGTCGACTAATCTGTTTAGAAGCTTGTTTACCTGTGCTTGTTACCTGTGCCTGTGAAATGGCCACTTGTGTGATATCACAAGGGCTAATCTTGTTATTAGTTCTTGGGACTCGTGATCGGAGTCCACTCCATCGGCTCGTTGGTCGAATCGAGCCAGTTAGGGCTTGGTCGAGTAGACTAATGATGCCCTTGGATCCTGTTTCTTATTTTTGGTATACTCGAATATTACCTCCTGTGTTGGTGTTCGGGCCCGGTAAGGTGGGAGAATGGGTGAACGGGTATGGCAGTGGGGTTCTCTTGGATATTAATTCTTGCATTTCCTTGGTTGACGGAGTGTCAACGGACTTGGATCAAGTTGCTGCTGTGGAACTTGGCTCCTGAGAGCCATCTGTATCCTTTTATATTTAAATTGTTATTTAAGTGATCCTTGTGCACTGATCTTCCAGTAAGAGAAGCTTGAGTGCTGAACTCCTCGTGAGCACTGATCTCCGAGTCGAGCGGCTTGAGTAGTGCATAGGCACCATCTCCTGGTTGACAGTGCTACTGTGATCATCTCTGTACTTATACTTGAAATTCCAAATTTTATTGCAAATGTGCTAGTGTGATTGTTTATCAAAATCTTTGTGGTGCAAATGTGCTAATTGCTATTTTGCATGCCTGTCTTTTGGAACATCACTGGGCTTTTAGCTCATCCTATTTTCCTTTTGTTTTCCTTAGCAGGGGGATTTGCTTGAGCTTAGGATTGGAAGTTCGTGCAAGTAGTTTAAGTTTTTGTTGTACTTTTGTTTAAGCGTGAATGTACTAGCAAACCCTATTATGGATAAGTTTAGAGGTTGATTTTGTATCCTTAAATACCCTGTTATGTTTTAAGTTGGAATGGTGGTATGAAACTTATGTATATATGTTGGTTGACTTTTGAATTTGGGAGTTTTAGTTTCGTAAGTTGTGAGTTGTTGGTTTATATTAGCTATTGAGTCCTGGCGAGAGCTGGGCAGGCAGTCCACCAATACCCTAGGGTTCACCCTAGGGAGAAGTGGGGCTGTCACATTAGAACTGTAAAAAAGACAAATAGCTATACTTCATATGCTTCACAGGTATGAAAATTCTACTGTTTGGCTAGTTCAAATATTTCCTTAGAAACAACATTTCTAGTCTTATAATCTATTTTTATGCCATTAGTATTCCAGGTACAATCAGAACTTTTACTGCAGCAGAAGTTTTAGCTCTTGACAAGGCAACATATAGCTGCCCATGAGAAAAAGCTGGTTCGTGAAGATAAATGCCAAAGTAATCCAAAGTCTATCCTTGAGACTTGTTAATTGTCAAGGCGAAACAAAGGCGAGATGAAAACTAAGTTCGTATAAATGGTAGGCCATTCTTTTCATTATCAGATGTTTGCAAAGGAATTTTGGGAAGGAAAATCCTTTTTCCTTGATGCTGACCAAAAGCTATCTCAGCACATATAGTGTGTTGTTTTAGCTCTCTATATATGAGGCGCATACCATTACAAAGCACCTCTAAAGGATTCAGATTCCGAATTAGCATTATTGGACAATTTTCTTTCAGCAACAACCTATGATAAGGAAGACCTTTTGGATTTTGTGAATTAAGAACATCTTCATAATCTCCTTGGTGCCATGGGTCTACAGTTTTATCACTACTACTCTAGATGTGAGGATCTCCATGAAATCTTTTTATCATGAGCTCATTTAGTTCATTAACTGAACTCTTTGTTGGAGCGAGAATGCATCTATTGATCATGGAATATATAAGGATCCGAAATTTCTTTAACTATTTTGCTTATATTTCTTCACTTGCATTTATCATTTTTTTCAATTATGTTTATATATCTATAATTGCATTGATTATCGACTCATATGAATGTGCATGGATGCCTTAATATTAGGATTTTCATTCGAGGGCCGGTAAGTTTAACCGTAGTGAATAGTGATCGAGTGAATAGTAAGTTGAGAGTAAATGAATGATGGTAAAGAGATAATTAGTGAGGTGAATGTTGAACATTAATGAAACTAGAGGGAGTTAAGTGCAAAATAAACAAACTAGTGGATAAGATAATATTCCATTGGATTTTTAGCCAATGGGGAAGTGACATTTGGCAACTTCCCTACCACCCATTTTTCTTTCAAGACTTTTTAAATTCATTCTTGTCTTCCATTCCATTTTAGTCTTGCAAGAACCTTAGAGAGAGAGAGAGTGATAGCTCAAGAAAATCTTCCATCTTGAAGAGAGAATTGTGGAGAAAATCCAAGAGAATCAAGCCACCTCAACTTCAATCTCTTTTCTTCTTCTTATTGAGTGAGCTGAGAGAGAGAGAGAGAGAGAGAGAGAGAGAGAGAGAAAGTCAAGAGGTGAGAGAGAGAGAGCTTGGAGGAGAGAGACTTCTTGATTCCTTGAAGATTGCAAGAAAGATCCGAACTTGGGTTAGGAATCCGACGATCCGACATGAAGCAATTCTTGAGGAACAAAAGTTTGGGAGAATTTGCTTGTTCTTGGTTAGATCTTGATAGATCTTGGAGTTAATCCCTAGAACTACCCATAATCTTGGTTCTTGACACTTGATAGACATAGATCTTCTTGATTTATACAAGATCTATGGTGGATCTAATAGTTGCTTGAAGATCCGGGCACTAGATGTTCTAGTGACCCTCATGCTTGTTATAGATTTGAATCTTTGGTTGAATCTTGTTGAAAATTGGCTATTTATACCATAGGGCTAATGATTGATGAAACCCTTATGGATTTGAGTGAGATTATATGGAATTAAATGGTTGATTCTTGGAGAAAAACTTGAGAAAATTTCTGCTTGCTAGCCGAACAGAGGGGCTGAGTTTTCAGCTTGGATTTCAAAATTTTCACGGTGTTTTCTTGACCAAATCTTGCTCAAACACTTCATAAGACTTTAAACTACAAATGTATGTTGGATTTGAATCAAAACTATGAGTTTGTGAGGGAAAGAAACCATTTTCTCCAACTTGTCACATTCTGAAAATTTTCGTAGGGTTGCCTGCGCAGTCTCGGAAAAATGAGTATAACTCGATGTAGAAAAATAGGATTTGATCTCTATCTATTGTGTTGGACAATAGACTCAGAGACCTTTAAACCCGAAAAATTTTAGAGTTTAATTCGTAATCTACAATTCCCAGTAAATCCACAAATTTGACTGAAATTCAAAACCTGCTCTGCTTCTCAGGTTTAAAACAGAATTTTGAACAACCAATTTGACCTTCTTATGGACTTAATTTCGCAGGGATGTCTTCTAACAGTTTTTAGATCATTCAATCTAGTTTTTAGTATGTGAATTTCATGATTTTTGGACTTATATAATTTGAGTTATGATTTTTCAAAAACTATTGCCGGTGATGAACAGTTTTCCAGCCAAAAAGCACTTCGGTGCATTTTGCATTTGTTTCACATCTCTTGGTTCTAAATGCATTCTATTCACTCTATGATACCCTTGACTTCTTGTTTTGGCATGAACATTGTGACGCCCCCACCTCTCCCAAGGGCGAACCCAAGGGTATCAGCGGGACGCCTACCCAACTCTCGCCAGGGCTCACTACAAAATCCAAAATATAATTACAAGCATTCATTCCTAAAACCCTAATTAACGTCCAACCAAAAATACTAATTAATTTACAAGAGTAAATCCTTCATAATTTTTATCCAAATTACAATAATAGTAACTTCAAGTACAATAAACTGTTAACTTCACAATTAATATCAATCCTATACAAAAATACAGAAATCCTAACAAAGAAACTAATTCCTCGATCTACGATCCCCACTTCAAAACCTGTTAAGGAAAACAAATATATTGGGGTGAGCTAACGCTCAGTGAGGCCGAGAAAGCATGCACACAAGCAAGATAGAGCAATACTTTAACAATTAAAACAATTTAAATTTAAAGAAAACAAACAATATTTCACATAAGCCAATTTAATAAAACCATATAAAGGATACAGGTGGACACGGGTGGTAGAGGTGTCTATCGTCCTCAGGGACGTAGCACGTACCCCCGATCCAAATTTCTACATTTTTCCACAGTCATATCCGGTCCATTTCATGAGCTCCGACTTTCAAATCAAGATGTTGACACTCCGTTAACCACACTCTCACATCCTGTAGACACCACTTGAAACCCTCACCCGTCTACTTACACCTCCTGTACCGGGCCTGCTCGTCAAAACATGTAAAGTTGGTAATACTCGAGTATACCTTGGTTAGCGAGCGCACTCCAACCAACATAACACTTTTAAGACCCATGGTTCACCAATCCCTCAACCAAGCCCCTATTGCCGGCCGAAATGAAAGGTTCCCCGATGGGGTTTGGGCGTCTCCACAATTTTCAATAGCAATAACAATCATTCAAGCAATTGTAATTCAAGTAACAATTGTTCAAGCGGTCAAACAATTAACAATTCAAGCAGTCGACCTCATTTAGAGACAAATCAAATAAGGTGAGTGCGATAAAGTACACGCTCACCGAGTTAAACAAGCATGCTTTTCAAACGAGTTTCATTAAACCAAGCAACAAATAACAGACACTTGAACACTCACCAAAGTCTCGTAAAACAAGTGGATGAGCAAGAAGCTTAAACTTTGGTAGTCGGGCCAACTTCCGCAACCTCTTATCACTTTTAATTCAAACGGTTAAAACTTAAGATTTAACCTAACTCTCCAAATTCACCCAAAAATCACTCAACTAAAGTTTCTCTCTTAGGCCACAACTCACTCAATATACGTCGGAATTGAACAAGGCTTAAAGCTACGGAAACTAGATTCAACATACTTAAAATCACTAGAAGACATCGCTCGAAGATTCCTAAAGTAGGCTGAGCTAAAACAAACTAGAAAATCCAGCACAACAACAAAACAGGAAAATCAGGTTGGTGGATTAGCCATCTTTGCGATTTTTCTGGTATTGATAGGAAAACAACTAGTGTGTGAACATTATACCATTAGAAAGCTGGTGAAGTCTAGTTTCAAACCCATTGATGGCGCTCAATTTTGACTCCCGAGCAAAGAGTTATAGCCGACAGAAGTACAAGAGGTTACCAAGACTAACAGGAAATTTTCCAGATTTGAGAAGCTAATTTTGAGACAGTATTTGGGCATCGAAATGCCACTGGAAAATCACCAAATTTTGTACACTCAATACTCACTAGGTGGACTATGTGTGTACGAAATTTGAGCCAAAAAATCGCACGGGAAGATAACTTTTTAGATGGCCAAAGTTTGTGAAAATTTTAGAACCTAAACTGCCAGATTTTCTTCCTTTTCATTTTCAAACATTTTGCTCAAATAAAACAGCCCCAAATCACTCAAGCATTGACACAAAAGCTCTAGTAGAATTCCTTTATCAAATGGAAGCAAAATTTTGAATCAAAATATTTCAAAAATAGGGCAATAGTTCGGCAAAGTACAAAAGGGATAAATTTCCAGATTTTTAACTCAACATTCAAGGACCTTTGTTACACCAAAGGAACTCACATTTCCAAAACATTTCACCAACACATAGAGCAACATTTAAGCTTTCAAAACAACCAAGGAATCCATGAAAATAGAAATACGAGCTAGGCTTGAAAAATAGCAAAGTGATCCAACAGCTTTTCAATAAAAATTTCCAAGTTTGATTCTTCACTTTTCTCAAGTTTTTGCCAAACATTTTTATGCACCAAAAATGCTCATTTTTGCAAAGTGTCTAGCCCTCATCTAGACCATCATCTTAGCAGTGAATAATCATGAAATAATGGTGTTAAAACAGGGCAAAATGATCCCAAAAGACAAGTAGCAGTTTTGAACATTCAAATTCCAAATTTTAAGCTTTCTTGGAAAAGTTTTAGTTTTGAGCAGTGTTTTTTTGGAAAATCATAACTTAAGTTCTATAAATCCAAAAATTATGAATCTTATACCGTTGGAAAATAAACTTGATGAAATAAAACTCTTGAGAAGACACTTATACAAGATTCAAATTGAAAACCAATCAAATTTCAGCTTAAAGCTGCTGTCACAGTGAGAACAAAGCACATCAGTCTTGATTTTTAGTCAAATTTGAAAATTCACCAAAATTCACAGAAATTGAAATAGCCCTTGAAATTTATACTACAAGAAGAACTTAGATTCTAGTTTCAAACGCAACAAACAGAACTCAATTTAGACCTTTCTATGCCAAGTTACAACAGTTGTAAGTAGGCTGCATGACCAACCCTGATTTTCTGGAAATTCCAGATTCGAAGAACAACTTTGAGACATTATTTGGGCAATGAAATGGTACTATAAAAACACCAAATTTTTTAGCCAACAACCTTAGTATGTAAGCTATGTTTTCACCAAATTTCAGCTAAAAACTCACACAGAAAGGCTGCGATCAAAGCAACCAAAAACAGGGCAGCATGCATTTCCTTCCTCTCGGTTTCTCCTCCTCTTTTCCCTCTTTCATTTTTGACAACAATTCACCACATAAACACCTCACACACACACAATACATCATCAACAGTCCCAAGTTCACATGTGGTGGGATATCATAGAGCCCACTTTCAACCAATCAACAATAAAATCTAAGACAAAGAGCTACAAGCTCTCTTATTCTAGGAAATGAAACAAATGAGCCAAGTTCTTGGTAGTTAGCAAGTTTTACCTCAATTCAATCAAGAAGCTTAGTGAATGGAAGATGAAATAGCTCACACAAGACCCCAATCCTCAAGCTCAACAATCGGATTCTCCTCTTCCTAGTTGGACCGAAGCTTCCACCAAGAAACTAGCAAATCCTCAAGCTTTTGATTGCAACAATGGGGGTTTTGTGTTGGTGATTGTGTTGGTGATTTTTAGAGAGCAAGAAGGGGAAGAAGATGAAGAGGGAGGGGCGGCTGTTTGAAGAAAAATTGGGGAAGAAAGGGGAGAGGGAAGAACCGGTCAAGAGAGGGAAGAAAGAAAGAAAATGAGTGGTGGTGGTTGTTTTGACTTTTGAAGCTTTTGTGGGGAAAAATGGAAGAAATGGAAAAAAGTGTACCGATTAATTCACCCGACGCGATATTACAATCTTGGTTTCTCTCTTTTATATATTCTGAATGGATATTCTAACATTTGAAACTTATGTCTAGTAATCGATCCTAGACCCGAGTGTAAAATTTAAACATTCAAACGGTTTAAATCGAGAACGTAATTTAAACGTGCAAAAATGTATTTTAAATCTTTTCATGGCGTTACAATTGATAAATGACATTCAAATAATTCAAACTAATTTAATAAAGTAATTTTATGAAAATATGGAATTTTGCAATTTTATAAATTAAATTAGTGGTTAAACAAGGTTTTAAAATAAAAGGAAGTAACGTATGGCGTACTTGCAATTAAAATGATCTAAATTAATTATTCAGAGAAAATAAATAAATAATTAAATAAATAGGTTGAATAAAATGAATTTTTGGGTGCTCACATACATGACTTTTCCATTCAGTAGAGGAAGCAAACCATGTGGTTTAGGAGAGTTTCAAGGGAAGAACATCTTGGGATTTCTTAGTAAGACTTGGAAGTAGTACTTGCATAATTGTTATGATTTGGAGTAAGTGGTTCTTACTGTACTTCATTTCCTTGATTTTAGGACTTGGAGGGGCCGAAGGAGCAGTTGAACTAGACTTGTGAACTTGGCATTAAGTGGTGAGTGTTTCAATCCGTTTTTAAACCAAATATTTTACTACTATTTGAAAATGACTTGTGAAATAATTTAATCGACTCATATTTGCAAAGAAATGATTTACCACTATTTCCAAGTAAAATGATTTTACAAGTGAAATAATTTATGAAGGATTTGTGAGTGTTCTTGGTTGCTAGTTGTGCTTAAATATTTGCATGATTTGATTGGGTGCTTAATTGATTGATTAGGCATGTTTAAATATATACTAGTGTTTCTATGCAAAGTGAACTTTAATTGTTAATTTCGATCATTATAAGTGAGTATTTGGATTGGTATTTTACTTATCTTGATTTGAAAGTATTTTATTACTAAATGTGTTCTATTAAGTTATTACGTTTTGTTTTAAATAAAACTTGTTCCTCACTTCTAGCGAGACTTGAGATGAAGAGGCTAACCATCAAGGGTCCCTCGCTCAAGAAGGCGAATGTATACTTTATTGCACTCTCTTAAGGGGATCGAAGGTTGAAATTGATTATCAGTTGTACCTCACTTCCAAAAATGTTTGATACCTATTTATCAATGTTCGAATTACTTGTGCATGAATGTAAGCCATTGGCTGAACTGGGCCCTAGCCTCTCATGGTTAACCATTCTAGCCAGTAACAGACTTGGTCGATGTGTTAGCTACATTAGGACAATGTTGGTATACTTGAGTATTACCTTGAAGTCTAGTGGAGTACTGACTAACAAATGAATGAACGAAAGAGTGATGAATGCAATGGGGTTTTAAAATATTGTCAAATGTTTTCGAAGGAATAAGATGGATGGTAGGCGGAATGAATGAATGGCTCCAAGCGAGCACTCGTATCCTTGTAATGATTGTTTTATTGATTATATGTTAAATGATTTAATATTTGAAATATTTCGTGATTTGAATGAATGGCTCCAAGCAAGTACTTGTATCCTTCTAATGATTGTTTTGATTGATTAAATGTTAAATCATTGAATATTTGAAAGATTTTGTGATTTGAATGAATGGCTCCAAGCGAGCACTCGTATCCTTCTAATGACTGTTTTCTTTTGGAACCTCATTGAGCTGTTACCTCACCCTATTTTCCTTTTGTTTTCCTTAGTAGGGGGATTTTGTTTTCCTTAGCAGGGGGATTTGCTTGAGCTCAGGGTTGGAAGTACGTGCGAGTGGTATAAGTTTTGTTGTTACTTTTGTATAAGGGATGATGTACTAGTAAACCCTATCATGGATAAGTGTAGATGTTGGTTTTGTATCCTTAATTCCCTGTTGAATTTTAAGTTTGAATTGTGATGTGAATTTATGTAGCTATATGGTTGACTTTGAATTTGGGAGAACTTAGTTTTATAAGTTTCGAGTTGTTGGTTTATATTGGCTATTGAGTCCTGGCAAGAGCTAGGCAGGCAGTCCGCTAACCCCTTTAGTTCGCCTTAGGGGAAAGTGGGGATGTCACACAGCCACCAATCTCCCAATGACTTTTCTCCACTTCCTCTCAGTCCATATTCTAAACTTAGTTGACCAAACAAAATATTCAGGGAAATCTCTATAAAGACACTTCACATCCTGTGCCTTTGATTTTGTTTGGTTCATTTTGAAGAACTTTGATACAAGAGGGGTGGCTGGCCATGGTGATTCAATTGGAGTGCAAGTGGTTTCAATTGGTCCAATAACTAGAGCTCGTGCTAAAAAACTTAAAGAATCAATGTAAGCTTTGGTTCATGCTATTCAAAACCAAGTTGGCCATGCAAATGTCATTCAAGGGCTTGAGAATGAAGATCCTACTCTTTATACGCTTATTCAAGTCTTGAATCAAGAGGAAGAGTCTTAGCAAGCAAATGGATTCATGAAGTGTTCATCTAGTTGTTTACTTGTTATGATTAGTTAGTAATAAAGTATTTATGTCGTTTTTTAGTTAGATAATTAATCGGCCAAGATATGTGGTTAATAAGGTCCAAAGAGTCTTTTTCAGTTAAATTTTATTTAGTTGTTTGGTCATTAAATTCAGCCAAGGTCATGTTACATTAGCCTTATCTGAATTAGGTTTGGAAAGGATCACTTAAGTGAATCCAAGTTAAGTTAGGTTTTTGAGTCTTGTCTAAGGCTATAAATAGCCTCTTGATGAACGAAATTTCTTAGTTTAATAAACATATTTTCCAGCAAAGACATTGTGTGAGTTTCTTCTCTTGTCTAAGAGATCTTTTCTTGAATACTTGAGAGATTACTCGAGTGTTCACAGACTTATCAATCAAGAAATCACCGTTGATTGTAGCGTCTTCTACCAACAATCTTGGTTCACTAAATCATTAGATTATGGGTTGAGATTCAATTCAAAGTTCGTAATTCTAGGGTTTAGAAGGATTAAGCATTCTTTCGCAACTTTCAACTTGATTTCTTCATCTAGATTCAGGTTTCGTGGGATATGAGTTCAGGCCTTCTAGGTGGGTTCATATCAGTTTGGTATCAGAACTAGTTGATGGTATCAAGTATATCCCTCTCATGTCTTTTTTGTTCATCTTTTCTTCATTGTTTTGTGGTTGCTCAAATCTGGCCGTCGTTGGTTTCTTGTGTTGTAGGTTTTGTCTAGGGTTTTCTTCGTGTAATCTTATGGTCCGAAGTCTTGTTCAAGCCAAGGTCTTGTGTGTTTCTTCGTGGTTTGTGTCTTGTGTCATCCTACAAAAAAAAAAAATTCAGCCGCTAGGGTTTTGTTCATCTGCTAGGGTTTTCTTTTGTGTGAGCTATTTCTATCTAGCTTTATTCTATGTTTCTTTGTGCGTAATTGTCATCTAATTTGTGTCTTGTTTGTGTCTTGTGTTCCTCTCTTCCTTGCTATTTTTGAATTAAAAAAAATAGAAACAAAAGAAAAAAATTTGCTATCGGGTCTTGAACCTGGAAATTGTCTAGCCTTCTTGTGTCGGCTTTCTTGAATTGTTTTGGCTGAATTCTTCTAGAAAATTGTGTCTCATTTCTGCCTTGAAATCCTCTTGAAAGTTTTGATTAAATTCTGGAAAAATTCCTCAAGTTTCTTAAACAAATAAAGCATTCTTGAAACCTGGAAAATTGTAGGCCAAAAAGCTGTTCTTGTTTATCTACATTCAGACAGCCTTCAAACCTTCTTTGTTTGATCGAAAATTCTCCAGTAAGTTTGCAACTTTGTGTTTTAAGAAGCCTCCAATTCAGTTGCTTAGCCGAATCAAAACAAGAAACATCCAAACCAGCTTTGTTCTTGTCCAAACAGAATTTGGAAACCCGAAATTAATCCTTAGCAACCGCCCGTCTCTTGTTTCCAAAAACAAACCAAAATCCGATTAGGGAAAGCTGGTGGAATGACTTGGCAGCTTCCTAAACAATTCTTGGAGCTTTGATCATCTGAAAACTTATCCAAATCAACCAAGAAACAGTCTACAATTTCCAAATCAAAGATTCTAGTTTCCTAATTTGAATCTCCTTATCCAATCTAGTTTTGGAAATTCCCTTTCAACCGAACCAAAACCAATTTGGACCAGGTTACAACCTGAATTTCTAGCAACAAAAACCTGTCATTAAGGACACAAACTTCAGGTCAGGAAATCAAGCCAAAACAGGTCCAAGTTTGCACCTACTCTTGATCAAATCTGTCATGTCTTCTTGAGTCAATCTTGAAGGTTAAACTTGCTCATTCAAGTCTAAAATTTCCAGGTATGAGTCGTGCCTTTAAAAGCTAGATTTCAGCCATATTTCTTGTGTCAAATTTCCAGATTTGAGTTAAGTCTTTGAAGTTAAATTCCAGCTGTATTTCTTGTGTTAAATTCTTAGATTTGAGTCAAGTCTTTGAAGTTAATTCCAGTGGTATTTCTTGTGTCAATTTTCCAGATTTGAGTCGTGTCACTTAAGATAAATTCCAGCCGTGTTTCTTGTGTCTTTAAAGGTCATAAATCAGTCCATTCTTCATCCATTCTCAACTACAAGTGAACCACCCTCACAACGTCACTTTCTTGCGAGATTATTGAAGATAAGTCTTGAACTTCTTGAGAATTTCTGATTTCTTCAAGGAAGGAGATCAAGGCTTAGAGAGTTACTTGGTGAGACCATTAGAGCGAACTAAACACTTGTGTGATACATGAGTGTGAGGGACACATATAAGGGAGTGAGTGAGGAGTTTTATCACTAACTTTTGCTGTTTTGCAGGTCATACAATATGTCACAAAGTGAGGAAGCAAATTCATCCACCTTTGACATGAAACTCTTTGCCGAAGCATTGAAGAATGACTTGGGCAAAATGATGGAACAAAAACTTGACGTGCTACATGAGCGAATTGATAATCTAGAAACTTCAAAGGGATCTTCTAAGAAATTACAGGGGAAAATTCCTTTGAATGAATCTCGTGACTCCAATTCGGACCAAGAGTTTGAAGAACTTGACAAAGAGCTGAGGAGAGCTAAACATTGACCTAAGCATGAGGATGATACTCTCAAGGGGATTAAACTGAAAATTCCAACTTTCAAGGTAAATCTGATCCCGAGGCGTACTTGGAGTGAGAACGGAAGATTGAAATGATCTTTGGCTTCAATCACTACACCAAGGCTCAAAAGGTAAAGCTAGCAATCATTGAATTCATGGATTATGCGGCCATTTAGTGGGATTAACTTCAAACCAAACAAATGAGGTTTGAAGAACCAACCATTAGAACCTCGGATGAGCTTAAAAGGGTTATGAGGAAATGCTTCATACCTAAATATTATTTGCACAACAAATTGTAAACTCTCACTCAAGGTAATATGACGGTTGAAGATTATGTCAAGGAGATGGAAATGGCGATGATGCAGGCCAATGTATATGGGGATTTGGAAGCTACCGTGGCTTGGTTTTTGCATGGATTAAGATCTGAAATTGCTGATGTCACAGAGCTTCAACATTACATTGACATGGAAGAATTGTTGAATAAAGTTGTCAAGGTGGAAATGAGGCTCAAAAGAAGGGGTACAACTCACAAAACCCCAACTTTCAACCTGCAAATTGGAGAAATCGGATCCCAAAGAAGGAGGAGAAAGATTTGGTTTCTTCTAATTTTCCAAGGCTAAATGGAACTTCAAGTGGTTCTTCAAAGACTCCCGCATCTCCTTCACAATTGAATCAAAGAGGTACTCCTAAGGCCAATCAAGAGTCTCCTAAGCCTAGAAACCAAGACACCAAGTGCTTCAAGTGTCAAGGTTTTGGTCATATTGCATTCCAATGTCCAAATCAAAGGACTATGCTCATATTGCTGAATGGTGAAGTGTTGACCAGTGAAGAAGATGAGTATAAGCAAATACCATCACTGATTGAAGATGATGAAGAAGAGGAGATAGTGGAAGGAGCAGCCTACACTAGACAAGGTTGGTTTAGTAGCTCGACGTGTATTAACTACCCAAACTTGCGTGGATGATCTATAACATGAAAACATTTTCTACACGCGTTGTCATATTGGTGACAAGGTTTGTAGCTTGGTGATCGATCCGGGGAGTTGCACTAATGTAGCAAGTGCACACATGGTGGAAAAATTGAGCTTGGCCATGACCAACCATCCTAAACCTTACAAGTTGCAATGGCTCAACAATAGTGGGAAGGTACATGTACTAAAACAAGCACTAGTGTTTTTTCGCATTGGACGTTATATTGATGAAGTTTTATATGATGTTGTGCCTATGCAAACTGCTCATATCATACTAGGTCGCCCTTGACAATTTGATAGAAAAGTTAGCTGGGATGGTTTCACTAACAAATATTCATTCTCTCATTATAGCAAAAAGATTGTACTTGTACCTCTTACACCTCAACAAGTGCAAGAGGATCAAGTTAAGGGAGTTTGAATTAGAACTTGAGATAAAGAAAAGACAAGAAAGTGAGGGAAAACAAAATCGAGAGGAGAAGAAAGGTGAGGCTAGCCGAGACAAAATAGAAAGGAAAAAGGCTACCCCTAGCTCGACCATAAAGTTAAGAAATCATGGAAAACAAATGTTGTTTGAAAAAGCCAAAACTGTGAGGAAAGCCTTGTTTTCTAATCAATCTTTACTGTTGCTCTATTGTAAGCAAGTATTTGTGACTAACCAACTTGATGTTTCCTTGCCTAGTTCTATTGCTAACCTTTTGCAGGAATATCAAGACATCTTTCCCAAGGATATCCCTAATGGTTTACCTCCATTAAGGGAAATTGAGCATCAAATTGATTTCATTTCTAGAGCATCATTGCCCAACAAACCACCTTATAGGACTAAACTTGAGGAGACCAAGGAGTTGGATCGCCAAATTGGAGAACTTTTGGGGAAAGGCTGGGTACGAGAAAGCTTAAATCCATGCGCGGTTCCAGTCTACTTGTGCCAAAGAAGGATGGATCGTGGAGGATGTGTACTGATTGTCGTGCCATAAATGCCATCACGATAAAGTATCACCATCCTAATCCTCGATTAGATGACATGCTTTATGAGTTGCATGGTGCAGTGATTTTCATTAAATTGATATGAAAAGTGGATATCATCAAATAAGAATGAAAGAAGGTGATGAGTGGAAAAGTATATTTAATACTAAGCACGGATTGTATGAGTGGTTAGTTATGCTATTTGGTTTAACTAACACACCTAGTACCTTCATAAGATTAATGAACCATGTCTTACGTGCATTCTTAGGCAAATTTGTGGTTGTCTACTTTGATGACATTTTTATTTATAGCAAGAGTCTAGAAGAACATGTTATTTATTTAGAGGTTCTTCGAAAGGAGCGATTGTATGCTAATCTTAAAAAGTGTACTTGTTGCACTAATCGTATTGTGTTCCTAAGATATGTTGTAACTGCACAGGATATACATGTTGACCAAGACAAAGTGAAAGCCATTGTTGAGTGGCCGATTCCTACTTCCATTAGTGAAGTAAGGAGTTTTCATGGTTTATCTAGTTTCTATCATCGCTTTGTCAAAGATTTTAGTACAATTGCTGCGCCACTTACTTCTATCATCAAGAAGAACCAATCCTTTCATTGGGGAGATGAACAAGCTAAGTCTTTCCAATTACTCAAACACAAACTCACACATGTACCTGTATTTAGTTTGCCTAATTTCAATAAAGCTTTTGAAATTGAGTGTGATGCATCTAGTATAAGTGTTGGGGTCATGTTACTACAAAAAGGAAAGTCGGTTGCTTACTTTTGTAAGAAGCTCAATGGAGCTTCCTTGAACTACTCGACATATGATAAGAGCTCTATGCCTTGGTTAGAGCGTTGCAAAATTGGTGGCACTACTTAAGGTCTAAAGAGTTTGTTTTGCATACTGATCATGAGTCGCTTAAGCACCTTAAGTCTTTAAATAAATTGAGCAAGTGACAAGTGAGATGGATAGCCTTCATCGATAGTTTTCCATTCGTGATCAAGTATAAGGCTGGGAAGAGCAATGTAGACCGTGGATGTATTGTCTAGAAGGTACACCTTAATTACTGCTCTTGATGCTAAATTGCTGGGATTTGAGTTGATTAAGGATGCTCTACTAACGATGTGGATTTTGGAGCTATCATTGCTGATCTTCCATGGCTTGGCAGTGAGAATTATTATCTTTCACAGGGATTCTTGTTTTTTAAGGACAAGTTATGCATTCCATCGTATTCCATGTGTGAGTTCTTGTCAGGGAAGCACATGGGGGAGGTCTTATGGGGTATTTTCTAGTTGTTAAGACATTATCTATACTCCAAGAGCATTTTTATTGGCCAAAGATGAGGCGTGATGTAGAACGTATTATCCAAAGGTCTGTAACTTGTCATCATACCAAGTCTAAAGTAAACCCTTATATACTTTATACTCCATTACCTATTCCTAGTATTCCATAGGTTGATCTTTCTATGGATTTTGCGCTTGGATTACCTAGAACTAGATATGGATATGATTCTGTGTATGTGGTTGTTGATCATTTTTCTAAGATGGCACACTTCAATTCCATGTCATAAAACTGATGATGCTAAACATGTAGCTAAGTTGTTCTTTAGGGAAATTGTTAGATTGCATGGTATGCCATGTACTATTGTTAGTGATAGAGATGTTAAGTTCCTTAATTATTTCTAGAAATCTTTATGGAGTAACCTAAGAACTAAGCTCTTATTTTCTACTTCTAGTCACCCTCAGACTGATGGTTAAACTGACGTAGTTAATAGGACACTCTCTACTTTGTTACGTGCTATCATTAAAAATCACCTTAAAACATGGGAAGATTATTTGCCAAACATTGAATTTGCTTATAACTGCACAGTCCATAGTACTATACAATACTCACCGTTTGATGTTGTGTATCGTTTTAACCCTCTTACACCTTTAGACTTGTCTCCTTTGCCTATGTCTAAGAAAGCTAATATGGATGGTTTAAAGCAAGTTGAGTTTGTGCAAAATTTGCATCAAAAGGTAAGAATTAATATTGAGAAACGCACTCTTCAATATGTTCAACATGCTAACCAGGGCCGTCGCAAGATAGTTTTTGAACTAGGTGATTGGGTATGGATACATATGCGAAGGGAAAGATTTCCCGTGCAACGGCGTAACAAGCTCTTGCCAAGGGGTGATGGACCATCCCAAATGGTGGAGCGCATCAATGATAATGCTTACAAGCTCAGCCTACTAGGTGAGTATGGTGTTCATGCTACCTTTAAAATGGCTAACTTGAGTCCTTATTTTGCAGATGGTGAGCTTGATTTGGGGATAAATTGCCTCAAGAGGAGGGGAATGATGCAAGAGGCATGGTTGACCATGGTGATTCAAGTGGAGTGCAAGTGGTTCCAAGTGGTCTAATGACTAGAGCTCGTGCTAAGAATCTTAAAGAATGAATGCAAGCTTTGGTTCATGCCATTCAAGATCAAGTTGGCCATGCAAATGTCATTCAAGGGTTGAGAATGAAGATCCTACTCTTATACACTTATTCAAGTCCTGAATCAAGAGGAAGAGGCTTAGCAAGCAAACGGATTCATGAAGTGTTCACCTAGTTGTTTGCTTGTTATGTTTAGATAGTAATTAAGTATTTGTGTCATTTGTTAGTTAGATAATTAATTGGCCAGGTTATGTGGTTAATAAGGCCAAATGAGTCTTTTTTAGTTAAGTTTTATTTAGTTGTTTAGTCATTAAATTCAGCCAAGGTCATGCTACATTAGCCTTATCCGAATTAGGTTTGGAAAGGATCACTTAAGTGAATCCAAATTAATTTAAGTTTTTGAGTCTTGTCTAAGGCTATAAATACCTCTTGATGGACGAAATTTCTTAGTTCAAGTTTAATAAACATATTTTCCAGGAAACACATTGTGTGAGTTTCTTCTCTTGCCTAACAGATCTTTCTTGAATACTTGAGAGATTACTCGAGTGTTCACGGACTTATCAATCAAGAAATCACCCTTGATTCGTCTTCTACCAACAACCTTGGTTTACTAAATCATTAGATTATGCATTGAGATTCAATTCAAAGTTCACAATTCTAGGGTTTAAAAGGGTCAGGCATTCTTCTGCAGCTTTCAAGTTGATTTCTTCGTGTATATACGGGCATCGTGGGCTGCGAGTTCAAACCTTTTAGGTGGGTGTATCAAATTCAGTTAGCATGGTTCTCGAAAAATCAATCTTCTGTATCAGCTACAAAAGATCTGAGTTCTTGTTGAATGTAATAAGCTACTGGCCTGGTAGATGAACCTAAAGAGTATAGACTGTTGGATTCATTTCACTGAGACAACATTCAAAGATTCACCAAAAAGCTTCAGGAGGAGAGATCCATCTACCTTACTAGAACTCGGTTATCTCATCAACATTGCCAGTGTTGCCATCAGAGATAATTTTAAAACTAACAAGATCATGTCCTTTAAAGACATATTTGTACAAATACTTCACAAGAACAGATTTCGACATTCATGTGGCAATCAAATAATGAAAGTAGATAGGGGGTTAAAAGGAATAACTCATCTATTATCAATCTCATGCCGGCGCATTGTTATTTTCCTTCCATTAGTCCTTCTCCTATAGTATGGATAACTGTCCTCTGCATGAGATGTGCATTCACAGATGTTTTTTGGGTAGCGGTTTTTGCACTCTCCATTCTTCATGCAAGGGCTACTTTTATCTATGGATCCACATGGACCATGGATCATGTGTTTAAGCACAAGAGAGTAGAGATGAGGATACAAGGTAGAATCAGGTATTTCGGCACATACTATCCTGTCATAGGACTCAGGATTAAGCAACTTAAACCGAGGTTTCAAGATCAGCAGTAAGTGAGCATGTGGGAAGCCCTATTTTTGGAATTCAATAATGTAGACACATGCAGCAACATCACCGAAAATATTTTTTTCCAGAAGCTCATTTTTCAGCATCTCAAATTTTGCTCTAATGACTCGAGCTAAGAGATCTGGCCTATCTTGTGCTTTTTCTATGATCTGAAATTGTTTTGGATTTCTCTCCACATTGGATTACACGTCATGGTTAGAAAAATGTCAGGTTTACCATACTTTTATACAAGTGCCATGGCATCAAGATACCTATGCCTTATATCCCTCGGGTGATACGAACATCGCCAACCTTGTGACGAAACCCGTACAAATTCCCACGGATCTAGAAGGTTGAAATCGTGTTTGACTTGATGAACGCAGCGGAGAGATCAAGAACTCGTTGATCACACGGCCAACGATCCCTTGATATGGTAGAGGACACCACAATCTAGCGTGTTCCTAGATTGATAAATCAACTCAATACCCTAGAACAATCTAAGATACTCAAGAACGCTTCAAGGAAACAAGAGAGAGACTCTCAGGAAGGTTTTCTTATTTCTCAATAATCTGTTGAAACGTATATAAAAATTAGCTTAAATACCCAAAACTAACCAAGGATAAACCCTGTTTCTAATCTAATTGGGTGTGTTGTATTTCTGACGTTTGGAAGAAAAAAAAAACCAAGGATAAACCCTAGTTAATTAACTAACCAACTAATTAACTGACTACTAAGCCCAGGGTTCGGCCAAAGGCCCTCTAGGGTGAACCATGGGCTAACTCACATTAATTAAAAGGGCCAGGGTGGAACCACAGGTCGGTCGTACCCTTAATTCAACCTAGCAAATACTTAGGCCACAAATTGATCGGCCCACTTGTTGCATCTATCCATGGGCCAAGAGGCTTAAGGGCTTGGACCCCCGACTCAAAACTAATGGACTTGTAAGATTTCCAACGATTTCCTCCATCTTGGGCAGCCATGGATCGTATCATTTCCCTCCTCTTAAAAGCGATTTCTCCCCAAATCAAAGTTGGAGGATAGGGCCAACGACATCACCTTCATGAAAATAATCCACGTGACATGTCTCTCGCATAAACGTAGGATCCACATGATTTTTGGCACAAAAGGCAACTTGTAGTAAGGAACTGGGTTCAACTTATGATCATCCTCAAGGTAATAACTCGGCATATCACATGTAGGATGACTTTAATGGTGCTTTTCATTGGCGTGGCCAGTTTTGAGTTGATATACTTGAACGAAGTCAACCCGATGAGATTCAACTCCTAGAAAATCAATGTTGAGGAACTCCGTGCAGTGGACAAGGGTGGCTAAGGTTGCACCGAAGGCTGGTTTGTCCACTTGGATTGCAACTTGGGTATTGTCCTCACGAAGCTTACCAGTTTTGAATTCAAGTGCTTGGGCAAATCGGCTCCACATAGATGTAACTCCAAATAGATAAATGCCATGGAAACCCTCGAACTGAACAAATGATTGGGGAATAGCACATTGTATTACGAAGGTCATTTGCTCTTGCTCAACTTCCTCACAAGATGCTGTACACACTTGCGGCAAGTCAGCAACATCCGATGTCACCTCATTCACAAA
This sequence comes from Gardenia jasminoides, assembly GCA_013103745.1. Lineage (NCBI taxonomy): Eukaryota > Viridiplantae > Streptophyta > Magnoliopsida > Gentianales > Rubiaceae > Gardenia > Gardenia jasminoides. The sequence continues at coordinate 24,036,484 of CM023098.1, read as the reverse complement.
ACTTTCACTTGGTAAATCACACTTTTTAGCATTCATAGATACTCCTTCAATCAATGCTGGACTAGAAGGAACATCATCCTTAGGACCATTAGTTGGAGCACGATTATTTTGCTCAAAGAATGCCTGCAGCAATGGCGTAATTTCCTCCATTAAAGAATCAACCATTTTAGTGGATTCAATTCGCCAATCAGTCCTTGAGGTACATGTTTTAAAATTTCCATGATGCACCTTAGATGAATCTCTTTTGGTGGAGGATAAACTCTTACGAGGGGTTGGCTGTAACCGTCTTTGAAACTACTCATCCTCTCGCTTATGTCTTTCATATAAGCTCAAAGCACGATATCGATCCATCTCCTCCTTAAGTGTAAGGAACTCATCTTGTGGAGTCTCGAAACTAGAGTATGTGGAACTAGAATTCATGGAAGTAGAATACTTTGAACCCCTCCTCTTGAGAGGCTTGTTATTCCAACATGCTTGTTTATATGGACATGATGCAACTGCTCTAGATATGATTATATGACCTGCAAAAAGTTAGTAAAGAAACAAGTGTATATATTTCCTCACTCACTCCCTGAAGTGTTTACTCTTAACGCTCGTGTATCTCTCAATTTGTAACTTGATAATGATCTCACTTTACTCTCTCAAGTTCTTGAAAGCCTATCCTGAGGAAATTAGATTTTCCTTTGGATAAACGATCAACTTGGTCAATTTTGGGACACACAGGCTTGTTAATCCTCTAAAATACCAAGAAGGGAAAGTCGACTAAAAAGGAAAAGGAAGATTTACTCAAGAGGGAGAGGGAGAGAAGAATCCTAGTAGAATTAGACTTAGGTTGAGAACTAGGAGATAAGTGTTTGTGGGGTGGAAGTCGGCTAGGGTTTGATGATGGTTCAAGGCGGCTAGGGTTGGGTTATGGAGAGGGATGATTGGTTAAGAAGTGGATGCAAGATGGCTGCTAACTATCCCTAAGATGTAGGGTAAATGGCTACCACGGATCTAGAAGGTCGCCAACCTTGTGACGAAACTCGTACAGACTACCACGGATCTAGAAGGTTGAAATCGCGTTTGTCTCGATGAACGCAGCGGAGAGATCAAGAACCCGTTGATCACACGGCCAACGATCCCTTGATATGGTAGAGGACGCCACAATCTAACGTGTTCCTAGATTGATAAGTCAACTCGAATACCCTAGAACAATCTAAGATACTCAAGAATGCTTCAAGGAAGCAAGAGAGAGACTCTCAGGAAGGTTTTCTTATTTTTTAATAATCTGCTAAAACGTACATAAAAATTAGCTTAAATACCTAAAACTAACCAAGGATAAACCCTAGTTAATTAACTAATCAACTAATTAACTGACTACTAAACCCAGGGTTCGGCCAAAGGCCCTCTAGGGTGAACCATGGGCTAACTCACATTAATTAAAAGGGCTAGGGTCGAACCACAGGTTGGTTGTACCCTTAATTCAACCTAGCAAATACTTGGGCTACAAATTGATCGGCCCACTTGTTGCACCTATCCATGGGCCAAGAGGTTTAAGGGCTTGGACCCCCGACTCAAAGCTAATGGACTTGTAAGATTTTCAACGATTTCCTCCATCTTGGGCAGCCGTGGATCGTATCATTGGGTCACCAATAAAAGAAGCTGGTAGTATAATCTTTCTTCCAATCTTTGAATCCTCAGTCTGGCCTATTGAAATAGTGTCCATGACTCCTTCTAACACTTCTATTCGAACCTCGTGTGACAAACCCACCTCCCCATAAGGTGAACAGAAGGGTTCGGCGAGTCGCATGCCCGACTCTCGTCGGGACTCACTACAGTTCCTCAATCAACTTACAGTCTTCAATTCAAAATAAGAATTACTTCAAAAACCTCAAGCATGACATTAAAGTCCTTAATCAGATTACAGACCTCAAATAATTACAATTCAAGATCTCCAAAATAATAATTACATTTTCAACTAGTCCAAATATCCCAAAAGTACAACAGTCCAAGATTACAAATAGTACAAGAGATAATCCTGCTAGTCACTACAATTCTCAAATAAATTAAAGTTTGAACTTCAATAGATATAGTCCCCAAATAAATTACAATGTCAATCTCAAATATTTACATCAAATATTCCACTAATTTACATTCCACAAGTCAATCGAACTTCAAAACATACATGGGATTCCAGCCAGTCACACTAATGAATTAATACAAGTGATTTCCTTCACCTCGAATCCTGTGGAGGGAAAATAAAATATTTTGGGGTAAGCTAAAACTCAGTGAGTGTCCAGTGAAAACAAGAAAATTCACACTTTATCAAATTCATGGACATTTGAATTAAATAGCATTTTGTAAAACATTTGAATATTTAAAAGAATAACGTGTAAGTCAAGAACATGGTCATACATTCACATTGAAAGTATTTAAGAAGCTTTTCATTTAAAAGAATACAAGAAACAGTAATTCCTCAAACAATTGTTCCATAAACACTTAATTTAACAAACAATAATGTAGTAACCAATAATTCAATGAACAATAATTCAATAAATATTTAATTCAAATATTGAAAGGTTACGGGTGCTCACTTGGAGCTATTTCCACCTTAATTTCCAATAAACGATCCTCTATATATATTTCCACTTTATAACCTCCGAACTCCCACCTTATGTCCTCCAAAATGATAAACGATCCCCTATCTTGATCTCACCTTATGTTCTCCAAAATGATAAACGATCCTCTCATTTAACTTTGAACACTGGATATAGTACTCAAGCCCTTTCGACAAAGAGTTTTGAACTTTGCACTTAACATTGGTAAGTCATTACCCAGGGCTGTCCAACTGATCCGATCTTGCGATGGCGGGTCTAGAATAAGCTTTTGGCCTACCTGACCTCATGTTGGCGGATCTAGGATAGAGTTCCAATGAAGGGTGAGCTCAGTTCAGCTGATGTGATAAAGTACACATCAGCCTACAAACAGGCACATTTAACAAGCAATCATGCACAGGCAACCTTCTGAGTCAAGCAAGTCACATAGTTGAACAAGTTTTCACTTAAAAATCATTTTGTGAAACTCATTTCATTTAGAATTATCTCAATAGTAGATCATATGAAATCATGTTTGGAAATGATTTTTGTTATAAACATGAGTTTGCAAATAATTTTATTTATAAATATGAGTTTGAAAATCAAGTTTAGGACTCAAGTTTGGTAAGTTTAGAAATCAAGACTAAAAATCAAGTTTGGTAATGATCCGAATTTTAAAAATCAAGTTTGGCAATCATTCTTAGAAATCAAGTCATGAAAATCATTTCATTTGTGAACATTAATCAAATATTTCATTTGAAAATCAAGTTTAAATCACTCACAACATTCACAAATCATTTCACTCGAAAACAATGGAAACCATCTCGTGTAGGAACAGGAATGAACTTTTTCAATTGTAAAGAGATTGAGACACTCACTAATAGTTTATATCATATTCATTTAGATAACATCGCAAGCAAAAAATCACACTTCAATTAATCAACTCAAAAGCACCCATAAATCATTTTAAAAGTAAAAAAAATCATTATACTTGTAAACCAATACAAGCCAATAGTAAATTAGTGGTAAAATATTTCACAAGTGATTTTCTTGAAACAATAGTAACACAAAAGTATCATAGTGGAACATTTCCTTTAAAACAAGTTGGAACAAAATAGTAGTAAAACTGTCAGTTGGAAAGAGTTTGGAACACTCACCAACCACAACTCACTTCACTTGTCCATAACAAATATTGTGATTCCAAGCCAAGTCCTAGAATCACAAGTTTTATACCAAACATTTCATTAAGCACTTGATGTGCATAACCACTAATATCATATCAAACACTTGATAGGCATAAATTCAAACCCGAAGATCATACATATATCACGCTCAACATTTCATCACACATTTGGTAGGCATTAAGATTCTTGGCTGGAAAACTATTCATCACCAGCAACAGTTTTTGAAAAATCATAACTCAAATTTTATAAGTCCAAAAATCATGAAATTCACATACTGGAAACTAGGTTGAAAGATCTAAAAACTGTTAGTAGGCACCCCTGTGAAATTAAATCCATAAGAAGGTCAAATTGGTTGTTCAAAATTCTATTTTAAACCTCAGAAACAGAACAGGTTTTGAATTTCCCAATAATCTCTGAGTCTAGTTTCCAACGCGATAGACGAAACTCAAATCTATTTTTCTACCTCGAGTTATGCTTATTTTTTCGAGACTGTGCAGGTAACCCTGCGAAAATTTTCAGAACGTGGCAAGTTGGAGAAAATGGTTTTTTTCCTTCAAAAACTCACAGTTTTGATTGAAATCCAACATACACTCATAGTACCAAATTGTTTGAGTGAAATCAAGCCAAGAAACATCAAGAAAATTGAAAAGCAAAGCTGAAATTTTCAATTTTCATTCGACTAGCAAGCAGTCCATTTTCTCAAATTTCTCATCAAATTTTCCCCAAGATTCAACCATAAAACAACAAAATCTTACTCAAATCCATATGGGCTTCATCAATCATTAGCCCTTGAGTATCATTAAACAATTTCCAACCAAATCCACTCAACAAATCAAGATCTATGCTACTAGTATAACCACTAGAACCTCTAGTACTATTTCCACAAGTAATTTGCTAAACCCACCATAGATCAACTTTAAATCAAATAGATCTATCATTTTCATGGTTGAAAATTAGAAGATCAAGGTTGATTTCGAATCTTACCTCAAGATCTAACAAGATTTGATGAGATTTTCAGCAAGAAATTATTCCTAGCTTTCCTCCTTCGAATTTCCCCAAGATTGGTCGAAAATCTTCTCGTCTACTTGGTGATTTCTTCTAAAATTTTCAAGAACACATAGATGGCATCTCTTCCTCTCTCTCTCTCTCTCTCTCTCTCTCTCTCTCTCTCTCTCTCTCTCTATCTCTCTCGGATCTCTCTCTCTCTCTCTCTCTCTCTCTCTCGGCTGACAAGAAAAGGAAGAACAAGATGAAGAATTTCGATATGACTTTTTCAAGGTCTCACTTCAAGGAGAATGATGGAGAATTCTCTTGGAAGCTCTCCCTTCTCTCTAGAATCTCTCTCTCTAAAAGAAGAAGAAGAAGAGAAATGAGGTCTTCTAGCTTGTCTTGGCCTTATTAAAGGGTTATCCAACAACTATACCACGTGTCGCATTCCTATTGGTTCATAATTTAAGGTAATTTTATCTTATCCACAACTTTCTATTTTTACACTATAACTCCCTTTAGTCTCTTTAAAATTCATTCCACACATCATTAATTATCTCTACATACTCTAGTTTTTATCTTAAAACTAAATTTCACGTCGCGTCTTAAAATTTTAACATTTAATGCTGGCCGATAGAAAACTGGGCAAATATTTCAAAGAAAACTTACTAATAAAATCATCGAGACTAAAGAAAAATCATCATTTTTTTTACCAAACTTTAAATTAATAAATAAATCAATGCAAATAAGGTACACAAATCATTCATCTGGAAATCAGTAAATGCAGATAATCCAAAATAAAAAATTGAAAAATAAATTTCACAAATTTTCAGGTCCTCACACCTCGTTCTGCCTCTTCAAGTGAAAATCAAGTCTAGATGTTTCGATTTTAACATAGCAATCAACAGAGAACTGCTGCAGCAACCTAAGAGTATGTAATAGCATGGATTGATCATTTCATTGCTTTAAAGTTTTGGAATTCTCATCTATTAATTATTGTTATTGCGGATCTAATATTTATTTGTTTTCCATAATTAATATGTTTTATATTAGATTATCGTTAACTACTTGAGGTTGTTAGCTAATTTGATTGTGATTGTTGAAGAAATTACCCAAAATCATGTGCAAACGTATGTGAAATTGGTGACTTTCTTTACTTTTACAAATTTACCTTTCTTTGATTATTAATCAGTTGATGCGAATTTCGTCAATAGATTTAGTATGTGTAGTATGGTTATGCGTCCCATTGCTTAATGCTAGGACAAAAACTAGGAGTGGAAGTTGATTTTCTCTTTAATAAGTTTTCTCATGCTTACTCAATGTAACAATTTTTTTTCCAGGTTGATGAAGCAAATCATGTTCAGTGGTTGACAAGGCAATAAGTTGCAGTCTTTGATTACTATCAAATTTTGTAGGGTCAGTGGGGTAGGAGTTAAATTTAAAAGTGTAACATTTAGAGCTAGCGGCTAAATTTTCTTGACTGATTCTTGAATGTTTGTTTCTAGTATACACCTTTTCTCTAATTTTGCCTTTCTCAATTCCATTAAATTGTATAAATTTTTATTGCAAAAAAATATATATATATTCGAAGAGAAACTGAAAACGTAGACACCCCACTCCAGCACTTGCACTTTGCGTGGACTTACCTCTTGTACTAGTAGTTCATTGAACTCAACCTCATTTCGACCCAGAATGTTCAGAAAAAAAGGACCGGCCTAACTGGTTGGGAGCCAATCTGAGTCAATTTTAAACTGTAAAGTGAAAGACACGGTCTGATCCACTGTTGCTCCCATGCCATCTCAACAGACTTGAGCAATTGGACGAACTAAAAGTGAAAGAATGAGAATAAACCCTAAATCCGAGAAAGTAGCGATCGCCCACATCCGTCCCCAAGGCCATCGACAGGTACAAACATCTCGTATAGGCATATATATTAGTAGAACATTTCTTGGGCTATTATCTTATTCAGACACCACACTTCTAATAAAATCATAACCATCTGATCCTTTCTTGAAGATCATAACTAGTAGAGGGCTTGATTTTGTGGAGTAGATTTTTTGTCCCATCAATATAACCAAGATCCAAAACAAAATCTTAAAAGATAAAAAATTGATTCCTTTTGGAAAAAAAGAAACAGGAAAGTTGACAGAACTATAAACAAAAGAACCGACTTTTCCTTTTTCCACGTTGCCTTCTTTCTTCTTCCATCGCTTTATGCAATTAAATTTCGCATACATTCACAAAGCTCAGCATTATACAAGTGTTGCACAGAAGATCATTACTTTCTTTCCACTTCATTTTTCCCGTTGTATTTTCTGGGATTGATCTCCTGTTTCAAGCTGGTAAAGTAATTTTCTCCCATTCTTTTTCATTAAAATTTTCTCATGTTTCTGCCACTGTAAACGGAAAACAAATCTTATCTTCCGTAGTTTGGGGTTTGGGTACTGATTGCAATATTATCTGGTTCTCCAATTTTGTTTTCCCTCATTAATTGGCTGATTCTTTAGGTCGGTTTTTGGTTTATGCTAACTTAGTTTTCTGTTTGGGATATGAATTGACTTGATCTTATGGGAACTAAATTGTTTGTGAAATGTATTTGTGTGCAGATTATCATTGATAAAAGACGGGAGAGTTTCGAGAAAAAAGAAAAATGGCTGTTGAAATGTCGGAGATGGTGGTTAAGATGAGGAAAATTGTGATATTTACTACCAAAAGATGTTATAGATCATTTCGCAGTCATCCGTTCCTTGTGGGTATGCTGTGTTTCTTAGTATTTCTGTACAGATCATGTCCTTTTGTGTTTTCTTTATTGGTGTCTGCTTCTCCTGTTCTTGTTTGTACTGCTGTTTTGCTGGGCACTCTTTTGAGTTTTGGGCAGCCAAATATACCTGAAATCGAAAGAGATGAGAAAACGAACCATGAGATTGCATCTTTGAGAACCGGGATATTTGGGGATGCTGTTGTTGTTGAGAAGAATGAAAGGTACTTTGTTGAGAAGTTCACTCATAGGAGAGGGGATGTGGTAGAGCAGTTAAATAGTGTTGCTAGTTCAATTACAAATAGGACTAGTGAGCTTCATAAAGGTGATAGAGTGGATTATGGAGCTCCACTTATCGATGCAAGAGCTCAGGATATGGAATCTGAGAATAGGCTAGTTGTGGAAGAAGGGAGAAAAATACGTGACAGGGGATTTGAGGAGAAAAATGAAATCAATGATGGCAGACTAGTTGGTGGCGATCTTAAGACAGATGATGGGGATCTTGAATTGGAAATTGATAAATCACCGGCTGAATCCTTTGATTCTGAAAGGGTGAATGTGGATTCTCTTGATTCTCCTCCTGGCTCACCTTGGAAACATGCTGAGGTAGGGGAAGAGCATGAAGAAGAAGAGGAGGAGGAGGTAGAAGATGATGAGGCTTTGGATTCTGGGTCTGATAGGGCTGAAAGTTCCTCTCCTGATGCTTCCATGGCTGACATAATTCCAATGCTTGATGAGCTTCACCCCCTTTTAGATGAGGATGCTCCTCAACCTGTTTCATTGTCACATGATGGCTCAGATGCTGCTTCTGAACGGTCTCTTCGATCTAGTGACAGTAGTAGTGAATCAGATGATGATAATGATGAAAAGCATGAAGATGCAGAAGCTGTTGATGAAGAAAATGATGATGGCGATGATGAGGATGTAGCACAAGGAAACAGAGAGGGCCAAACAAAGTCTGCTATTACATGGACAGAAGAGGATCAGAAGAATCTCATGGACTTGGGGACATCTGAGCTTGAAAGGAACCAGCGTTTGGAGAGTCTTATAGCAAGAAGAAGAGCCCGGAAGACCATGAGCCTGATGGCTGACAGGAACTTGATAGACTTGGACAGTGCCGATCTTCCTTTCAATATGGCACCCATTTCAACTGCAAGACACAATCCTTTTGACCTTGTTCATGATCCCTATGATGATATGGGACTTCCTCCAATACCAGGATCTGCCCCATCTATTTTACTGCCAAGGAGAAACCCTTTTGATCTGCCTTATGACTCAAGTGAAGAGAAACCTGATCTTATGGGAGACAGTTTCCAGCAAGAGTTCACCTCAATTCAACCAAAAGAGCCCTTCTTTCGGAGGCATGAGAGTTTTAATGTAGGGCCCTCAATCTTTGGGCCAAGCAGGCAAGAGAGACAAGACAGCAGGCTAAGACCATACTTTGTCGCGGAAAGGATGGATTCAGATGGAGCAGGCTATTCATCCTTTCAAAGACAATCCAGTGGACTTAGTGACTCCAAGGCAAGTTCTGTTCCTGAAACAGATTCTGTGGCTTCAGCTGGGGACATAGATGAGAAGAACCTGGGTGAAGAAAATATTTCTCATCAGGCTGAGGCACTGAGTTCTGTTCCTGAGGTGGTGCTGATGGACCCAGCTGGAGATCTGGATGACAAGTACCTCTCTGAAGAAGATATATCTCAAGAATCAGATCTCATCTCAATGAAAGAAGATAAGAGCCCCACTGAAGAAGATATTTCTCAGGAACAAGAGCAGATCTCCAAGATAGAGCATGTCTCAGAGCATGTTGGACATGGTAGCCAATCCTCTGAAGAGACAGACTCCTTGGCATTGGACGAAGTGGAGAACAGAGATGTGGAAGCAAATGAGATAGAAGTTGGCTTGCTGCATGTTGATAGGCATCACAAAGTTGAATCAGTATCAATTGAGGAAGGATGCTTTTCCAATTGCATGGAATTTGATCAAACTGAAACTCGTGCAAATGCAGAAGCTGTGAAACTAGTTTATCGAAGTACTTCAAGCTCATCTTCATCGTCAGAAGTGAGTGACAGGATCTCTTCGGAGAGGGAAGTAGGAGGATTTTCTAATCTTGTGGAAAGATGCATTGATGTTGGTGAAGAGGCTAGTATTTCTGCACGACCTTTGGAAGATGGGTCAGATTTTAATATGACCCGTGATACTCCACAGAAGGAGCCTGTTTATGATTCAAGTCCACCTGCAGTTAGAAAGAATTGTTCTTCATCTTCTATGTCATCTGACTTACATGTGGAATCGGAAATCCCAACTCTGTTAATTAAGAGACCTCTTTCTTTTGACGAAAGAGAATCTGATTCTGGTAGGCAGGACAGGGACAAGACTGCCTGTAATGATGGCTATGTGTCTGCATCAGTCGCTTTTCCAGTAGATGAAAATCAATGTGAAACTAGGATGGCAAGTGATATAAGTGGCAACCATATGATTGGAGTTCATCTGTCGGGAGCTGATGAAGTCTCTAACAGCACAACTGCTCCAGTAGCACCTGAACCAGATGTGAACCATGCTTCCAGGGACTCAAAATCATTTCAGGACACTGCTGTCAAGGGAGATCTTGCGCATCAACCAGTCGATGAAAATCAATGTGAAACTAGGATGGCAAGTGATATAAGTGGCAACCATATGATTGGAGTTGATCTGTTGGGAGCTGATGAAGTCTCTAACAGCACAAGTGCTCCAGTAACACCTGAACCAGATGTGAACCATTCTTCTAGGGACTCAAAATCATTTCAGGACACTGCTGTCAGGGGAGATCATACGCATCAACGTGGAGAGCATCAGGCTGATAACAGCTTCTCTTTGGTTGATGTAGATGTTCATCTTCTGGTCCATAATGTCATGCGTTCAACTTTGGATTCGATGGCCACTTCTTCTGAAGATCAAAAGTTTGTTGAGTCAGATAAAATGCCTTCATTGACTGTCGAGCCAGTTCTGCATGTCAACATGCCATACACTGTCAGTCAATCTTTGGGTTACCATCCAGAGCATTCAGTTGGTGATGGTGTTCACATTGAACGAGAGGAGAAGCAAATTTTTGCACATGACCAATTTACTGCAGAAGAGAAGCCTACGACTGAATATGGTGAAGAGTTGGTTTTCTTAGACAAATCTGGTGATGAAACCAATTCCAGGCTTAATCATGAAGGGCAGGTTAGTCTTTTCCTTTTCCCCTTTTTCTGTATTTGTTTCCCCTGCATTGGTGGTTTTAAATCTTTTCTTCTTTTTTTTCAGTGCTCTTTTACATTGGTGGATAATCTGACATTCTGGTTATATTGCCCAACATTCACATTATCTCTGTATATAAACTAATTAATTAGGCATATATTGCCAGAAGTTTGGGATCGACAGTACGAGTTCTCATCAGTTTCAGATGGATTCTCTTTTTACACTGAAAAGTTGGATTACAATGCCTTTATAGTAACCACTATCTGGTATTTTGAGGCGTAAGAAAAATTCTTAAATAATCAAATTTGTGAACTCTATTCATTTGGGCTTTGAGATGAATGTCTTTGCTCTGCTCTGCTCTGCTCCTTTCCCCTTCACAACTATCTCCTTTGAGTCAAAAAGAAAAAGAAAAAGAAAACATACAAGCGTTCTGTCGGCATGTTGACAGATATTCATAAGTTTCAGTGTCCTGTGAAATAGAGGAGATAAGGAGCAGATGCCCATTCAAGCCTTGCGCAACATCTAAGAGGGTTGACAAATTTTATTTGTGTATTTGCTTGATTTTGCTATATGATATGTCCTATGATCCATACTATAGATGCTTCCTTTATCTATGAAGAATTGTCACTTTTTTGATTTGCTACATTTCTCTATCAAAAGGATTTATATTCTGTAGAACAATTCTTGAACCAAGTAACAATATTTTTTAGACATTGTTTGGGTAATTATTTTTACTATCAATAATTACTATCATTATCATTAACCATTCAATTTTCATTAAATAAATCATTTCCTTGATTTTAGCATTCTATTGCTACATAGACTAGCTGTAAAGATTAGCTCTAATTTGCTAATCCTATGATCATAAATGACGTGTTGACTATACTTTTATTCTTCTGAGTCATCTAAGCATATAAGCGCAACATCACTGCTTGCCTTACTGATTGACCCATCAATGGAGTTCCATGTGTTGACATTAATTAACTTTCCACTGTCAATATCCTTGTGGGTTTTCAGACCTTCATTCTTTTCTAGTTTGCCACACAGTATAAGCTTCCTTCATCTTCTTTAACCTATCTCATCTTATTTATGCACTCATTACCCTTTAATAGGCCAGAAATTATGAAGGTGGAGCCATATCTGCTACACCAAGTTGTGCATGTTGGCTTTAAGAATAGTTGCAATAAATTCTTTTTGGAAATGCTGAATTCTTTGCATGACTGATTGGAACATGTGGCTGTTAATGTAGGAAAAGTTCATTTGTCCAACATGCTGATGAGTGATAGAGGAGCTATGTGTCAAGATATGCAGTAGAGTTGTCCAGCAAACATGAGCACTTATGCATAAATTTAGGAGGGGTCAAATTCTGCTGCAACTTATATCTCCATAGAATTCTTTTGAAGTAAATTTTATTCTTTTAAATATTATCATATCAGACAGCAACCAAAAAGTTTAGGTTAGATCAAAGTTTGACATAAAAGCAATTGCCATTGGCATCTCAAGAGAACAAATGAACAAATAACAATCCAGCATGGACTCCCTATATTTACATCCAGGGAAGATGTCATTTAGAGTCCAGTCCAATAAAAATTTAGTTTACCATGTTTTAATATGCTCAGATGTTGCTATATGTTAGAAAGCATTGGCCCTGCATAAGGAAAAAGAAAAAGAAAATGAAAAAGATAATCTCATCTTACTGGCTATTCTATAAACAAACATCTTTAGGGACTTTGGTTGTAGATAACGAATCCTGTAATTGGGATTTTGTGCTATCATAAGCCTTCAACTAGCTGGTAGAATGATATTGTGGTCTTTCATTGTTAAAAGAATATGGAACAATTTGATATATTGACTCTTGAGATTGCTATCATTTTTATTGTTCCATTGGGGTGGGAAGATGAAATTGTATTCTAGTTTTTGTAAATCAAGTGGAAAAGAAACAGTAACATATGTTTGCAAAGCTTGTCAAAGAGTAAATTACAATAAGCTGCGTTGAGGTTTACTATTTGGAAGAAGACCATTTCTATGGGTTTTTGAAATAATGGATTGGCTTCTTCATGGTTTGACTGACTAACTTGAGGAATAGATATCTGATAAGTTTGTTTGGATAGGAAATTTACTTCCAAAATTTACTTGCTTGCATCATCAACACATTTTCCAACCACCTTTTTATCTCACACATATCACATCAAAAAAGTGCTACAGTATGCTACAGTGTTTTTGTCAAAAAATTATTTCAAAAAATCTCCTATCCAAACAAATCATTTTATTACTTTCTGAAGGGAGAAAAAAAAGAAAAAATGAAAAAGAAAAGAAAGATGGGAATACTTGAGATGGCTCAAAGGGTAGTTCAACAGAGAATAGGAACAAATGCTTCAGGAGTACTTGAAGGGGCTAGTCCTTGTCATCATTGCGATTTGCATAGGGAGATTAGTGTAAAAGGACAGAGATGGAAAGCCCTTTTTTGAGATGAGCTGGTCTGACGTAGGTACAGCTTCCATCAACAGAAAAGTTGTAGATCTTGATGATGATCAAGTTGTAGATAATGATATTGCGGAAACTTGGATGAATCCATATTCTCAACTCGGAGCCTCCCACCTGTTTCCTGTTGAGGAAAAGATGTCTATTCCAAATTCAATTATTGAGTCACCAGATCCAGCTTAAAGTGAATGAAGTCACATCAAGTAAAACACAAATTTATTCTCCACAAATCCAAAGGATGAAAAGGTGCTGAAAATATGGAAAACTAGTTATATTTATTTTCTAGTAATTCAACTTAGACTGGTAATATGGTTGCAAAGCCTCTGGTCGTAAATGGCAATTTTTATGCTTTTTCCTTAGTGTTGGAATGCAGTTTTATGCAATACTCAGTTCTTTTTCTTTGCTTTTGTTGCTAAATGTTAGTAAAATCAGTTCCATATGATGTACTTCCAGCAGGTACAAGACTGGCATATTAAATGTACTTATAACCTCATCATGATTTATACTACTCATAGCTTCCTAACTTTTTTAACAAAATTCAGGAGAGTGCAGTTATCACTGAGGAGATAATTGAAGAATTAAGCTCTCAAGATAACTCGAACATCACAAGTCCCCATGAGCTTGAGCAGGAAGCTTCAACTAAGATCAACTCTCCAACTAGCCATGTTTCCATTTCCATTCTGTCCAAGACTTGTGAAAGCAGAGCAACTGAAGCTTATTTGGATATTGAGAGCAACAGTGTTCATAATTTTGGGAATGATGACCAGCTTCAGGCTTTGGAGGACATAAATTTTGCAGTAGAGGCAACTAATTCTCATGTTGATGAGCAAAATATTGAAAATGATGCAGGTGAGATGAAGGAAATTGATGAAGTATTATTATCAGAATTAGATGCAGTTGGTGATTTTAGCATAAATGGACTGTGCACAACCTCAAATGGATTTGAAAAGCTTGTGGATTCTGTTGAAGAGGGTTTTTCTACCTCGCATGATGCTATACGTAACACTAGCCCACTTGATGATGACTCTATTAAAATGCATAAAAGCATCTCTGTACCACCCATGATGAATGCATGGGCATCCCAGGAGGATGATGTTACTCAATATGTAGAGAAGGTGAAGTGTGTTTCAGAACCTCAAACATCTGCAACAAACACAGCTGAGCTTGCTAACTTATCTAGTGGAAGTTCAATTGAGGGAGATCAGATTCACATAGATTCCAGAGCAACAGAACAAGAGATGTTGCCAAGGCAAAATCAAATTGGGCTTGCAAATCCCTTCACAGAACAAAATGCAGAAGAGGTCATTTTTGAAATGCCAATAATTGAAGCACGGTCAATACAAGATGTTGAGGCCAGCTTGAAGATATCTGAATTGATGTCAGCAGAAAAGGAGGTCATGCTTGGAATTACTGCGATTCCCCCTCAAGGTGAAGCCAATGAAGCAAGCAGTTCTGGGATGCATGTGCTTGAAGCACGAACACATCTAGGTGCTGAGCTTGCCTTTGAAGATACCACTCCATTGGGCTCCTGGGATAATAGACAGCATGAGGGGTCAAGTCCTTTCAAGCATGAGATGGATTTTCCAGCAAGTCAATTAGAAGATGCTGATTTGAATATTCGGCAATCCAACAAAATTGGCGTAGAGAGAGGGATGCTACCTGATTCAGTTGGTGATGGTTTGCATAAGGCAGAAATTAAAGATTCGGAACAAAAATCTTCAGAGTTTTCTATTGCAGAAACTGGATCTCTAAAGGACCCTAGCTTGGATCTGAGACAAGCCTCAGAACATCAGCAATATAAGGTGCGGGACTCATCAGCATTATTTAAAAAGAATGAAGCAGGCACCTCAAGATATCTGCACTCAAATGCAAGTGAATTGGGTGTACAAGAGGAAAGCAATGGTGCTGATGAAAAGCTGGATCCTAATAATACTGAAAGCCCTGAAAGTTTAAGTACTGATCATGGGGATAAATCTCACCAGTCAAGTCCTAGATCTAGCTCTGATTCAAGTTCAAGCGATTCTGATAAAGAATGAGTGCATGAATCAGTAACTGGGAAGGAGAAAGGGAGTGCTTCTTAAGTTGGATTTTTGTTCTTGGGACTGTTATTATTGTGGGTTCTTAATTTTTGGGGAATTGTAGCTTGGGTTTGGTTTATTTTGCTTGATTGAGCAGCGTGATGATTGATTTTTTCCAAAATTACTTTGTTTCGAATTCTTGAAGTATGGCATTTTCTTCTTCGAGCAGTTTTGGCATTTACAGAATGTATTGCCGAGTGTAAATCTAAGATGTCTTCTTGTTTAACGAGTTCCATTTTGTTTCACTTTTCTCTGTTGTGCTCTGTATCAGAGAAGGTTCCGTCATCCGACCTGCTAAGCAGCCGTACGGGAAAACAGAGACATTCTTTTCCCAGCAACATCTCAAAAATGCTGGACTACCCTCTGAAATATTGCATCGCGCAAATGGGGATATGATATTGTCAATGGCGGTTACCATACACCTTTTTTCGCACACCAGAGTATAGGCCCATTGTTCCATTAACCTTACCTCTAGTATGATGCGAATAATTTCGGTGGCAAATTTCAGTTATAAATATGTGATTTAGAAAAAGCATAAAAAATTACATGTTATCGATCCATTTGGACTGCTGTCACAATTACGTGAGATTTTACTTTCGCTGCCAACTTGAATTATTATATCATTTAAAATAAGTATGATTTAAGGTAAACTACTTTCACTGCCTTCACCAATGGATTTTTTTTTTTTTTTGAAGTGTAAGTGTGGAGTTTTCGGGACCTCTCACGCT
The DNA here is from genome assembly GCA_013103745.1 of Gardenia jasminoides. Taxonomy (NCBI): domain Eukaryota; kingdom Viridiplantae; phylum Streptophyta; class Magnoliopsida; order Gentianales; family Rubiaceae; genus Gardenia; species Gardenia jasminoides. Next base: position 24,020,476 of record CM023098.1, on the reverse strand, counting down.
TCCCCCACCCTTACCATCATCAATGAATTTGCACTACAAAAAGTAGAAATAGTAAAATTTAAGGTAAATTACAATAACCCAAATAACAAACCTTTCTTTGATTTGGACACATCTCCTCTTATTTATTAGATAACATAAAAAATCTCCCACATCTTAGTTAATAGAGAGAAATTGATTAATTTTGTTATAAACATTTTAATATCTCCAAAATGCCCCTACAATGACATAAGCAGATGTTAAAACAAAAAAAAAAAAAAAAAGGAGGATGGAACTAATTTTTCTTTTCTTTAAAATTTATGGTTGTAGAAAATTGATGATTCTATAATCTAATGTCCATGTGTATAAAATTGTTGCTTCCTAGGATCAAAAGATTTGTTAAAAATGCCTTAGAGACACATCAATTTATTTTAATACATTTTATTGTAGAAATAGATGCACATGCATACCCCTTTATTTTGGTAGGTAAAAATAAAGAAAGTTAAATAAAAAATTACAAATATTTTAGATCTACAATTTTCATTAGTAAAACTCTCTCTCTCTCCCTCCCTCCCTCTCCAACTTTTACTTATTTTTGGGAGAGAATTAAAACTCCATTTTTTAAAACAATTTTCTCTTTGTTTAACATACAGAACATGAATAAGAAAGGTAAAGGGCAAAATTATAATATCAAATCTATCACAAATACTAGATGAATGTAAATTGATGAATAAGAGATGTTTGTTGTTCTGAAATCAAGGGAAGATCCCTAACTTTCGCAGAAACAAGAGGAGAGATTAGTGTCATTTATCATATAATTTACTCGTGTTTGTGCAATCAAAACCCTCTTATCACCGGCTGACTCAGTTTACTTGACTATATTATACAAGTGATCTTCCCGCATTCATCTAAAAGCATGCTTGAGGGATACATCTAATTCAAGAAACCTTTTCTGAGTAAAAGAAAGATTAAAAGTGACTAAAGAAAACACTCCCTTGACCCAGAAAACACTCTCAATTTACTTGTCCCCTAGGTCTCTGTCAAAAAGAAAATACTCTAAGATGTCACTGGCACGTGTAAGATCTGACTAGCAACATTTCACTTGAACAGAATCTCCCACATCTTCAAGATCTTCACATGACTAAAAGAAAAGATAGGAAGATACATATTATAATGCTAGAAGTACACTGATCATACAGATACTGGTAAGTTCAATACCAGTCTACAAGGATAGTCCGCAAATATTACATGTCCAAGCATTTTAAGAGACCACACACCAACAGGATGCTGTTAAGACACAAATACGACATATAAATTCCAAGAAGCCGCTGCAGTTTATTCTATCGAATAGTTATCCTACGAGCAGTTTGTATCATAACTTGCGAGGCCCTGCAGTTCTGGACCTTCAAGACGAGGATTGTTCTCAAAGCTGCAATATTTGGGCAATAGGCAAATTATGGCACCCTATCATGTCAGCCAGAAACAGGAAAATAAACAGTAGCAGAGAATTCTTTTATTTATTTATTTTTTTCATTAAGCATCAAAGCAGCATGAACGGATGAAGTGAACAACCCCAATGAACCGCTATGCATAAGTAGCATCTTAAAAGACCTGAACAGCAGAAGCAGCCATTGAGACCATTTACTAATTGCCATGCAGGCAATTGCGGTAAATAACTCTATCAAATTTCCTCTATACTTAAATTACTCAACTCATTTCACCCCCTTACGAAGGTAAATTTTTCCTCTGTTCCAATATTAGGAATGTCTCCTAGGAGTGCAGCATTTTATGCATTGTCCGGCATCATTATCAACTGAGATTTAAGTTCCACATTCCCCATTACAAGTACAATAGTCATCCGATGTTTGTGTTTTAAGTGAAGAAAAAAGTCCTTGGGTCCCATTTCAACTCAAATGCATTCTTTAGCTGTTAGAGACACGCTAACGCATTGGTCCTACAAAGAGGATGTTGTCTTACACATGCCACTACCCTCTCTAGAAGGGTTTACACTATTGACCCTACCAAAATCTTTTGTACTTTTTGAATCTCTGCTCTAAGAGTAAGGATGGAACGTTACAAAGAAAACTCGGATGGTGCTGGGAAGAAAAAATTGTAATGTGACTATTAATTACACAGTGACAAAGTGAAGTATCACATGAACAATGGGAGGGGTGAGAGAGAGAAGACATCTAAAATGCAAACTCTGATGAACTGTTTGTACCCAACAGGAAAGGGCGAAGCACATTCCCCACTCGATTGAATCCAAGGAGCAGTGGATCTCAAGACGACCCACAATGCATGGAATATCATACTGATATGTTCATTTATTCTGTATGGTAATTCCATCCCTAATACTCATCTCTCAATGAACACATATGCATTCATGAATGCCCCTCTAGAGAAAATTACCTCACAAACCCCTCCTCCATGGCAGAGACGCATGGACAGGCCAGCGTAAACTTGGCAAGGACTTCAAAATGACCCACAATGCAAAGAATATCATGCTGATATGTTCATTTATTCTGTATGTTAATTCCATCCCCAATACTCATCGCTCAATGAACACATATGCGTTCATGAATGCCCCTCTAGAGAAAATTACCTCACAAACCCCTCCTACAGGGCAGAGAGGCAAGGACAGGCTAGCGTAAATACAAGTCCTCGGCAAGGGCTTCCCAACTGGTGGTGGTTGAAAATAGCAAAGAGGACCAAAAACAGGATATTGTGCTAAAATTTTTCTAATATCTATTTGTTGAATCAATAGCAACATGTCAAACTGAATGAGGAACAGAAACATCACAGAGGGCTGAACATAAAAGACAAATAGACTCACTTGTTTAATGGTATGTGCTCAAATGGACCACTGGTAGGGATTGTTCCACACAAATCATTATTTGAGACATCCCTGAGAGAAGAAACATGATTTGTTATTTGGGACCCATGAATATGAATTAATGACTCAAAATACACAACACTTACACAACTTTCAGGGAAGAAATTCCAGCAAGTGACCTTGGAATTGGCCCCGTTAAGTGGTTATCATTCAGGCGCCTGCCAAAGAAAGCAAATTGACAAATGACTTCCAAGCAATAACTACATTCTTCCTGTGAAATTCTAGTTCAATTTGGTCATTCTAAAAGCTTATTATCTTCTATGTTCTTGAAACAGAAATTTTACTTAGGATCTGGAAAAAAAATATCTCTACAGTGTTCCAGATTCTGAAGGATGAGCCACTGGCACAAATTTGAATAAACACATTGTCCAAATAAAAGAAACCATGACCAACACATGCACACACATACAATCATTAATACATACATACACATGCGTATACAGACATGCAAAAGTAGAAATATATGTATACTTTACTCAGCTGCAATTGAACATGTATACTTGCAAAATACACATATACACCCTCATATAAATCTTTACTTTCTTTGAAACTTAAAGATTGACAAAACTGCAACAAGGTAGAACTTACAAGAAAACAAGAGACTTCAACTTTCCCAGTGACTGCGGAATGACACCTGTGAGATTATTGTTGTATAAGTCCAAACTAATTAGGCTCCTCAAGTTACCAAGCTCAACAGGGATTGACCCTTGGATGTTATTTTTGTAAAGCTCTCTGCCAAAGCAAATAAGAAACTTCAGAAGTACTAGATTGAGAGAGAGAGAGAGAGAGAGAGAGAGAGTAAAGAACTGTCAAGATGAGATTGGCACAGTGAATTGTCAATTTGGTATGAGTTAGAAGTAGCCAACTGAATGATCAATTAGATAGAAGATATGAACAGAAGGGCCATGATATGCTTACAGATATTGGAGATGTGCAAGCTTCCCCAAATCAGGCACTAGATGACCAGACAAATTTGAGTTGCCGAGGTCCCTGCAGAAAACATAAGGGGAAAAAAAGTTGCTTCAAACTCAAATTCCAGAAAGGAAAAAGAAAACCACTCCTTACCATTGAACATTGCAAAGTTGAAGCACTAATTCACAGAAGTCATGAAAAAACGGAGAGGGCATAAACAAACATAGAACATCTGAGTTACATATCTACTTCCTTTGGCTATTTCACCCGAAAAATAAAATAAAATAAAAGGAAAGAAGGAAAAAGCAGAACACTGCAATTTGATTGCCAGATATAAATGTATCCATATCAATAAAGAATGGATAAGATATTATAATTACTAAGATTCTAATAATTTGTTATATAAGCCCGCTAGCTTTGAGGTTTTAGCATCGAATACATCACCAGTTCAACCGACAGCTGGCTTTTCCAATTTATTCAATTTTCTACACAATTGAAAATGTCCTTTTGAAATTAAAGAATATTAAAGTGGTGTGGGATCCCCCTTCCAAATGAGAAAGAGAAACTAAAAGGACACATGGTGACAATTAAATTACATTCAGAAACATTATCTCAAACAAAAAGATAACCATTTCTTGAAGGGATATAAGATAAAAATCATTCTCTTTGAATAAAAAAAATGTAAATCCAACACAAACATGTATGGATGAGGGGGAAAAAACACAACATGGATAGGTACATGTCGCAAAATCTCTTTACCCATCTCCATCAAACAACTTTTCCCTACTTGTGATTTGGTGTCCACGTGTGGACATATACATAGATTCAAAAATTGGCATCTTTTAAAACATATGCAAAGTCAAGATTCTTTTATCTTCCACCAATCTGACAAGAAAATTTAACCACAAACCACAAAAAAAAGAAAAAAGATCACAACGTGGAAGAAAATCCTTCTTACATGTCATGAATCAGTATCCAATCCTATCGACTTACATTTCCTTATAATCAGTTTAATATCCTCCATTTCTCTTGCACACATATACACACAAAATTGTGCGAGTCAGTAATACAGAAATTTTTTGAAAATGTAAAGGTACCAAGCAATCCAAAAGCTCTCAGCAAAAAATACAATGTTCACAGCAGCAAAAGAAAACTGAAGCTAAGCCATCACTCAATGGAGAAAAACTTCAAAAAAATGGCCCAAGCTGGCCTATAATATTGAAAAATATAACCGAGTGACTGGGAACAAATGAAGCCTGTCACTACACCATATACAATTATCACATATTTGGATCTGATTCCTTTTTTATTTTCTTTCTTTCCTTTTTTTCATTGTTCATGATTTAAAGAGATATCCAAGTCTTATTGATCAGAAGTGATGGCCAGCAAAAATTACAAATATGTCGACTACTTGGAGAACCATTTTGATTTCATAGAGACCTACCTTTCAAAGTTTTTCTTGTTTCCAATTTCTGCTTTACCCAGCAGTTGAGAAAAACTAAACATTTCAAAGAAGAAAGTACTTAGAGATAGTCTAAAACAGATCTACAGCCAAACTTTTCTAGCTCTAGTCAAAGATCATAGATCACAGTGCAGCATCTATGGGAGTTGCTTTTATTTAGATCTGATCATGTAACTATAAAAGAAAATTAAAATTTCCAACACATTAAATTGTATGTGGTAATTAATTAAGTGAATGCAATAAAAAAGAATTAAAAAGTAGCTTTCCAGTTTAACTCAGATGAACCGAAAACTTGCAGATTGTTGGTACTCAAAGAGTTCCTTTTTCAAATCTTAATCTCCAAAAGTCCCAGTGATGCATTTGAGATAGCTGAAAAGAACATTGTAGACTTCAGAAAAGTGTGAAAACCACCACATATCCAGATGCACTAAATATTGAGTGAATCATCAGCTTATCCCATATTATCCACAATTCATCGTCCTTTATGTGTAAACAGGTGTATTCTAATCATTTTAGTGGGGCTACTTTAATGAGATTATTCAGACATTTGAATCAAAAGGCATATTGACCCAGGTTCCATCAGTTACCAGCTCATCATCCTTGGTACATGGTATAGAAAACTCATAGACACAGCAACTGATTTACCATATTTACCATCGGATGAAGATTTTGTATTTTAACCTTATTTCAGGCTAAAGTCCATCGTTGATTTCAATACTATTAACCAACAATGTACTACTAAACCTTTGCAGTAAAAAACATAAATGAACTATTATGTGTTTCACATATTCCATGCATATAACTCAAAGACAAAGAACAAAGCTAGAAATATGAATGGCGATAACCTAGTGCCACAGAATAAATTCTATTTGTTAATCAAGAGCTTAAATAGGGTAGCGTTCTATTTTGCTACCTTGTCACATGTTGGCCTCTCTTGCATTCATGTCTTCAAACCATTCTTCCTTATACTAAAGTCTCTTCCCGTTTGTCATCAGGTACAACCAACATCTGACATTTTATATCACTAAAGACCCTTGTTGGCTTTTAAATTTCAAACTAGCTCTTTTAATTATCAGATCCACTATGGACAAACAGACAGACCCCCCCAAAAAAAAAAAACACACACACACACTCTCTCTCTCTATCGTGAAAAAGAGAACAAAAATAAAGGAGGAAAACCTTGCTATGAAACTTCTGGAATTATAAGGAGGCCTTCATTTCGGGAATTCATTCCCATTAGAAACTTACTTAGAGCACATTCTCAACCTGAATTTTAATAAACCTCAAATGCCCCCATGTGTCAGCATATGTCGGTTACAGTTGATAGATTGCCATGTATCTGAATAAGATGAGACTCGAAGATACGAATGCTTTGCATCCATCGTAAAAACCTTTTTTTTAATAACTCAGGACTCCGAAAATTTAAAAGGCATCTTTTGCAAATATCCAACCAATTAACAACTAAACTGTTACGCAACTAAAATAGCTATGAGTTAACAAAAAAAGAAAAAAAAAAAAGCTATGAGTTTACCATAGTTCTGTACACGCTACTAACTCACGCTTCACAACATCTATATCTGGACACTAAATCAAGCAAAGAAGAGGATATCAAATTTTAACAATTGCTTTTTCATATTCTTTATTCAATAAAAACCAAACCCAAAAAAAAAATCATAAGAAACAATAAGCACTATAAATCCAATCTATACATAGAAAAAAAAAAAGGTTTCACTTCTTGTGTCATCCTGACGTTTTCTTCCTTCTCTAGCTTTCAGAAAAAATAACTACCTAAAACCAACAAAGTAGAGAGAAACTGGAAGGGGGAGAGTGGCATACACGCGCGTGACATGGTTATCTTGGTTGCAGGTGACATGAAACCAAGTACAGGGGTTTACAAGATTCGGATCCCAGCTCTGCAGGACGTTGTCGGGGTCGAAAAGACTCCGGCGAAGTGAGTAGAGCGCGTCCCCCTCAGAATTTGCAGTGACGGCACTTGGACTCCACGATGTTATTACTGCAATAATACCAACTGCTAAAGATAAAATAAGCCTGTTAATCTCCACCATACTTGTTGTGATGAGAAATTCTAGGGCTTTGATTCCTGATTTTTGGTTTTGATTTTGCAGAGGAAGAAGAGAATGGGGGAAAGAAGAGAGAGAGGAACTGGGCGTGTTTTTGTGGTGGGTGGTGGACCTTGTGGTTTAGTTAAACTTCCTATAGGTGATCATTCTCGGGAACTAGAAAGGGTGAAAAGCCGGTGTCGGAGGAATCTTTTCAAGTTTTTACTGCTTTTTACTACAGCAGCACCTGTGCAGTCCCCCGACATGATCATACTAAGGTCAGTTAATAATTTAGTGAGCTAGTAAAAGTTTCAACTAACTTACTAAAATTCAAGGTTTTTGATTAATGGATGTTTTATTTAATTCCAAGTGGACATTTTCACGAACTCAATTTCAAATTCACTTTGGATATGTGGTTGTTTGCAAAAATTATTTTTGATGAGATGCAAGATGTCCAAGAATCAAATGGTTCGAGTGTTGATTCAATAAGGGTTCCAGTTTGTTCGATTACTAGGACTCACGCAAGAAAAATGAGGGAATCGTTTCGAGCATTGTTTCAGGGTACTGCATAGTAAGTTGGATCGTATAAGACAATTGAAGGGCTTGATCAAGAAGGAACATCATTTATAACCCTAATTCAAGTGATGGAAGACAAGACCTACCCCAGGTTCATGATTGATAAAGAAGAATGCAAATTGATGTTCAAGCCAAGTATTGGTCATTTGGTTTGTTTAGTTGAGTCGTTTGAGTTATTATGTTATGGTAAATAAAGTGGCTAGCTTCAAGAATTGAGTGTGGTCCGAATTAGTTAATTAGATTGAGTTTTATTGTTATTGATTTAGCTTAGTCATTCGGCCAGCTGATGTGTCCTAACTCAAATAGGAATTAGTTGGTTAGCTAATAAGTGAATCCTAGCTTGGCTTGGATTTCCATTCAGTAGGGTTGCCAATATGAAAGCAGTGTCTTATTTTTTGTAATCATTAGTAACGAATTTCCAGCAAAAACTTGAAAGAATTTTCTTCTCTCAGCTTCTTGAAGCATCATTTGAATACTTTAGAAATTGTTTTGAGTGTTCATCTTGACTAACAATCAAGAATCACACTTGAATATGGCACTTTCTACCTTTGAACCAAATTATTTATCGCTTGTTGTGAGTTGATATAGATCAAAAGGTTCATAACATTAGAGTTTATAAGGTTTCAGATCTTCTGCTATTCAAACAAACTTTGATATTTCATCTAGATTCGGGCTTGTGTAATTACGAGTTCCATTCGTAACGGAGTTCATATCAACCAGCATTAGAGCTGGTTGATAGTATCCAGATTATATCCATCTATTCTTTAATGTTGAGTCTATTTGTTCTTGTTTAAATTTGGTTCTTAGGGTATCTTAAAAAAAATTCTAATTCAGTTTTTAAGGTTTTAGTCTATCACTAGGGTTTCTTTGTTATATTCTTGCCGTTCGTTTTGTTCATGTCTAGTGCTGTAAATTTCCTTGTCAGTTGTTCAATCTTGGAGTCTTGATTCGCTAAAAAAAAAAACAGTTTAGTCTTTGATTATTTCTTTCTTATCATGTATTGACTGGCTACATATTACTTCTTGAATTTATCTTGAAGTTCTTGGACTTCTTGATTACAATATTGAAGTTCTTGGACTTTCTTGAAGTTCTTGAAGTTCTTGAAGTTCTTGACTCAATTTTAGGGATTCCCTGGAAATCTTGAATCAAATCTTGAAAGATTTTGGAATTCTTGAAAATCAAATTTCTTGTTTAGCTCTGTTCATCATTTTTGGAGCTGCTATAAAAAAAATGCAGCTTGTGTTGAAAGATTCAAAGTTGATTCGTGAAAACAAAAGGAAGAAGAAGAAGAAAGGAATCGGATCAAGGAACACAAAAGGAAGCAGCTGCAAAGTGCAATCCTATCTTGCTTAGGATTTGCTTCCAAACCGTTACCAAATCTGCAATTTGTGTCCTAGTATGGTTTGAATTGGGTTTAAAGGGTTTCAAATCCTAAACTTGCTAGTAAAAAGGGTTCTAACTGAATTGTTTCGCACCAAATCAAGTCAAAATAGTTTCAAACTTGAACTTCAAATATCCAGCTTAGTCATATTGAGTAGAAGTCCTTCTATGTTCTATAAAATTTCAGCCATTTATTTGTCTTTTCCAGCCATTAAATTCAACCTGTCCAGCCGTGTTCTTCTTTTATTTGAGACATTTTCTAGTTTTAATTGAGTCTTATATTTCGTTTATTCTTTCCTACTTAAATTCTTCATTTTGCTACACTTGTATGTTTCTATTGGCAAGCTTGTTGTGCCACTCTTGAGAGGTTCTAATTTCTTCAAGGGAGTAATCAAGAGCTATTGAGAACATCTTGGTAAGCCTAATAGAGTGCTTTGAATGATACATGAATGTGAGTGCAAGTACGTAAGGGAGTGAGTAAGGAACTTCCTTTTCTTTATTACTAACCATTTTTGCAGCTTTAACATTAAAACATCTAATGGTAGCGAAGGAAGCTCCCTAGCTTTCAATTTTAAAATTTTTGCCGAGGCATTGCACAAAAATATGAAATGTATGATGGATTAAACTTCGGAGGCCACGAATGAGTGGATTGATAGGTTGGAGAAGACCAAGAGTTGGATGTTTCAAATTTAGAAGAGCAATTTGAGACTAGGCCAAGGAAACCACGGCATGATGGTTGGTGAAGCTATCAAGGGTATCAAAATGAAAATCCCCTCTTTTCAAAGCAAATTTGACCCTGATGCATACTTGGAATGGAAAAAGAGGATCAAGCTCATCTTTGATTGCAAGTCTTACTCGAAGGAACAAAAGGTGAAACTAGCAATTGTGGAGTTTATCAATTATGCTATGGTTTGGTAGGATCAAATCACCACTAGCCGAAGGAGTAGTAGGAAGCCACCAATTAGCACTTGGGAGAAGTTAAGGGTTCTCATAAGGAAGCGGCTTGTGACAAGTCACTACCATCATGATTTGTACCAGAAATTGCAAACTTTGACTCAGGAAAACTGTAGTGTTGAAGACAACTGCAAGGATATAGAGGTATGAAAGCTGCGTGCGAATGTTGTAGAGGATCGAGAAGCTACTATGGCACAGTTTTTTGAGTGGATTGAGGCTAGAAATTACAGAACTAGTTGAATTGTATCATTATGTTGGGATTGATAACATGGTTAACAAGGCTATTAAAATTGAGTGAAGGCTTAAGAGGAGAGATCAAGAACAATCTTACCCTAATCTTTCACCTTCTATGTCATGCACATCTCAGCCAAGGAGAGAGGAAAGAAATTTGGCCACCACTACTCCATCTAGGTTTAAGCAAGAATCATCCAAAGTGGAATCTAAGGTCACTCACAAATCTACCAATGATCCAACCAAAGTTCACAATTATGACAACAAACGTTTCTAATATCAAGGAAGAGGGCAGATTGGAAGTCAATATCCTAATCCTAGTGATACGAACTTCATTGCTATGATAAAAATCGTGATCACACAAGGCAGGGCTTAGATGGTGGGTTATCAAGTTTGAATGCAGTGGAAAACCTTTTCGATCCAATCTAACCCCTGAAGTTGCGAACAATCTTGAAATTATCTCAACCCGCAACTTAACGAGTTAGCAACCAAGGGTTTGGATAGAAGGCGCCACAATCAAGTTCAATTCTTGATTGATAAGCCAAGGATGAACACTTAGGACTTTCTAAGCTGTTCAAGGGAAGCTTTCGAAGAAGCCAAGAGAATTTTGCTCTTGATAATTGCTGGAAAAATGATTAACAAATGATAAAATCTGATGGAAGCCTTTTTATAGGCTTTTACAAGGATAAAACCTACTGAAACTAGGAGTTAACTAAACTCGGCTGAAACAATAGACATGCTGGCTGAACCTAAGACTCCTAACTAGCCTAGGAATACCAAACAAAATAACAAAACAACTTAACTAATGCGACATTGAAGCTAGTCAATTATTCCAACTAAACAATAAATGAAAATAAACCCTAATCCACATGAACTACTTAAATGTGAAATGATTAACAATCACATAAATAGAATCATGACCATGCCTAGTCCTAGGTAGACCAAGTACAAAATCCATTGACAAATCAAACCCAAGGAATAGTTGGAATGGATAAAGGGGTGGAGTCCATAAGGATTTACCTTGGAATTGACATGATGACAAGTAACACACATTTCAACCATGCGTCCACATCACATCTCACTCTAGACCAATAAAAGTGCTCTTGTAAAATTGACAAGGTCTTGGCCACTCCAAAATGTCACATAAATCCTCCACCATACGACTCACAAACTAAAAGGTTACATAGAGAAAACACAGGAATGGAAAGCTTATCCTTGAAGAACAAGAAGCTCTACAAAAGGTAGTAATGCTCAAGGTGATGTTGTGCTAAAGCTTGAAAGACTTCACCAAAATTAGTGTAAGTGGCATAAAGATCTTTAATAAGACCAAACCCTAATAACTTAATGTCAAGAGTAGTAATAAGGGTGTACCTTCTAGAAAGTGCATTAGCGACCACATCAGCCTTACGACCCTTATACTTGATCATGAATGGGAAGCTATCTATGAAAGCTATCCATCTTGTATGTCACTTACTCAATTTGTTTTGAGACCTCAAGTGCTTGAGCAACTCATGATTAGTATGTAAGACAAACTTCTTGGGACGTAACTAGTCTTGCCATGTTTGCAAAGCATGTACTAAAGCATTAGAGCTCCTTCTCATAAGTAGAGTGGTTCAAGGCAGCTCCATTAAACTTCTCATACAGTATGCCACGGGCTTCCCTTCTTGCTTTAGCATGGCTCCAACGCCTATCCAGAAGTATCACACTCAATTTCAAAAGTCGTATCAAAGCGAGGTATACTAAGTATAAGTGCATGTCTGAACTTGTGTTTAAGTAATTGGAAAGACTTTGGTCAGGACCCCAATGAAACTTCTCATTTTTCTTTGGTGACTGAGGTAAGTGGCATTACAATTGTGCTAAAGTCCTTGGCAAAGCGCTGATAAAAGTTAGCCAACTCATGAAAGCTCCTTACTTCACTTATATGAGAGGTGTTGACCACTCATTGATTGCCTTCACATTGTCTTGATCAACTTGTATGCTTTGTTCACTTATACCATATCCTAGAAACACAAGTTAATAAGTGTAAAATGTGCACTTCTTATTGTTGGCATAGAGCCTTTCCTTTCAAAGTACATCTAGGACAGCTTTCAAGTGTTGAACATGCTCATCTAAGTTCTTATTATAGATCAAGATATCATCGAAGTAGACAACCACAAATTTACCAAGGAATAGATGTAAGACATGGTTCATTAATGTCATGAATATACTAGGTGCATTAGTCTCAAAATAGTTTCAAGCTAGACAATCATTAAGCCGGCCTAATCTTGGATAATTGGACAAGCTTCCTTCTACTTTGTTTACTTGGAGCAAAGTACAAAGAGTGGAATCTTCATTTTCAAGCCCTTGAATCACACATGCTTGGCCACCTGGATCTTGTAATGTGCGTACTAAGGCTTGTAATGCCTCTTTGAATGTCTTGGCACGAGATCTAGTGATTGGACCACTTGGAACTTGGACTTGATCATCGTTTGAAACTCGACCAGCCTTGAGCCCTTCATTACTCCTTTTCTCTTGAAGGTGATTTGTCCTCAAATTGAGCTCATCATTTGCAACGAAAGGACTCAAGTCAACAACATTAAAAGTAGTGTGAACACCATATGATGTGGTCATCCAAACTGCTCAAAGTTCGCATCATGATCAAGTTATCATTCCAACCAGATCAATCACTCGAGCTAGGTCTAAGAAGCTGTAAAATTCACTTCAAACTTTGGTGATGTTCGTGCGAGTTTCAATTGGAGAGCCAACCACATTTGAAGAGTTGAATCAAGCTCAAAGATGTGTTACTCTTCTTCAAGTGTTGGACGGTCAAGAGGAAGCTCAAGCTTAGTTTACTTTGTTAGGAGATACTTTATTTCCTTTGTTGCCTTCGATTGGAAATAAGCAACTAGTTTTGTGACACATTAGTTGAGTCTTTTAGTTATTTTATTTCATAGTCCTAGTCTAAGTTGGAGTCAAAACTTGGCCAACAATAGTTTTAGCACGGCCGATTTGTCGTTGTCCTAGTTCCATTAGGTTTTAAGTCTTGTAAAGCCTATAAAAGGCTTCTATCGACTTTCATTAGGGATATACACAAAATTTCTAGCAAATTATTGAGAGAAATTCTCTTGGCTTCTTCAAAAGCTTCCTTTGAATAACGTAGAAAGTTTCGAGTGTTCATCCTTGCCTTATCAATCAAGAAATGAACTTGATTGTGACACCTTCTATCCAAATCTTGGTCCGCTAATTCATTAAGTTGCGGGTTGAGATAATTTCAAGATTGTTCACTACGTCAGAGGTTAAATTAGATCGAAAGGTTTTCGGCTGTATTCAAATGTGATAACCAACCATCTAGATCCGGACTTGTGTGATCATGATTTTTGTCATAGCAACGAAGTTCGTATCAGCTGGCATCGGAGCTGGTTGATGGTTTTCTAGGTTATATCCCTTAAATTTAGTTCTTGAGTATTGTTTTTCATCATTCTCATTGTGTCTTTCTTGTTTCTCTCTTCGGTCAAAAAAACAGAATTCAGGACTTAGAGTTTCTCTAGGTTTTCTTGTTTTCATCTTTAGTCTTGTTTTGTCTTGTTGCCAAATTGAGTTCTTCATATTCTTGGGTTGTTTAGTTGTCTTTGAATCTTGTTTGTTGCTGGTGTCATCTAGTCAAAAAAAAAAAATTCAGCCGCTAGGGTTTGTCTTGCTATCGTTAAATTTCTTACTCAGGTTAGGGTTTTCTTGTTTCAAGCTTTGCTAAACCTGTCTTTCCTTGTTTATGTCATATTCTTATCTTGTTTTGTTCCTTAATTAGTGTTCAAGTCTTGCTACATCGCTTGCCCTTGTGTTCGAAGTTGTTGTACCTTTCTTGAGTCGAGTTGTGACAACATTCTTATCAAGCTGGTCTTGATTTTGGAATGTTCTGTTCGTTCTTGTCGAGGTTGTTAATAGGACCTTATCTAATCTTCTATGTGCTATTATTAAGTCTAATTTGAAGACTTAGGAAGAGTGTCTACCTCATGTAGAGTTTGCATATAATAGGGCTGTGCATTCTACTACTCAGTTTTCTCCATTTGAAATTATGTGTGGCTTTAATCCTTTGACTCCTATGGATCTAACGCCTTTGCTTATAAATGAAAGAGCTAGTTTGAATGGTCAACAAAAGGCTGATTTTCTGTGGAAATTGCATGAGAAAGTTCACGTTAATATTGAGAAGAAGACCGCTCAAGTGGTTCAACAAGCAAACAAAGGACGCCGTAAGATGGTGTTTGCGCTTGGCGATTGGGTATTGTTACACATGCATAAGGAGAGATTCCCAACTCAACACTGTAATAAACTTTCACCTCATGATGATGGACCTTTTCAAGTTTTAGAGTGCATCAACGACAATACATACAAACTTGAACTGCCTTGTGAGTATGGATTGAGTGCTACTTTTAACATTACAGACTTGAGTCCTTTTAATGCAACACATGATTTGAGGGAAAATCCTTCTCAAGAGGAGGGAAATGATGCGGTCATCCAAGTTGCTCAAGGTTCACATCATAGTCAAGTTATCATTCCAACCAAACTAATCACTCGAGCCAAGGCTAAGAAGTTGCAAAGTTCACTTCTATCTTTGATGATGCCTATGCGAGTTTCAATTGGAGAGCCAACTGCATAAGGGTCAAATCAAGCTCAAAGATGTGTTGCTCTTCTTCAAGTGTTGGATGGTCAAGAGGAAGCTCAAGCTTAGTTTACTTTATTTCCTTTGTTGCCTTTGACTGGAAATAAGCGACCAGTTTTGTGTCGCATTAGTTGAGTCTTTCAGTTATTTTATTTCATAGTCCTAGTCTAAGTTGGAGTCAAAATTTGGCCAGCAACAGTTTTAGCAAGGCCGATTTGTCGTTGTCCTAGTTCCATTAGGTTTTAAGTCTTGTAAAGCCTATAAAAGGCTTCTATCGACTTTCATTAAGGATATACATGAAATTTTCTAGCAAATTATTGAGAGAAATTCTCTTGGCTTCTTTGAAGCTTCCTTTGAATAACTTAGAAAGTTCCAAGTGCTCATCCTTGGCGTATCAATCAAGAAACACACTTGATTGTGGCACCTTCTATCTAAACCTTGGTTCGCTAAGTCATTTAGTCATGGGTTGAGATAATTTTAAGATTGTTCGCTACTTTGGGTGATGTGAGCACAGGAGTTGATCACCAAGTTGGTTGTAAACCTGTGGAAGGCGTGCTTCAAGTTCCAAAAGTACTAATGACACGAGCTCGAGTTAGGGTGTTGCGAGAATCAATTCAAGCATTTGTAGGAGGAGTTCGTGATCAAGTTGAATCTTGTCAAGCATTGGAGGATAACAAGCAAAGCTGTCCGAGGATCATTATTTTCCTTCAAGTGTTGGCTGAGTGATCATGAAGCTTTCAAAGTAATTATGTCGATTCGTTTATGTTGTTTTAGTGGTGATGTGTTAAGTTTAATAAGCGGCCAGCTAAGAGGCATGGTCCGCGTTTTATTTAGTTATTTTTAGAAAATTACAATTCGGCCAGCTTAGGTTTATTTGGAACGAATTAGCTTTTAGATTAGTAAGGGCAAAACCATCTTTCTTAAGGCTATTCTTTTAATGCCTATTTAAGAGGCAACATTGAAGTTTTATTCAAAAATCATTAATCCAGAAGCTCATGTGAGTTTATTCTCAAGCTTGAGGCAATTCTTGAACATCTTAGATTGTGTTCTAGGAGTTCAACTTGGCTTATAAAATCACATTTGTTTACGGCGCCTTCCACCTACAACTCAAATTCTTGATTGCCCTTTCTTTGTGGGATAGAATCTTGTTCTAGTTCATAAATGTGAGGATTCTAAGGGATTGAGTTTCCGCTACATTTCAAACCTCAATTCGTTGTCTAGATTCTGGCTTGTGGATTTTGAGTTGGGTTTGTATCATCTAGTATTAGAGCTGGTTGATAGAATCAGGTTATATCCATCTCTTTTGTTCTAGTTGGTCGTGTTTGTGTCTTGAAATTCTACATTGTTCAAAAAAAAAAAAAAAAAGGTTTCAGCCCTAGGGCTCTCCATCGCTAGGGTTTCTTCTCTTTTGTTGTTCTTGTATCTTACTGCGAATTGAGTCTTATTGTTTTAGGGTTGATTAGTCATCTTTTGGTCTATATTTGTGCTACTAATTTATGTTGTCATCGAGTCTCAAACGACAAAAAAAAGGGTTGTCCAGTTGACTTTCTTGTTCACACTAGGGTTTTGGCTGCTAGGGTGAGTTTTTCTTAAATCTGTCCGCATTATTCCTCTACTGTCATTACATGATTTCAGTCTTATTTGAGTTCTAGTGTTCTGTTAGTTATCATTCTAGTCAAGTTATAGAAAAAAAAAAGAGGAGTTACTTACCTTGTCTTGCATGCCTTTATTGCTAGAAATTTTTTTCAGCCAAGCTGCTGAACTTGTTCCTAGATTCTTGTGAGTTATTTCTGGAAATTATTCCATTGCTTGATCATATTCCTGAAAAGCCTTGATGTCTTGACTGAAATCTTGAAGTTTTGGATCATCTTGATTGGTTTCTTGAAATTCTTGAAACATGAACTAGGGTTCTTTCAAAAAAAAAAAAAAATATCTGCCCATCTTGGAAAATCTATTATTTGATCCAAAAATCAGCTTGTATTGAACACTAAACTTGTTTGGACAGCTGGAAATCAACGTGGAAAACAAAAACCATGACAAAACTATTCTTGAATCGAAACCAAGTTGTTGCCAAGTTGCTTTCCACCAAATTGGGAAACCAAATCCATTCTTGGCAAGAAATCAGATCTGAACCTTCTTGGATTTAATACAATCTATTCCAGCCTATTCTCGACCATCATCCACCATCTTAAACTACCCTTTTCCTATACCAAATCAGTTGTCAAAGGGAAACCAGGTTAAGTCCGAATCTGCCGAGAAAATTTCACCGCCTTCACCTATCAACTTGAAGCCGATTGGAGCTGCATCTTTAAGCAACTACCAGCTGACTTTTACTAGGCCTTACATACCCTATTTCTATACCCTTTTGGCACCTTAACTTGCAGCAAGACACCGACCAAACCTTACACACCATAATCCAAAAATAGTCCAGCAAATAGGTACAGTTAGGAAGTCTTCTAGGTTTCTAAAAATTTCTGCGATTGTGTCTTCTTTTCATCTTCTAAATCTGAGTCTTTCTAGCGGTATTTAGGTTATTTCTTGAGTCATATTTCAGCCTATCTTTTTCAGTCACAAATCAGTCCGTACTGATCTAAATTCTTCAAGCCACAACTAGTCTTTCTAGTGTTTCTTATGTGGGTTTGAGAGATTTGTGAGATTATTAGAGTGTTAAATTGAGTGAAAAAAAAAACCAGCGATGAGTGTAAACACGTAAGGGAATGAGTGAGGAAATATATACACTTGTTTCTTTACTAACTTTTTGCAGGTCATCTAATCATGTCTAGAGGAGTTGCATCATGTCCACATAAACAAGCATGCTGGGATAACAAGTCTCTCAAGAGGAGGGGTTCAAAGCATTCTACTTCCACGAATTCTAGTTCCAAATGTTCTAATTTCGAGCCTCCACAATATGAGTTCCTTACACTTAAGGAAGAGATGGATCGGTATCGTGCTTTGAGCTTATATGAAAGACTTAAGCGAGAGGATGAAGAGTTTCAAAGGCGGTTATAGCCAGCACCTCGTGAGAGTTCATCCTCTACCAAAAGAGATTCATCTAATGTGCATCATGAAAATTCTAAAACATGTACCTCAAGGACTGATTGGCGAATTGAATCTGCCAAGATGGTTGATTCTCTAATGGAGAAAATGACGCCATTGCTGCAAGCGTACTTTGAGCAAAATAATCGTGCTCCAACCAACGGTCCTGAGGAAGATGCTCCTTCTAGTCCAACGTTGATTGAAGAAATGCCTATGCATGAGGAAAAACTTGATTTGCCTAGTGATAATCTTGAGAATGAGGTGAATTTGAAGGTTGACGAGCTGCCACAGGAGTGTATCACACCTTGTGACGACGTGAAAGATTTGAACGTCATTGTACATAATGAGGGGAGGTGCCTACCACTTTTTCCTCTCCTACATTTCAGTGGAAGGCTTTTTCAGAGTTGTTTAAATTGTCAACAATGGAGTCAAGGTGGGAGGTTCGCGCAGCTGTTGCCACTCATAGTGGGGAACCGACAGTCATTTTTGATCGATCAGATTTGGAATCCATTGCTTCGCCATACCAGTTCACCCTAGTTGGTAAGTTCTTGCGGGGGTGCCCATCCATGGACGAGTTATGAAAATTTTTCCTCTCGTTAGACTTGAAAGAATCGACAAGTTTAGGTTTGCTTGATAACCGACATGTTTTGATACGCTTAACAAATAAAAAAGATTTTCTGCGTTTGTGGTCGCGGAGCATATGGTATGCCTAGGGCATGCCGATAAGGTGTTCAAATGGACATCTTCGTTTCATGTCCACAAGGAGTCTTCGTTGGTTCCGGTTTGGTTCCAATTGCCCAAACTTTTGGTGCATTTATTTCATAAGCAATGCCTGTTTCCGATTGTGTCGGTGCTAGGGAGGCCATTATTCATGGATTCTGCGACAACAAAGCTTTCAAGGCCAAGTGTGGCTAGGGTTTGTGTGGAGATTGATTTGTTGAAGGAACTATCGAAGAGGGTTTGGATTGGATTGGGGGAACAAGAGGGGATTTGGCAATCCCTAATTCCAAAAATATGTCTGCATATTGTTCGTTCTGCTACCACCAGGGACACTCACCTCCTGATTGTCATGTGAAGAACCTAATGCTGTGAAAGGAACGTGTGCAGTGGCAACAGCGAAATGACAAACAGCAGCCTCGGGGGTCGGAGGAGAAACCTGATGACTCGAGGGGTGGCATGGCCAAAGAGCAAGAACTGATGTCGAAGGAGTTATTGATATCTGTACAAGAGGAAGGTACTAGTACGATGGAGGAGAACCAGGGGGAATGTTTAGTTGGCGACGGGCTGGAGAGCCTGGTGCATCGAACCTGAACCCGGTAGTGCTGCCGTTGTCTGGTGTGCCTGATCTGCAGGTTGTACCACAGCCTTTGCTGGACCAAGGAGTATTGGGGGTGTCTACGGATGGGTAGGAGGGTACTAAGCAGTTGGGGGAAGAAGGGAAGGCCTCGATGCAAGAGGTCCGATTGCTGCCACTGGTGGAGCAGGCAATTTCGAACGCAGCGGATTCCATTATTGGCAATTTGGCAGAAAAGGTTGCACAACAGATTTCATCCTCGGATGATGACAGTGATGAGGAGGTAATTGCGGAGGTAGCGTACCAACAGCATGGTTGGGTAAAATCGCTGAATCTTTCGCCTCGTAAAGCTGGTTCCACTTTGGAATCAATAGATATTTTGAAGCGGTTGGATGGCTTGCGTTCAAGAGATGATTTTGTGGTGAAACGACCAGCAGCCACTCAGACAGGTACAATTTCTTCATCTGCTTTGCCTTGAGTTGTCTGATGATAAAATCGATGTTTTGGAATGCCCGGGGGATGGCAAATAAACCCACAGTGTCGAGGATTAAAAAACTTTGTTAGATTCATTCATTGTCGTTGGTGGCTATTTGTGAACCTTTAGTTGAAGCTTCTTACCTGGAAGATGTTCGCCGGAAGCTGAATTTTCAGCATGCCATGGTGAATTCACAGGGATCTTTATGGTTGTTGCATAATGATGACATAACGGCTTATGTAGAGGATCAAGATGTACAATTTTTGGCATTGTGTGTTTCTCATGTTCGGTGTAGGGAGCAATTCCTAGCAGTATATGTGCATGCGTCGTGTGATGTATCATGTCGGGTAGGCTTATGGTCTCATTTGCGAGGCTTGTGTGACACTAGGCTTCCTGTTTTAATGGCCGGTGATTTCAATGTGATTTTATCTGCTGCTGAAAAGAAATGGGGTTGCCTTTTTCATTTGTCAGAAGCGGAGGATTTCTCAAATTTTCTTCAGGCTGCGGATTTGTTGGATGTGGGTTTTTCGGGTACGCCTTTCACCTGGTGTAATAACCGGTTTGGCTAGGCAAGGGTTTTGAAAAGGCTAGATCGTGTACTCATCAACCAGGGGTGGAATCAGTTGGGGATACATTTCTTGGTGGAACATCTGGGGCGAGCTTGTTCGGATCATTCGCCCCTGATTATTTCAGCAAAGCCTACTCAACAGAATGGGCCGAGAAGCTTTAGGTTTCTTAACATCTGGTGTTCGCACCATTCATTTTTAGAGGTGGTTTCCAAGGTTTGGGAGGTTCCAGCTGAAGGCAGGCCTTGGCGAAAGCTGCTATTGAAACTAAAAGAGGTTAAGCTTCGACTTGCAGGTTGGAATAAGGAAGTGTTTGGTAATATAGTGGATGGAGTTCGACAAGCTGAAGCTGCTTTGCTTGGTATGGAGGTGCTAGTGGATGACGATCCTTTGAAGGTAAATAGGGCAGAATACCAAGCTACTTAGGCACTCTTGAAGTTAGCATTGAAGCGTGATGGGGAATATTGGAGTCAAAAGGCTCGTATCAAGTGGTTACAGCATGGAGATGCCAATTCTAAATTTTTTCATGCGTCCGTCCGCCAGAAGCGTGCCAGGCTTCATAGTCATCGGATTAAGAATGCAGATGAGGAGTGGTTAACGGAAACTGAGGAAATAGCACAGGAAGCAGTACACCATTTTAGCAGGGCTTTCACAATGGGGCAAGATGTCTTGCCGTTTTCCTCGGTTGCACGCCTAGTTCCTAAGCTGGTTACGGAACAGGAAAATTAGCTGTTGGAGGCAGTCTCTAAGCCGGAAGAGGTGAGGAGGATCATTTTTAGTATGGATGAGGACTCGGCAGCGGGCCCGGATGGATTCTTGGGTCATTTTTTTGTCAAGGCATGGGAAATTGTTGGTAAGGAGGTTGTGCAGGCTGTTCAGGATTTTTTTGTGGGTGCACATCTTCCCCAAGGTATGACATCCATCTTACTGGCTCTAATTCCGAAGACTTCCACTCCTACGGAGTTTTCTCAGCTATGTCCAATCAGTCTATGCAATTTTCTAAACAAGGTGGTGTCTAAAGTACTCGCCTCTCGGCTGGAGGAGGTGTTGCAACGAATTATAAGTCCTCAACAGAGTGCCTTTGTCCAGGGGCACGTGATTGCTGATAATATTTTGTTAGCTCAGCAAATGGTCCGAGGGATGGGGAAGAAGGTGCTAGGGTCGAATGTGATGCTAAAGTTGGATATGGTGAAGGCGTATGATAGAGTGAACTAGATGTTTTTGGTACAGAATCTACGCTCTTTCGGTTTTGGGGAACGACTATAGATATGGTTTGGAGGATTATTTCCAGCTGCCATTTTTCAGTGTTAATCAATGGCCAACCGTGTGGTTATTTTCGAGCCAATCGGGGCCTGCGCCAAGGCAACCCTCTATCGCTAGCTCTTTTTATCATCTCGGTGGAAGTGCTTTCTCGGGGGTTGAATGAACTACTGGAGAGACCGCAATTCACTCCTTTTGCGCTCTCTAGAAATGCCATGAAGATTACATATCTTGCTTATGCTGACGACGTAATTATTTTTATGAGGGGCGATGCTCAGTCGGATAAATGCGTTATGCAGGTGTTACAAGAATATCAGGATTGCTCGGGGCAGCTGGTTAATAAAGAGAAGAGCTGTTTCACATTAAAAGGAAGGGGTACAAGCAGCATCCGAGCAAGGCTTTCTCGGCTGACGGGTTTTAGCTTCAAATCTTTCCAGTTTAAATATCTGGGCTACCCTTTGTTCTGTGGGAGAGTTAGAAGCTCGTATTTTCAACCTTTGGTTGATTCAATAGGTAGCCGAATCCAGTCATGGGGTTCTAGATGGCTATCCTATGGGGGTAGGTTGACATTGTTGAAGTCAGTTTTATTGTCAATGCCAGTGCATTGGGGCTCTCGATAGTTTGAATAGGTTATTGGCCCAGTTTCTATGGGATGCTTCGGACTTTGGATCACGATGCCATTGGGTTGCCTGGTCTATGGTTTGTCGGCCTTTGGAGTCTGGAATTCGTTCTTTTGTGTATGCTTTGAAAGCATTTGAATGCAAATTATGGTGGCGTTTTAGACAACAAGGGTGTCTTTATGCACAATTTATGATGTCACGATATTCTCAGGGAATTCATCTGAATAAGGTTATGTTGTCACGGACAGATTCGGCAACATGGAAGAATATGCTCCAGGCTCGGCATTTGGTTGAGGTTAATAGTGGATGGGATGTGATCAGTGGGAACGGTTCTTTTTGGTGGGATAATTGGATGGGGAATGGTCCGTTGGGATGGAAATTCCCTGTGCACGCGACTGACGAGAGAATTCAGGAGTTTTGGCAGCAAGGAGCGTGGAATGCTGCCAAATTATTGCAAGTTCTCCCTTCAGACACTGGTAATCAAATCTTAACGTCCAATTTTTGTTTGGATAATGCAGGTGGCGACGTGATGTTTTGGAAGGTTTCTTCTACTGGGGCATTTCAAGTAAGCTCGGTCGTCAAGATGCTTCAGACCCAAGTGTCATCCTAGATTTTTAATCAAGTATGGGCTTCTGACGCCCCAGTAAAAATGGCTTTCCTACTGTGGCGGGTTTTGCTGAATAAGCTTCTTGTTTTTACAAATTTGTACAGGTTCAATGTTCAAGGGCCATCATGGTGTTTTTACTGTGTGGAAAGGCAGATTGAAACTGTCGAGCATATTTTTGTGGCTGGTGGGTTCTTGACGAAAGTTTGGCCTTTTTTTGAGGCCTTCTTTGGTATTTCAACAAAGGGCAGTACAATAAGGGGAAAATGCTTAGCGTGGTGGATGCGGTCTGATCCGTCTTTTGTGATTGCATGGATGTGCCGTGTACTCTCGGCCATGATCATTTGGCATTTTTGGAACGTACGAAATAGGTTTGTTTATGATGGTGTGCAGCCTAGTGTGACGTATACATGCTCGAACATATGTGAGGAGGTGAGGGAGCTTGTGCTGCTTAAACTCCCTGCACTGTGTCACCGGTCGGGATCAGTGAATTGGGTAGAGCTGGTGTCTTTGGTAGGCAAAGTAAAAGTGAAGGTGCGGGGAAGTCCAGTCTACTGGGGTAAGCCGCCCACGGATGCTGTTAAGTTAAATACGGATGGCTCTCTGTTGCCAGATGGGCGTGGAGGTAGTGGGGGGATTCTACGAGATGGAGCTGGTCATGTCGTATTTGCCTTCTATAAAACTTACAAGAAAGCTTCGGTTATGTCTGCTGAGTGCCAAGCTTTGATTACAGGTCTGGAGATGTGTCGGGATCGAGGATTCAGATCAGTACATGTTGAGGCTAACTCCAAGTTATTGGTTCACATGTTTAATGGGAGGATGGAAATTCCATTGCACTGGCGCTATTTTTTCCGAAGGCTAGGACAATTTGATGTAGGATTCGCAAGATGAGCCCGGCACATCACAGCCTAAGCCCAAGTGGAAATCCAGGAGTGAGAAGCTGTGGCAATCCAATAAAAGAAGAAATCAATTTCAACATCAAGCATGGATTGAAGAGATGAACATCACAGATCCTGATTCAACACCATCAGATACCCCATCTGACGCCCTGACAGATTTCGGAAACTTGTTCGATTAAGCTTTAAAGTCCTCAGCCCTATTTGCTTTATGACTTTTTGTCCAAAGTCATGTTTACTTTATGACTTTTATGTCATATGTTTTGTTTGTTTATGCCTTTAAGTCACAAGTCTTGTTTGCTTTTTGACTTTTGTCATGTATTATGTTTGCTTTATGACTTTAGTTTTGCAACATTCTAGCATAGAAAGTCATCCACAAAAGTCTTTGTGGGCCATTTTTGTGGACTTTAGTTTTGTCTTGTAATGACCAAAAATTCAAATCGTCTGAAAGGCTACTTTAGCCGTATAAGCTGTTGTAACCCCTATAAAAGGGGACTTTCTGATCTTATTAGATCATCGAGAAATCTAGCAATAAAAATTCTAGAGTTGAGAAGTTGTTTTCTCAAGAAATGGCATTCTAATTTCTATCTCAGACAACCCGATTATCCAATTCCCCTGTTCTAAAAAGTATTTGGCATAAACTATCAGCAAAGATTCTTAATAGATTGAACGCTTTTGTTGTTTGTCCTTCTGAGATCAAAGTTAACCTCAAAAGTAGGCGAAAGAAGTAGACGAAACTTTGGTGAGACTTTACTCTAATGACATCAATACCAGTCAAAGATTTGGAAGGAACCTAAGCTGGTATCAGAGCCAGTCTGATAAGCTTAGGGAGGAGGTAATTGTGGTTTGTCTGAAATTATGTCATTTGATCCATATTCTAGTCTTCCTTTGATTAGTCAATTGTCTGATCCACATATTACCGATCCTTTGCCATCTTATTATTATAAGTCTCAGCTTGATTGTATTTGTCATTCTCAAGAGCTATTTGGTCCGTATAATCCAACAGAGTATTATCCTCCTTGTGTCATATTCCAGCATCTAGATAAATTAGAGGTTTATAATTATATTTTTAAGTTACAATTTTATTGCAGTTGTTTACTTGACGAAGGTTATCTTCAAACTTCAGATTTGGTGAGTAAGTGTCGTGTTTATTTAGATCTTCTGTGGCAAAGACTTTTGTCATAGAAACTAGTCTGGATCAATAAATTTTGGTATATCGAAAGAAGCATACAGTGGCATAAGGGTGAATATAGTAATCCATTGCACAAGCCTACGTCACTGCTCCAGTACCAAAATTACAAGGATGAATCTAGCAAGAACATCATCTGTCAATAAGTTAGATTGTTTGTATGAAGTTTCTATTGAACTAGAGCAGGTTAGCCCTACAGGTCTGCCTTTATTGGATCCATATTCATCTTTTGCAAAAAGAAACATTTCTCCCTTAGGCACAATTCAGTCTTTGATCAAACATAGACCTAAAGGTGTTAAGGAGTATGTTCAATCATCCAAACTGGATCAACACAGAATTTTGGCAACAGGAAATGAACAATTCATAACTTTGCATATCCCTTCGGATTTTCCTAATCTATGGAGACAGCAAGGTTATACTCATATTCACTTTGGTGCAATCCGATTTTCTCTGTCTTTTCATGGTAGAAAAGGTCTCCCAGTTCATGCTCGTCTTGCTTTACTAGACAGCAGGTTTGTTAAATATCAATATGCTTGTATAGGTACGATTGAAACTACTTTAAATGCAGGTACCGTGTTTGTCACTTTGTTCCCCAATTTTAATATGTCTCTTGATGATCCATATTTGTTGAGTGCTCTCAAGATCCAGGTACAGATAGCAGGAGCAGAGCAGGTCCCTGAAGCCATTGCAGCAACACCCCACTAACAAATGGCTTACCATGTTCAAAACCATGCTCTTGATCTTACTCTTCCTGGAGGAGAAGATGCTCCACTCATAAGAGTAGATGAACAAAATACTGCTACATGTACAAATATTCCTCGACAGATTCCAAGAGAAGAGTTGATAAAACTCTTACCTGATTCTTGGATTACTGATTATGAGAATTTGAATCAGTCTACTAACCGTCCGGTGGAATCCACAAATTCAAAAATTTTATCTAGACCAGATGGTTCTGTTTCTATTTCTTTTCACCATTCTCATCTTAAAAAAACAAAAGACATCCCCAAGATTATGTCTATGTCAGTTGAAGTCCCCATGAATCACCCGGTTCCATGGAGGAAACCGAGAGAATCTCATATAGATCTTATTTCTCATTTTGATCAAGAAGGGAAACCTGTATATTTTTTTTAGGATCCATTTTTAGGACATATTTATTTTGATATTTGTTATTGCAAGAAATGCATAAAGGAAAAATGTCCAAAAAAGAGAACTAGTTGTTGTCCAGACAAGAAGGACCTGGATGCAGAAAAGAAAGAACCACCATTTACTTCATCCAGAAGTATTTTTGATGGTTATGTAATTCTTTCTGACTGGATTAAAAACCCAAAACCAAAACCCAAGCTTTCTCCATACTATCAGAAATGTTTAGAAATTCTTGATCATGAAGGTTTAAGACTTCAATCACAGCAATTCAAGCCAAATCCTCAGATTTGTATGTTCAAATCTGAAGATTTTCCCCTTCTGAAACCTTTCATTAAAGATAATTCTAGCCATGTCCTAAAGTTTGAAAATGCCCAAACAATTGTCCTTCCTTCAGGACAAATTGCCCCTTTAGATAGAACGGTGCAAGTCCTAAATTGGCAATCTGAAAATGCAATCTGTCAAAACAAAGCTCTTTCTTTGATACATGGGAAAGTTACTGAAGTCTCTACAACACTTGATTCTTTTAGAGATGAATCCAAAGTTCAGAATTCTGAAGTCCAAAAAATGATCAAAATCTTACAGAAAAGACTAGATGAAGTTCATCACAGAATTCCTGAAATTGGTAAACCTTTGTATCAATTCCAAGAAACAGAAAGAGAAAGATATTGAATATCTTAAAAGATAGATTAAGAGTTTGCAAGAAACTGTGCCAAAGCCAGTTTACCAACCAGAGGATGATTATTTGTCCCATTGCAGCCAAGCCATTAAGAGAGATCACCTCCCCATTTCTTTTTGGTGCTATTCCGTCTTATCTTCCGGTGCCAGTTCAGAAAGAGTTACCAGCTTCATCTCAAAATTATCCAAAATGGATTCGTGAACAAAGAGAGCTCAGGAGAAAAGGTGAACAAGAAGAAAAAGAACGGATAAGACAAGAAAAAAAAAAGAAAAGAGAAAGGAAAAGAGAAAGTTGAAACTTCAGAAGAAATAAAAGATGTTTTCATGTTTTCACAAGATACTAATCCTATTTCTTCTTTCTTGCAGGAACATGTAGAATCCAGTTTTCCAAAAATCGATATTATGGAAAATGCTTCGGAGTCTACAGAAGAGGATACTTCTGAAGAAACTACATCTGAAGAACTGATATCTCAATCTTCTGATTCTTCTGATTCAGAATCTTTAGAGTTTCAAAAATCAGAAGAAGTTTTGTCTGACTCTAATTCAGAATTTGTTGAGAAAATTCCTCATATTCTGATGGCCAGAGAAACAGAAACTGAAGGGGAAGTTCATTTTCCTTCGCATGAGGAAGAAATAATTGATGACGAACCAAGGAGATAGCAGCAGCCCAAGAAAAATAATAAAGGGAGTATTTCCATCTTCACTATAGATGACATTCCTTCTTCACAATGGGAAAAAAGATTTCAGGAATTTCATGCATAGATAACTGTTAGAAATCTTACAGTTGATTCAGCATTTGATATTCTAAGTGAATTCACTACTCATTTCACAAGAATTTTAAAAGACTGGTGGGCTTCTTTAGGAGATAATGATAAAACCATTTTTCTCACCAGACAAGATTTTGCTCAAGCCGTAGAAATTTTAAATATGACATTCTTGGGAAGTTCTATTGAAAATAAAGAACTTAAAAGAAAAGAGTTTTTCCAAATGAGGTGTCAATCTTATGAGAGAAAAGATTTACGTCGACATTTCAAAAGAATGACACAACTCTTTTATGTTCTTGGTGCAGATATCAATTTAAAACAAGCTTTCTTAACATCTCTCCCTCATATTTTGTCCAGCAGTGCTGAGATCTATATTCATAACCGTTATGGTTCTATTTTGAATCTCACTGTAGGTCAAATCTATCAAGCAGGGTTCCTATCACTTGAAGAAATTTGCAACAAGAGAAAAGTCATCAGAGAGTACATGAAAGGAGATGTCTGCATGGATCAAGCTTGCAAAAAGCCAGAATTGATTATCAAAAGCAAATGCAAGACATGTTCTACCAAGAAGAAAAGATTTCCTAAATTCTCTAAAAAGAAATTTAGGAAGATCAAAACAGCAGGAAAGTTTTACAAGACAGGAAGAAAATGGAAATTCTTCAAGAAGAAGAGAAGAATGGATACATCTTTTGATAAGTGTTTTATCTGTGGACAGAAAAGACACTATGCTTCAAAATGTCCTCGGAAGAAAAAAAGTCTTAACCTAATTCAGAAAGTCCAGGATGAGCTCAAAATCCCTGTTCTTAGTGAATTAGAATATGTTTTTTCTGAAGAAGAAGAGCCTACTGATAAAACTATTTTTGCATTGCAGGTCTAAGAACCTTAAAATCAATTTCATTACATGGAAGCAGCAAAGACGTGTCCACAAGCTTTACTTTGTGTTTTAAAGTCAAAATAGGATAAGCCAATTCCTGTAATTGGTTTCTTTGATTCTGGGGTAGAAATGTCAATCCTAAATCAGGATATTTTACCAGAAAAATGTTGGAAGTATGAATCTCATACTTTCAGATCAGTCAATGGAGAGTTGTTCGAAATAACTAAGGTAACGAAAAATCCAATTACTATCAGATTCTTACCAGATTGTGAATTAAAAACTCACATCATTGGAGGAAAAATGCCAGGAAAAGATTTGATAATTGGATTTGATATTTATGAAAAAGATTTGCATGTCTTAAAGGCAAAAGGTGATACGAACGTCGCCAAACATGTGACGAAACCCGTATAGACTACCACGGATCTAGAAGGTTGAAACGTGCTTGACTCGATGAACGCAACGGAAAGATCAAGAACCCGTTGATCACGCGGCCAACGATCCTTTGATATGGTAGAGGACGCCACAATCTAGCGTGTTCCTAGATTGATAAGTCGAATTGAATATCCTAGAACAATCTAAGATACTCAAGAACGCTTCAATGAAGCAAGAGAGAGACTCTCAAAGGGTGTTTCTTATTTTCTGAATTATCCTCTATTACATGCGGCCTATGAGCCTTTAAATAGGCTAATCCTATGTAAACCTAACCCTACTTGGCTAAGGTTAGCCAATGAACTAATAACGACTAAGCATAACTAACTAGCGTTCAGTTGGCACACAAGGCTTGGCCGAACTCTTTATTGAATGACCTAACCAATTTACCTAACTAACATACTAAACTAACCAAGGCTCCTCTAATGTGCAACATGCACTTAGCCAATTATTCAACCAATAAAACTATTATAAAACTACTAAAATGGATGTAATACAACCCCAACTCAAAGCTAATAGACTTGTAAGATTTCCAACGATTTCCTCCATCTTGGGCAGCCATGGATCATATCATTCCCCTCCTCTTAAAGGCAATTTGTCCCCAAATTAAAGTTGGAGGATAGGGCCAACGACATAACCTTCATGAAAATAATCCACGTGTCATGTCTCTGGCACAAACGTAGGATCCACATGATTTTTGGCACAAAAAGCAACTCGTAGTAAGGAGCTGGGTTAAACTCACAACTATCCTTGAGGTAATAACTCAGCATATCACATGTAGGATGACTTTGATGGCGCTTTCCATTGGCGCGGCTAGCTATGAGTTGATATACTTCAACGAAGTCAGCCCGAGGAGATTTAACTTCTAGAAAATCAATGTTGTGAGACTCCGTGTAGTGGACAAGGGTGGCTAAGGTTGCTCCAAAGGTTGGTTTGTCCACTTGGATTGCAACTTGGGTACCTTTCTCATGAACCTGACCAGTTTTGAATTCAAGTGCTTGGGCAAAGCGGCTCCACATAGATGTAACTCCAAATAGATAAATGCTATGGAAACTCTCGAACTGAACAAATGATTTAGGAATAGTACATTGTATTACCAAGGTCACTTGCTCTTGCTCAACTTGCGTAAAACGTGAAGCGTTAAACATAACAAAGGTCCAAGTGTTAGAACAAGAAGATTGCTCATGAATCCCCTCATTATGCACAATGACGCTCAAATCTTTCATGCCGCCACAACGTGTGATACACTCCTGTGGCAGCTCGTCAACCTTCAAATTCACCTCATTCTCAAGATTATCACTAGGCAAATCAAGTTTTTCCTCGTGCATAGGCATTTCTTCAATCAACGTTGGATGAGAAGGAGCATCTTCCTTAGGACCGTTGGTTGGAGCACGATTATTTTGTTCAAAGTACGTTGGCAGCAATGGTGTCATTTTCTCCATTAGAGAATCAACCATCTTGGCGGATTCAATTCGCCAATCAGTCCTTGAGGTACATGTTTTAGAATTTTCATGATGCACCTTAGATGAATCTCTTTTGGTGGAGAATGAACTCTTACAAGGTGCTGGCTATAACCGCCTTTGAAACTTTTCATCCTCTCGCTTAAGTCTTTCATATAAGCTCAAAGCACAATACCGATCCATCTCTTCCTTAAGTGTAAGGAACTCATATTGTGGAGGCTCGAGATTAGAGCATTTGGAACTAGAACGCGTGGAAGTAGAATGCTTTGAACCCCTCCTGATACGAACCCGAATCTCCAAGCTCCCGCTCTTGAAGACACGAATTGGCGACGCAGCGGAATGATCTATCTTGAACAGGTTATGGATACAAAAGGATGGAAATCCTACGACCCCTCTAACCCTCGAGATTGCGAACCTACGAATTGAATCTCAACCCACAATCTAGCGAATTAGCGAACCAAGGAATTTGGTAGAAAGGCGCCACAACTCAACGCGTTCTTGAATTGATAAGCCTAAACTTGAACAAAGGAACTCATTCACTTTGTATCAAGGGTCGTTCCCAAGGAACAAGAAAAGAGAAACTCTCAATTTTCATTAATCAAAGTCTTATGAAAAATATCGGAGAAGAAGGCTTATTTATAGCCTCTACAAAGACTCAAAATCCTAATGTAACTTGGACTCAAATTACTAAAAACCTAACCTAACTAGAATAGGCCAACATGGCTCTATCTTTTAGGAAATATCTAAAACAACTAAATTGACTCAAATAAACTCAATAAATTCGGCCAGCATTACACACCAAAGCTGGTCTGAAAATAAAATAAGAAAGCAATGGGAAATAATGGGAAAACTGGACAATTATGCCCTTATTCACTAATCTAACCCAAACGACAGCTCTTCATACTTTATATAGAGCTTTGAACCATCATTCAAAGGAAAGAATCTTCATGAAATCTTGAAGCTTTAATCATCTTGGATAAGAATATAAGAAATGATTTCAAATCAAAGCTTCCACCATTCCATTTCTCATCATTCCCCTCCTCTTGAAAGGCGATTTGTCCCAAATCGAAGGATCGTTTGCACTGGAGAACTTCAGGCCATGTGTTGATGAATGCGAGCCAAGAAACATGCCTTCTAGTCAATTGGAACAAGAACCAACATGCACGCTTCAGCTCACAAGTATCTTGCCAATAGCCCATCACATGTATACCTGGATCAAAAATGAAAGACGAGGAATAAATGATGAGGAAACACAGATATTCACCCACTTTACCTAATTGATAACAAGTAGGAAAAGTTTGTACCCCATGCAACATTAAACGACTCGTAACACAACCTAAAGGCACACTAAAATTACTAGACAAACATGTATTAATACTCTTAACACAATAATCACATGACTTAAAGAAAGAAAATGACTCATAAGGACTCAACATTAAACTTGGACACGTAAAACAATTACAACTCTTAAAATGACTCAAAGGACGATCACAACAATTGACACAGTCCAAACAATTGGCACGGCTTTT
Source organism: Gardenia jasminoides (assembly GCA_013103745.1). NCBI lineage: Eukaryota > Viridiplantae > Streptophyta > Magnoliopsida > Gentianales > Rubiaceae > Gardenia > Gardenia jasminoides. The sequence continues at coordinate 23,988,582 of CM023098.1, read as the reverse complement.
AAATGCAAAAGAATTAACTAGAGGATAAGGTTGAAAACTCCCTTTCAAACTCAAAGGTTGGTTGGTGAAAACAGTCATCAATTCTTTGGAGTAAATGTAGAAATTAGCAATGCCTCGAAAGAACAAGGTTCCATTTAAAGACTTTGCAATGGTGCACCTCAAAACCATCTTTACTTCACCTTGTTGTACCTGAAAAAGACCATTAACACTAAACAAAGTAAAGTTACGATTGTTAGAAAAATAATAAGCCCTTTCACGCTCATTTATTTTTCCATTCACAATTAGCTCACGTGCACTCTTTTCTTTTCCTTCTTCACTCAACTCACCCTCCTTTTTATTTACATTACACTCGGATTGTACATCTTCATATTCCTCACATAAATCCTTTCCAACTAGCTTTTGACTAGCGGCTAGTGCAGTGGACAGTACAAGTTTTTTCTTTTCATGCTCAAGATACGACTTTACAAAGGTATCCAATAGTTGCTCAAGTCGTCCCATAAAAGGCTCTTTTTTGGACACTTGATGTGACTCTTTAATCTCTTGCTCATGCCTCTTAAGTGAAGCACGTTTGATCGAGGTGAGCATCCTTTGACGCCTCCACTCAAGCTTCTCTTCAATGTCCATAGCGGCATGTGCAACTTCATATAATTCCATGCGGTCAGTCACTTCAAGACGTCTAGATATTTGATCATTTAATCCCTCCAAAAAGTGATCAATGACAAATGAATCTTCCACAATTTCAGCTTGATTGATAATGGATCTCATCTCTTTGTAGTATGCTTTCACTGATTTGGTGCCTTGACGAAGAGCATAGAATTTCTTCAACAACTCCTTTAGAGGATTGTGCCTCATGGTGATAAAATCTGCAAAGAAAGGTTAGGAAAAATACAAGATAATAACCTCACATACTCCCTTAGTGTATCCACTCAACTCTCGTGTATGCACTCAAATTCCACTCTAATAATCTCACCAACTCTTTCAAATCCTTGTTCACAATCCTTGAGACAATATGAATTGGCTCACGACTGCTCAAGAAGACTAATCAATTCAATCCGGTTGGCATGTGACAATATATGAGAATTTGAATGTACAAATGAAATTTTGACTCGGGAGAGACTTTTGACTCAAGAAAGACAAGACTAATGACTCACAAAATGGACAAATAAGACTAGAAAAGAAGGCACAAGTAGCTGAAATTAAGGAAACAAAGACACAGTAAAAATTTGGAAACCTAGAACTCTACCCAAAGGATAAGCTAGAAATTTGGAAATCTAATCCAATTTGACCTTGGAATTCAATTGATAAATATAGAAAATCTGATTTAACCCCTTTTTCCAAATAAAGTTGGGATTTGGAATGTTTCCTAAGCTTCCCAATTCACATAAGGAATTAATTTTGAGATTCAAACAAATTAGGAAAGTAATCCCTGTCAAGAATGGAATTTCTTTGCTAGGCTGTTTCCTTTTCTTTCTTTGGATCCGATTTCTTTCCCCTTTTTTTTTTCCACGGATCTCTTGATTTTTTTTTTTGGAAACACAAGCTGCGTTCTTTTTTTTCTTTTTGGCAACTTTGAGTCAAAACAACCCAACAAGAATTTTGGTTTACAACCAACAATTTCAAGAACTTCAAGGTATTATGGATTCTAGCCCATGACTTGACAACAACAAGAACACAAGATAAATAAGACTAATTTTTTTCGAATGAACAGTGTTTTCGGGGTGAACAGTGTTTTCTACAGTACCTATGAACAGTACTGCTACAGTATCAGAGCTACAGTACCGATGAACAGTACGATTTTTTTTTTGACACAAAACAAGAAACGACAATAACAAGAATTAAAAGGGATATACTTGATACTGTCAACCAGCTCTGATACCAGATGATGCGAACCCGAATCTCCAAGCTCCCGCTCTTGAAGACACGAATTGGCGACGCAGCGGAATGATCTATCTTGAACAGGTTATGGATACAAAAGGATGGAAATCCTACGACCCCTCTAACCCTCGAGATTGCGAACCTACGAATTGAATCTCAACCCACAATCTAGCGAATTAGCGAACCAAGGAATTTGGTAGAAAGGCGCCACAACTCAACGCGTTCTTGAATTGATAAGCCTAAACTTGAACAAAGGAACTCATTCACTTTGTATCAAGGGTCGTTCCCAAGGAACAAGAAAAGAGAAACTCTCAATTTTCATTAATCAAAGTCTTATGAAAAATATCGGAGAAGAAGGCTTATTTATAGCCTCTACAAAGACTCAAAATCCTAATGTAACTTGGACTCAAATTACTAAAAACCTAACCTAACTAGAATAGGCCAACATGGTTCTATCTTTTAGGAAATATCTAAAACAACTAAATTGACTCAAATAAACTCAATAAATTCGGCCAGCATTACACACCAAAGCTGGTCTGAAAATAAAATAAGAAAGCAATGGGAAATAATGGGAAAACTGGACAATTATGCCCTTATTCACTAATCTAACCCAAACGACAGCTCTTCATACTTTATATAGAGCTTTGAACCATCATTCAAAGGAAAGAATCTTCATGAAATCTTGAAACTTTAATCATCTTGGATAAGAATATAAGAAATGATTTCAAATCAAAGCTTCCACCATTCCATTTCTCATCACCTCCTCTTGAGAGGCTTGTTATCTCAGCATGCTTGTTTATATGGACATGATGCAATTCCTCTAGACATGATTATATGACCTGCAAAAAGTTAGCAAAGAAACAAGTGTATATATTTCCTCACTCACTCCCTTAAGTGTTCACACTCATCACTTTTGTTTTTTTTCACTCAATTTAACACTCTAATAATCTTACAACTCTCTCAAAGCCCTTGATAGCTTAGCTTGAAGAAATTAGATTTCCGTTAGATAAACGATCAACTTGATCAATTTTGGGACACACAAGCTTGTTAATCCTCAACAACACCAAAAGGGAAGTTGACTCGAAAAGGAAGAAAGAAAGATTGACAATCGACCCACGAAAAAGGAATGATGACACACGAAAAGGGAAGAAAGGAATCCTAGTAGAATTAGACTTAGATTGAGATAAGGAGAAAATGGATAGGAAAGTTGTGGAACTTTTTTTCCTACAAATTAGGAAGAGAGGGGTGGCTAGGGTTTAGGGTAGGTCGGCTAGGGTTGATTGATGGAAGTCGGTTAGGGCTTGATTGATGTAGCTGAACTTATTCCTACAATTTAGGAAGAGGGTGCGGCTAGGGTTTAGGAAAAGATCTAGGAGAAAATGTAGACAAGAGTTGGGATTAGGAAGGATAATTTAGGACTTGTGTTGCTCCTATCCTGGGATGTAATTCATGGATTCAATCCCTACAAACTAGGGGTGAATCGGCTGCTAGAAAAGCACGACAACAAGACCCTAGGCTGCTATGGTTCAAACTCCAATCGGACTTGGACTAGAATTGCTAGAGCCGACTTGCCTTCTTTTTATAAGAGAGATACGGCAGTAGCAAGAACAAAATGACACGGACAGCACATAAGAAGACACGGACAGCAAACAAGAAAGACGAACCAGAATGCACGACTTGATAAAAGAGCACAGAAAAAAAAAAATTTTTAACACAAACAAGCACGACTCAAGACGAACAAGAAAGACAGATTGAACAACAAAGAAAATGAATCAACAAAAGAAAAATAAACCTAGAACCGTAGACGGCTACTAGGATGAAAAAGAAGGACATGAGATTCAAGAAAAACCAAAAGAAACAAAGAACAAAGATATAACGGGAACCTTCAACTAGCTCTGATGCTAGCTGATACGAACGTCGCCAACTTTGTGACGAAACCCGTACAGACTACCAAGGATCTAGAAGGTTGAAATGCGCTTGACTCGATGAATGCAGCGGAAAGATCAAGAACCCGTTGATCACGCGGCCAACGATCCCTTGATATGGTAGAAGACGCCACAATCTAGCGTGTTCCTAGATTGATAAGTCGAATTGAATATTCTAGAACAATCTAAGATACTCAAGAACGCTTCAATGAAACAAGAGAGAGACTCTCGAAGGGTGTTTCTTATTTTTTGAATTATCCTCTATTACATGCGGCCTATGAGCCTTTAAATAGGCTAATCCTATGTAAACCTAACCCTACTTGGCTAAGGTTAGCCAATGAACTAATAAAGACTAAGCATAACTAACTAGCGTTCAGTTGGCACACAAGGCTTGGCCGAACTCTTTATTGAATGACCTAACCAATTCACCTAACTAACATACTAAACTAACCAAGGCTCCTCTAATGTGCAACATGCACTTAGCCAATTATTCAACCAATAAAACTACTATAAAACTACTAAAATGGATGTAATACAACCCCCAACTCAAAGCTAATAGACTTGTAAGATTTCCAACAATTTCCTCCATCTTGGGCAGCCATGGATCGTATCATTCCCCTCCTCTTAAAGGTGATTTGTCCCCAATCGATCGTATCATTCCTCTCCTGCTACTCTTGTTGGGTTTTCCGAATGGCTATGAAATGAGGATGACTTCTTTGATAATTCCATGGCCCATGAAAACCTGGCCAAATAACTTCTAGAATGACTCCATTAACTTGAAAAATATATCTCTGGGCCTCATCATAGACTTGATCATCTTCTTGGACAGAACAGTTCAGGACTTTGTATATCAAAACGAAGGAAGTGCTGTGAGAACATTTTCTTGGATATTAACAGGTCTATGAAAATGTAAAACCACATAATCTTTATGGGTTTTAAACAGATTTATCCACCAAGCTCTTGGTTTGAACCATTTGAAGAAAAACTGGAGGTTTGGGGCTAATGTATCAAAATTCTCAAAAGATAAAGAATGAAATTCCATGAGAATATGATAGGAATGACAAAGATACCACAACACCCAAAGTAATGGTTCAGGAAAAATCATGGTCTGGGCAATGAAGATTTGAGAGAATGGGTATTCAGGATTTATACCAAAAGAATTTAGAATAGATCCTCCATAGTTGGCAAACACTGAGATTTCATGGTTTCTTCTGCCATTTTCTAGTGTTTCTTTTTCCTATGGCTGGGACAAGGACAAAATCTCAGGCGGGTTTGGAAAAGATGGGATAATACTGGAATACATCCGAATTGAGGGCAGAGAAGCCTTTAGGGGATTTCTGGAGAAGAAATCTGCTACAATATTTGATTTTCCCTTAATATGGGTAATCTTGAATGAAAATTGGGAAAACCAATTTGAACATTTGAGCAATTGGGTATTGGGAATTTTCCTATTCTTGAAAGAGATCATTTTAGGAAAACTTCCCATGTCCATTTCAATTGTAAAGGAACATGGTCACAGATAAAATTCAAAATTTTCAATTGCATTTTTGACTGCAAGAATCTCCTTGTAAGAAGAATGATAATGCAATTGACTATCTTTGAAACTGCCACTGGCAAATCCATAATATTTTCTTTCTTTTCCATGTTTTTCTAGGAGTGTGGCTCCCCAATGATAATCACTGGCATCTGTTTGAAGGATGAGATTTTCAGAGGATGGAATATGAAGAACAGGAAGGTTGTTCAGGATTTGTTGCAAGGTTTGAACAGACTGGGTTTGTTCAGTTCCCCAAGAAATGGAATTTTTCTTGAAAAGTTTACTTAAAGGTTGGGTATACCAGGAAACATTAGGGATGAAGTCCCTGACATAATTTACAATACCCAAAAACCGTCAGAACTGTTTAACAGAAAAATCACTTTCAAGAAAATGCTGAATAGCATCTCCAATGTGTGTTTCAGAAATGCACGTACCATTTGAGATTTTCATCCCAAGAAAAGTGATTTCTTTTTGGAACAAAATCATTTTTTTCTCTAAAAGCATTATGCCAAATTTTTCAACAATTTGAGCAAACTTGTAGAGCAGAGGGATGTGTTCTTCCAAGGTCTTGGAAAATAAAAGAATATCATCAATGTACACAAGACAAGTATGAAGAATAGGTTCAAATACACGAATCATAACTTTTTGAAAAAGAGAAGGAGCCGTTTTTTGACCAAAAGGCATCACCTTCCATTGGTAATGATGATTCGGTATGCAAAAAGTAGTTTTGTACCTATCTTCGATACAAATACCAAGTTGCCAAACTTTGAAAACCATTTTGCTTCTGCAAGCAAGGAAAACAAAGAATGCCTATTTGGAATAGGAAATTTGTCAGCGGCCAAGAATAAATTCAAGGGTTGATAATTGATGCCAAGCCTCATTTTCCCTCGGACTTGTTCAGATCGCTTATTAACATAAAAGGCTTGACATGCCCACTGCGAATCTGAAATTTCGATGAAATCAAATTCAAGAAATTCTAGACATTCTTTTTCAGCAAGTTTAGAATGATCGGGTTCATTCCTGGATGGCTGGCTTTAGTAGGATTAGCTTTTTCAGTTTTAGAAAAAGGCAGTTTAATGAAGAAGTCTGGATTTTTTCACAAAGGATGGTCACACTTGTTCATGAATTCCATATGATTTTCGGCACAAGATTGTCTAACAATGAAATCCTTGAAGTTTTCAATCTGGATTTTTTCAGGCAATGTGGAATCATATTGTCGCGCCCCATTTTTTGAAAAGAAAGAAAACTCGTCGTTTCGGGGTTTTAGTTGGAAAAAAGGTTTTTTAGTTAAAAATTGATTTTTTGATTTTTGAAAAAAATAAAAGAAATAGGTTATGGGACTAAAAAAATGCGACGATTTGGACTCAAAAACAAAAGTCTAGAAAAGGGATTTTAGAAAAATTTGGAGTCGCTACTTGGTATGGAGTTTAGGTGTACCAAGTCACCCAAAAATTTTAATTAATGAAAATAAACTAAGAAAACCCTTTTTTAGATGACTCCAGGTCTTTGAAAAATCAGAGAAAAAGGTTCGGGAGTCACGGTTGAAAGAAGGGAGGCAAAGATTCAATGTTACTCGTCTCTAAGGCAGCCTTCTAAACTAACCAAAGCTAGTTGCGTGATTTAGTTAAAAATTTCCTAATTCTAACTTTAAAATTTATCACATTTGGATGTTATCTATATGGATGCAAAACCTAAACCTAATGTTGGGTCGGGAGGGGCAAAATGTCTCCTTGAGATTTGATTGAAATTGATCACATTAGTTGTGTCATCCAAATTTGATCCCTCGAGGAGGTCACGAAAAATGCAAATGATGAGACTCGAAAAAATGGAAAACTAGGGTTTTCAAAAGAAATGCAATTTTTATAAAATATCAAGGGAAAAGAAATTGGATTTTTGAAAAGATGAATTTTTAAGAAAAATGGATTTTGACTTTGAATTGCTAAATGAGAAGAAGAAACTTGATTTTTAAAGAATGATTTTGATAGAATTTAAAATAATGCACATGTATGTCCTAAAGAGGGATAATGCAACATAATGGGTGTGGGGAACTAAGTTCGTGATTTCAATTTTCCTTTTCAAAGAAGGGATTTAAAAAGCGTGCTAAGACTTAGGGAGCCATACTCGCTCTTTTCCCTTATTCAAAGGGTAATGCCCTAAAAAAAAACTAATCTATTTTTAAAGAAAAAGAAAACTAAATGACATGTTTCGCATATGGGATGGGAGAAAAATAACATGCAAAAATGGAAAAGAAACCCTAAAGTGAAAAGTGTGTGAAACTTGTATCTAATGCATGAACGGCCTTAAGGGTCTAGTATTGGACAAACCCTCGTCTAAAGGTTCTCATTAACATTGAATTAGTGAGAAATCGAAAGGAAAAGCCACAACTAGCGTTGAACTAGTGTGACGACGTTAGAGGGAATGAACCACAACTAGCATTAGACTAGTGTGGTGGCGTCAATACATTTACATAATAAAACATGTAGACATGAAAATAAAGCAAGTAAACACATAAAAACACATAAACACATAACACATAAGCATAATATCTAGATGCAAAAACCTAGGGAAGCGGTAAACACATAAGCATGCAAACACACAAATAAAGCATATAAAACCTAATTATTACATTCGGGAAACCAATATACAATTCTAAAGAGGGAAATCAAAATAATAACCTATCTATTACAACTTGGCATTCAAGTGGCTTCCAAATAATTATTGAAAATTAAATAAAGCGATTAAAGACCAAAAATGAATAAAACTAATGAAAATAAATTTAAACATGCAAATTTATGCAATAAAAAAACACATAAGGCACATAAAGAGAAAATTCTAAAGGTTTTAGATATACCTCCCCCGCGACTCAAATGGGAACTTCGGGTCACTTATTCAAAACGAATATACACGTTAAAACACCACAATAAATAAATGCCAATCAAAATGAATAACTCAAATCAAAATGTTAAAGGAAAACAATGCACATGAGAAGCTTATACTTAACAATTAAAGAAAAGAAACATTTATAATTGTAAAGTCAACATTCTATTAGGGGTGTAATTGAAAATATTTGAAAACCTTTTGGGGTCTGAACAAATTTTCCAAAAAGTTAGGGGTCAAAATTATATGAAAATAAAGTTTAGGGGTCAAAATGTAATTAAAGTAGGGACCTATGTGAAAGAAATTAAAAGTTTTAGGGCCGAAGTAAAACTGATTGAGAAATCACGAGTCAATGTCTAAATTCTGTTTGATGGATCAAAGAGTGGGCTAGAAAATTTTTTAAGAATTGGGCCAACACTTTCTTTGGCCCACGCGAAATTAAACAAAAGTCTAAGTGTAAAGCCCAAATAACAAAATCAAAAAGCCCAACAAAAGACCCAAACAAATTAACCAAAGTCTGATGTCAAAAGCCCATCCAAAAATTAACAAAAACCCAACCAAACAAATAAGACAACTTAACAAAAGCCTGAAGTAAAAGCCCAACAAAAATTAACCAAAATCTGATACAAAAGCCCAACGAAATAAACAAAGTCCAATCAAATGAAACCTAAACCGGAATAAGAAAAAGCCCATTTTTAAACCCAATATTAATTCTAACAATTTTATTAATTCTGGAAAATTCCAGCCACAGTGGTCGGAAGCTGGTCGGAAACTCGTTTTTTGCAGTTTTTTGAACAAAATTTTACACACATCTATTGTTCTACTAATTCTAAACATGCTTATAACATAAAAAGGATCTAAACTAAGTCAAAAAAGAAGCAAACATCCAAGAAACAAACACATCATCATCATCAATTTTTCTTGCTCTGTCCGTTTTTCTTTTCTTTGGTTTTTACACCTGCTGCCGATGAGTCCAAAGACTCCAACCAGCATGCATAGATTCAACAAAAAAATTCAGTCCATTTGGATGAAAAATTTCTTTGGGTAATTTCATCAAACAAGTCAAAGGCAAAAAATCAAAGTACCGCTGTTCAATCCCTACTAGCCAAAGTCTTCCCCACAAACAAGATTTAACAACAAAGCAACCACTATAGCACACCAACGTAGCAACATCACAGGATAAGCAAAGTATTTAAATCATATGGAACACAAATAACTCATATTTTTCATGGAAATGGTAGATAAATAGAGAAAAGGTTTGAGAGATCTTCACAGTACTTTCTAGGAGTTATCAGAGGTGATGGTGATGATTCTGGATTCGGGCGGCAAACAGCATCAACGGTACTTCTTCTTTTTTCCTTTTTTTTATTTTTTTATTTTGGCTTCTCCTCTATATATATTTTTTGCTTCCTAGTCTAACAAATGATCACCGATGATTCCTTTTCTTTTCCTTTCATTTCTATTCCTCTGCCGCCTCTCTCTCTAATCTCTCTCTCTTCCCCTAACCCTAGAAACCTTCATCGTTGCCCTTTTATATGGGTTAATAAATTTTCAGAAAAAGGAAAAAAAAAAGCAACGAATTCGTGGTGAAAAAGACATGATGATGTGGTTTATTGTAAATCATCCATTGATGATAAGATTTTCGGATTCCAGTTGTATTGTACGAAAAATTTTATGAAGAAAAATTAGAGAAAAAATGAGATTGGCTATGGCTGTTTTCCTGGAACAGTTTTCGTACCATCAGAGGAAGAAGATGAGCACGCGTGCAGGCACGCGCATGTGATTTTGATTTCAAATTTTTTTTTTTTAAGGAAAAGGGTTAAAACTTTGGGCTTTTGCATTCTTTGCTTTGGGCTAATTCTTTTCCTTCTGTTGGGCTTTTGTTTGGGTTTAATGTTGGGTTTTGGGATTAAAACAAATGGGTTGTTTGGTTTCTTTTCTTTTCTTTTTCTCTTTTTTTTTAAATAGAATCTACAAAACAAAGACTAACATAAAATAAATAAAAAATAATACTTTACCTAGCAAAATCCAGAATTGTAGCAATGAGGATAGAATTAAATAAAAATAAAATATGACAAAAAATAGAATGATTAAATAAAAAAATAAAAAATGGAAAAATTTGGTGTCTACACATATATGAAAAGGTTTTGAATGTCAGTAAAAGGTTTGAAGAATTTTCTTGAATGAATACCTTTTGCCTTTAAGACATTCAAATCTTTTTCATAAATATCAAATCCAATTATCAAATCTTTTCCTAGCATTTTTCTTCCAATGATGTGAGTTTTTAATTCACAATTTGGTAAGAATCTGATAGTAATTGGATTTTTAGTTACCTTAGTTGTTTCGAACAACTCTCCATTGACTGATTTGAAAGTATGAGATTCATACTTCCAACATTTTTCTGGTAAAATATCCTGATTTAGGATTGACATTTCTGCCCCAAAATCAAAGAAACCAATTACAGGAATTGGCTTATCATATTTTGACTTCAATACATGAAGTAAAGCTTGTGGACACGTCTTTGCTGCTTCCATGTAATGAAATTGATTTTTAGGTTCTTGGACATGCAATGCAAAAATAGTTTTATCAGTAGGCTATTCTTCTTCAGAAAAAACATATTCTAATTCACTAAGAATAGGGATTTTGAGCTCATCCTGGACTTTCTGAATTAGGTTAAGACTTTTTTTTTTCCGAGGACATTTTGAAGTATAGTGTCCTTTCTGTCCACAGATAAAACACTTATCAAAAGATGTATCCATTCTTCTCTTCTTCCTGAAGAATTTTCATTTTCTTCCTGTCTTGTAAAACTTTCCTGTTGCTTTGATCTTCCTAAATTTCTTTTTAGAGAACTTAGGAAATCTTTTCTTCTTGGTAGAACATGTCTTGCATTTGCTTTTGATAATCAATTCTGGCTTTTTGCAAGCTTGATCCATGCAGACATCTCCTTTCATGTATTCTCTGATTACTTTTCTCTTGTTGCAAATTTCTTCAAGTGATAGGAACACTGCTTGACGGATTTGACCTACAGTGAGATTCAAAATAGAATCATAACGGTTATGAATATAGATCTCAGTACTGCTGGACAAAATATGAGGGAGAGATGTTAAGAAAGCTTGTTTTAAATTGATATCTGCACCAAGAACATAAAAGAGTTGTGTCACTCTTTTGAAATGTCGACTTAAATATTTTCTCTCATAAGATTGACACCTCATTTGGAAAAACTCTTTTCTTTTATGTTCTTTATTTTCAATAGAACTTCCCAAGAATGTCGTGTTTAAAATTTCTATGGCTTGGGCAAAATCTTGTCTGGTGAGAAAAATGGTTTTATCATTATCTCCTAAAGAAATCCACCAGTCTTTTAAAATTCCTGCGAAATGAGCAGTGAATTCACTTAGAATATCAAATACTGAATCAACTGTAAGATTTCTAACAGTCATCCATGCATGAAATTCCTGAAATCTTTTTTCCCATTGTGAAGAAGGAATGTCATCTATAGTGAAGATAGAAATACTCCCTTTAATATTTTTCTTGGGCTGCTGTTGTCTCCTTGGTTCATCATCAATTATTTCTTCCTCATCCGAAGGAAAATGAACTTCCCCTTCAGTTTCTTTTTCTCTGGCCATCAGAATGTGAGGAATTTTCTGAACAAATTCTGAATTAGAGTCAGACAAAACTTCTTCTGATTTTTGGAACTCTAAAGATTCTGAATCAGAAGAATCAGAAGATTGAGATATCAGTTCTGCAGATGTAGTTTCTTCAGAAGTTTCCTCTTCTGTAGACTCCGAAGCATTTTCCATAATATCGATTTTTGGAAAATTGGATTCTACATGTTCCTGCAAGAAAGAAGAAATAGGATTAGTATCTCGTGAAAACATGAAAACATCTTTTGTTTCTTCTTTTTTTTTTTTTTGAAAACCGCCTATCATATCAGGCGGGAGGGCTTGACTACCCCTTTATTAAGCACTGAACCAAATACAGACTGAGAGACCAAGCCCCTCTTACCCTTTACGGGAAAATCGAAAACTACATATCTGAGCCCTATCCATTGCCGAAACTACTGAATTGGGGGGGCAACTATTTAAAGATGAAAAACACATGAGTGACCAACACCTATGCTTGCCAAAGCATCCGCCACCGAGTTTGCTTCTCTGAAACAATGAGCAATTCGCTGGCCCCTTGGATCCATCTCAAGGTGGAACGGATCTTCATTGGGACCGCACGCAACACTGCGATAAGGATCTGCGAAGTCACTCAGCACATGAGTATCCTGCATTACACATTTCCATCCCATACAAGGCGCTGAGCCTCCGCTTGTAAGGAATCCACTTGACCAAATTGTTGAGAAAAAGCAAACAGAAAATTTCCATACGCGTCCCTCAAAACCCTCCTCCACCTCCTTGAGATGAGTATCGAGCCGTCCGGTTTGGTTTACCACTCCCACGCTGAAACCCCATACCACCCTAGTAACCACTACTTTCAGGCGACATCTATCAAGATCAGATAGAAGCGAGAACCAATCCCCTGTCCCTCTCTTCCATCGGGGATATTTCGACCTGCAAGCAATATGCACATCCTGTATTATCGCTTGGCCTGTTTTGAAGACCAAACCCCTCAAACCGCCATTTATTCAGAGCCGTCCACACCGCCATATAAATGAAGGCAGCAAAACTCTTGTAAGCCATCTAAGCCTTGTTGTCTGTTCAACCACCATCCCAACCAGCGAGAGTGAACTGTCCTTCCAACACAATCAAATCCTAAAAATTCCTCAAAAAAACCCCAAGTAGTCACCGCCAAATCCCCAAGAGAAAAAACGTGCTCCAGAGACTCTTCCTGAGGTGAAGCACAACACCCACATCGTGGCTGACCACGAAAAAATTCAAAGTGCATGAAGACATCATCCAGTGGCAACCTCCGTTGAAACAAACTCCACAAGAAGAATGAGATTTTCAGTGGAATATCCTAATTCCAGCAAGATGCATACATTCTTGAAACCGGTTTAGAGACCCGCACCATCTCCCAAGCTGCGCTTAACTGAAATTCCATGTGTAGATAAGTCCCACATCATGGAGTCCGACTCTCCACTTGATGGAACAAATAAGGAATTGAAAGCAGACAAACCCACTTCCGGGAATTCTGAAGGCAACTCCAGCCTCCCTTCTCTCAAAAAATCTGCAAGAAGGGCATCCATTCCGGGTATTTCCAAGCCAGAGGCCCACCCCAGCTTATCCCACCGTGAGAGACTTTACCTTGAGTGACATCCCATGTCAAATGGAGCTCCATTTGATTCCTAACCTTCAACATCTACGATGCATATCCGTCATTGAACACCGATTTGGGTGAAGGCTCCCAAAAAATTTATCCTTAATGAGAGATTCACCTTTCCTAAACTGCCACCAGAGTTTGCATGAGAATGCATGGATCACAGATTGCATGGAACGAAAGCCAAGACCTCCCTCCTCCACTGGATAACCACGTGCCACGCCAATGCCGCTTTTCTTGTAGCTCTGAATCAGCCCAAAAAAACGGGCAAACAGTCTTTCCAGATCATAGATTACCCCTTTAGGAGGATCCAAAACTGCCAACAAATGAATAGGCATTGACGACAGGACATGCTTTACCAACACAATCTTCGCCCCTTTAGACAACCACTTCCCCTGCCAGGAGTTTATTCGCCCCGCTACCTTATCCAGCAGACCCCCAAAAATAGCACGGGACTTCCTTCCTACATATAACGGACACCCAAGATAAGTAATAGGAAAGGGTTTATGTTGGAAACCTGTCACCTGAGAAGGACCTCCTTCAAACGTCTGCTCGCCTTCCTCCCAACCAAAAAGCAACTCTTGGCCACATTCACCAACCCGATGTCCGTTGGTATGTCTCAAGAACCCCATCACTTTAAAGATGACTTTCCCCATTTGAAAAAATAATAATGTCATCATACCCTAGATCGTGATTGGTAAACCTCTCCTTCCCACCGAGAACGGCACAAACCGTGGATCATGAAGCAATAAGTTCAAATTACGGGATAGCGCCTCCGCTGCTATGATAAATAAAGCAGGAGACAGCGGATCACCTTGACGAAGACCACGAGTGGAACGGAAAAAGCCACACGGCTTTCCATTAATCATTACTGAAAAATAGCAACTCGAGACCAATCTCCAGATCAAATCCAACCAAACTTCACCAAAACCAAATTTCCTCAATACCTGAATGAGGAAAAACCACGACATCCTGTCATATGCCTTCGCCATGTCGAGTTTGAGTACGACATTTGATCCCCTAACTTTCCTATCAATATCAGAAATCATTTCCTGTGCTAGTAAAATGTTGTCCGCTATGAGTCTTCCGTGCACAAACCCGCTCTGTTGTGGAGAGATGAGCCGTGGGAGCACATTTTCCAACCTGATCGACAAGATCTTAGAAAGGATCTTGTTAATAAAATTACACAAACTAATTGGCCGAAAATCCGCAAAAGATGAGGGATTCAACTTTCTTGGTATCAGCGCAATCCATGTAGCCGTAACACCCGGTGGCAGCTCCGATCCCGCAAAAAAATCCAACACTGCTTGAAATAGATCGTTGCCAATAATATCCCAACACACCGTAAAGAATGATCCAGGGAATCCGTCCGGACCGGAGCAACTCTCCCTATCCAAAGAAAACACTGCTCTCCGAACCTCCTCCATGGTGGGGACGCGTTCAAGGTCCTCATTGTCTGATACAGACAGAGATGATGGAATGGCATCCAAAAAACCTGCTTCTAAGCTGGTACCCGACCCTCCATCCAAATGATTCTTGAAAAAAGTAACCGCCTCCTCTTCCAACTAAGTGCCCCCCAATCCATTGGCCCTCCACATTCCGGACCCCATGGATGTAAGATTTAAACCGTTTCTTGAGCACCAGAGAGTGAAAGAACTTCGAATTTGCATTACCTTCTTTGAAGAATTTTAGACGACTTTTACGCCTCAGTGCACCTCCAGTAATTCCATTCTTAAAATGCCTTTGCGATTCTACAAGTCGAGAGTGCCTCGGAAGGATTCTCCTCCATCTCTTCTTCATGCAAGCGTACCCTCTCTCGCTTGGCCTCGATCGAAAATGTTTCCAAACTCAGCAAAACTCCATTTCGCAAGAACATGCTTCACTTGTTTCAGCTTATGCAAGAAAACTCTTAATGGTCTGCCCGAAGCCGATGTGTTCCACGCCTCCCGCACTGCTGCTAGAAAGTTCGGATGGGAGACCCAAAAATCTAAAAACCGGAAGCCACCTCTGCCTGACTGCTTTTTTGGCGCACAAGAGACCAGAAGCGGTGAATGGTCTGACCCGACACGAGCTAGGTGTTTTACCTCGACCTGCACATCCAATTTCACCCATTCATCATCCACCAAAACCCTATCCAATCTTTTCCAAATGCGAGCCCCAATCCCCTGATTATTACACCAAGTGAACCTAGAACCAATGAAGCCAGCATCAACCAGTTCCATTTCATCTATAAAGTCCACAAACTCCAGCCCTTCGGTTGCACGAAACGGTCGTCCACCTAATTTTTCTTCTTGGCTAATTACAACATTGAAATCCCCCATTAATATGACTGGCAACCTGAATCCCTTGAGGGAGACAAGCTGCCTCCACAGATTCACCCTTTCCTCCCTCTCACAACTAGCATGAATTACAACCAGCACGAAACGAAACTTAAAAGCAGCATGTGAAAGCTCCAATGCCAAGAATTGCACCGATTGCATTATCACACTAGCTTGGAAGGAGTCTTGAAAGAACACCCATAAACGACCCGACTCATTTGCAAGAGCATTGTCAAAATTCAACTTGTTCTTAAAGTAAAGCAAGCGATTAACACTAACTAGCGGTTCGCAGATTCCCAAAAACATTACTTGATGAATCCTAATTAGCTTTTTTACCCGGGCTAAAGAACCCGCATTAGTGATCCCTCTTATATTCCAGAAAAGTGTATTAAACATCAGATACCTGGGAGTTAGTAGCTTGCGAAGGAGAGCCCGACTGCCTTTGCTTGCGTTTGGCCCCCGTTTGCCACTCCTCGGCCTGTTTAAATCCATCCAGTCGCCTTCTGATACTCTCCCATGGATTGCAGTTCTTCCTCGGAGAAAGGCCTAAATCCGCCACCATCTGAGTCTGCCACTCCCTTATCTCACCCTCCGCGTCGTCCTTAGAATCTTCCTCCACCACTACTCGATCAGCTATCTTCTCAATTAACTTTTCTGCAGCGTTCGTAACCGCCTCTTCCACCAGCGCCATTGCTTTCTCACCACTGAATGATGTCAATTCCGTGGGATGGTCTAAGACCTCCACTTCGAGACCTTCCAAGCCACGAGGTTGTTGCTGCTGATCCCGCTGTACCGAGACAATCTGTTGTGAGTGTTGTTGCTGCTGTGGGTGCAACTGCTCACTCAACGGCGACTGGATCATCTGCTGTTCTTGCACTGCGAATGCTATCGGACTGGAGTCCCCATGTCATCCGCTTTCTCGGTCGGTTGCTACCTGACCTTCATTGTTCTCACCAGACTCTCTAGAGGCCTCGCGACAAGTATTTTCATCCGACAATTTCTGCAATTGCATCTCCACGAGGCTTCCGCTTCTCGCCTCTATCTCGACTTCTTTCCTTGCCAGCGATGCATTGATTTCCATCCCTTCCAATGCCTACCTTCTCCTTCCAGCCCCGACCCGCCCCCTCAGGTAATTTCTCCACACGCGACACCCTTGCTTGTCCGATGTCCCGTTCCCTCCCCCCACGACGTGATAATTCTTCCACCTTCTCCAAGGGTAGATTTGGATTCTTCAGCCGACATTCATCCAACAAATGCCCCTGATGAAAACAATGAGAGCAATATTTGGGCCAATTTTCTGATTCAGACTGCCAAAACCCATCCCCATATCCACCCAAACCCTCGGGAGGGTTGCAACAGGTCAACTTCAACACACACACGCGCAACATTTGGTCTTGACAACGACAGCGTCGCTGCATCCACAAACAACTTTTGTTTCTTCTTGTTTTTCTTCTGAAGTTTCAACTTTCTCTTTTCTTTTTTTTTCTTGTCTTATCCGTTCTTTTTCTTCTTGTTCAGCTTTTCTCCTGAGCTCTCTTTGTTCACGAATCCATTTTGGATAATTTTGAGATGAAGCTGGTAACTCTTTCTGAACTGGCACTGGAAGATAAGACGGAATAGCACCAAAAAGAAACGGGGATGTGATCTCTCTTAATGGCTTGGCTGCAAAATGGGACAAATAATCATCCTCTGGTTCTTGAACTGGCTTTGGCACAGATTCTATTGAGAACTTTCCAGTTTCTTGCAAACTCTTAATTTGTCTTTTAAGATATTCAACATCTTTCTCTTTCTGTTCTTGGAATTGATACAAAGGTTTACCAATTTCAGGAATTCTGTGATGAACGTCATCTAGTCTTTTCAGTAAGACTTTGATCATTTTTTGGACTTCAGAATTCTGAACTTTGGATTCATCTCTAAAAGAATCAAGTGTTGTAGAGACTTGAGTAACTTTCTCATGTATTAAAGAAAGAGCTTTGTTTTGACAGATTGCATTTTCAGATTGCTAATTTAGGACTTGCACCGTTCTATCTAAAGGGGCAATTTGTCCTGAAGGAAGGACAGTTGTCTGGGCATTTTCAAACTTTGGGACATGGCTAGAATTATCTTTAATGAAAGGTTTCAGAGGGGGAAAATCTTCAGATTTGAACATACAAATCTGAGGATTTGGCTTGAATTGCTGTGATTGAAGTCTTAAACCTTCATGATCAAGAATTTCAAAACATTTCTGATAGTATGGAGAAAGCTTGGGTTTTTAATCCAGTCAGAAGGAATTACATAACCATCAAAAATACTTCTAGATGAAGTAGATGGTGGTTCTTTCTTTTCTGCATCCGGGTCCTTCTTGTCTGGACAACAACTAGTTCTCTTTTCTGGACATTTTTTCTTTATGCATTTCCTGCAATAACAAACATCAAAATAAGTATGTCCTGAAAATGGATCCTGAAAAAATATACAGGTTTCCCTTCTTGATCAAAATGAGAAATAAGATCTATAAGGGATTCTCTAGGTTTCCTCCATGGAACCGGGTGATTCATGGGGACTTCAACTGACATAGACATAATCCTTGGGATGTATTTTGTTTTTTTAAGATGAGAATGGTCAAAATAAATAGAAACAGAACCATCTGGTCTAGATAAAATTTTTGAATTTGTGGATTCCACCGGACGGTTAGTAGACTGATTCAAATTCTCATAATCAGTAATCCAGGAATCAGGTAAGAGTTTTATCAACTCTTTTCTTGGAATCTGTCGAGGAATATTTGTACATGTAGCAGTATTTTGTTCATCTACTCTTATGAGTAGAGCATCTTCTCCTCCAGGAAAAGTAAGATCAAGAGCATGGTTTTAAGCACGGTAAACCATTTGGTAGTGGTGTGTTGTTGCAATGGCTTCAGGGACCAGCTCTGCTCCTGCTATCTGTACCTGGATCTTGAGAGCACTCAACGAATATGGATCATCAAGAGATATACTAAAATTGGGGAACAAAGTGACAAACATGGTACCTGCATTTAAAGTAGTTTCAATCGTACCTATACAAGCATGTTGATATTTAACAAACCTGCTGTCTAGTAAAGCAAGACGAGCATGAACTGGGAGACCTTTTCTATCATGAAAAGACAGAGAAAATCGGATTGCACCAAAGTGAATATGAGTATACCTTGCTGTTTCCATAGATTAGGAAAATCCGAAGGGATATGCAAAGTTATGAATTGTTCCTTTCCTGTTGCCGAAATTCTGTGTTGATCCAGTTTGGATGATTGAACATACTCCTTAACACCTTTAGGTCTATGTTTGATCAAAGGCTTAATTGTGCCTAAGGGAGAAATGTTTCTTTTTGCAAAAGATGAATATGGATCCAATAAAGGCAGATCTGTAGGGCTAACCTGCTCTGGTTCAATAGAAACTTCATACAAATAATCTAACTTATTGATAGATGATGTTCTTGCTACATTCATCCTTGTAAATTTGGTACTGGAGCAGTGACGTAGGATTGTACAATGGATTACTATGTTCACCCTTATGCCACTGTATGTTTCTTCCAATATACCAAAATTTACTGATCTAGACTGGATTCTATGACAAAAAGTCTTTGCCATAGAAGATCTAAATAAACATGACACTTACTCACCAAATCTGAAGTTTGAAGATAACCTTCGTCAAGTAAACAACTGCAATAAAATTGTAACTTAAAAATATAATTATAAACCTCTAATTTATCTAGATGATGGAATATGACACAAGGAGGATAATACTCTGTTGGATTATACGAACCAAATAGCTCTTGAGAATGACAAATACAATCAAGCTGAGACTTATAATAATAAGATGGCAAAGGATTGGTAATACATGGATCAAACAATTGACTAATCAAAGGAAGACTAGAATATGGATCAAATGACATAATTTCAGACAAACCACAATTACCTCCTCCCTAAGAAAATGTCAGCTTCCAGATCTTTGACTGGTATTGATGTCATCAGAGTAAAGTCTCACCAAAGTTTCGTCTACTTCTTTCGCCTCTTGGTACTTCTTTCGACTACTTTGAGGTTAACTTTGATCTCAGAAGGACAAACAACAAAAGCGTTCAATCTATTAAGAATCTTTGCTGATAGTTTCTGCCAAATACTTTTTTAAATAGGGGAATCGGATAATCGAGTTGTCTGAGAAAGAAATTAGAATGCCATTTCTTCAGAAAACAACTTCTCGACTCTAGGATTTTTATTGCTAGATTTCTCGATGATCTGATAAGATCAGAGAGTCCCCTTTTATAGGGGTTACAACAGCTTACACGGCTAAAGTAGCCTTTCAGAGGATTTGACCTTGCGGATGCACTTGCTGCTATGGGGAGAGGTGGAGTTGCTCTGTTTTTAGTTCTTTTGATCAGTTACCTAGGCATATACGTGGGTTGTGTAATTTGGATAGGTTAAATGTCCCTTATTTTCGTTTTAGGAAATTGCGTGTATTCTAGGAGGTCGTATGGATAGGGATTTTTATGGTCTTTGAAATTCCCTTGGGAAAAGTGTCAGGCTTAGGCAAGCCACTTCCATGTACTGTTTTCTTTAGTGGAATAAAAGGGGTAGCCAAGCCCACCTGCCAGAAGAGATTGGCGGTTTAAAAAAAAATGGCCTTGAAGGCTCCCGAATTAATCCGAAGGAGGACGTGAAAAGATTCCTCTTCATGAATACAAAAACTCAAATTCTAATGAGGAAACTAGTTCAAAATCAAGGAGAAGTAAGAGGCAGTCCAGATCGGGTGCTATCAAAGGAGTTAAAATGCAGCCGACTTTCCAAGGCAAATCCGACCCCGATGCTTACTTGGAGTGGGAGAAAAGAGTGGAACTCATATTTAATTGCAATGACTACCCAGACAAAAAATGAATGAAACTTTCTATGATGCAATTCACCGACTATGAAATAGTTTGGTGGGACCAAATCAGAACGAGTAGGAGGAGGTGTGGTGAGTATCCCATCACCACATGGACCGAGTTGAAGATTGTGATGAAGAAGCGCTTTGTCCCTAGTCATTATCACCGTGACTTGTATCAAAAGTTTAAAAACTTGTCACAAGGGACTAGGAGTGTTGAAGATTACTATAAGGAGATGGAGATGGCAATCCTAAGAACCAACATCATGGAAAACTGTGAGGCTACAATGGCACGTTTCTTAGGCAGATTAAGACCTGAAATAGCAGATCAAGTAGAGATGTACCACTATGTAGAACTCAGTGACATGGTTGAAAAGCTATCAAGGCTGAGAGGAGGCTTAAGAGGAGTGGTCAACTTCGGACGAACTCTACTTGCTCTCCTTCCTTTCCACGAGCAAATCCGCTTTGGAGGGACAAATGGAATTCGGCCAAAGCCAACAACCCAACCAGGCTGAAATCATCTTTTTCCAACCTAAAGGAACCAAGTCAACACCCATCCAAGGAAGTTGAGAAATTGACTCAACCTTCTTCCAGTGTAGCCTCTAGATCATGCAACCAAGATATCATTTGTTTTCAGTGTCAAGGCATAGGACATATTGCTAGCCAATGTCCTAACTAAAGGACCATGATTGTACTCTCAAACGGAGAAGTCATCACTAATAATGAGGACGAGTACAAAGACATGCCTGCCCCCTTTGATAGAAGAAAAAGATGAAATTGAGGAGAAAGAGGTGTGCCCTAACAATGATCAAGCGGGATTGGGACTTGTAGCAAAGAGATTTTAGCTGCACACTTCAAGGAAGATGACATTCAGCCGGAAAACATCTTCTACACTAGATGTCGCATCAAAGACAGGGCGTGTAGTATGGTGATTGACCCCGGTAGCTGCAACAATGTCGCCAGCCTATTGATGGTTGAGACACTATGCTTGCCTACCCAAGATCACCCCCAAGCCGCATAAGCTTCAATGGCTCAACAATTATTGGGAAATTCAAGTGTCACGTCAAGTACTGGTGCCATTCAAAGTTAGAAAATATGAAGATGAAGTGCTTTGTGACGTTGCCCCTATGCAAGCTAGTCATTTGTTACTTGGTAGACCATGGCAATTCGACAAGGGCATGACACATGATAGTCGCTCCAACAAGCACCAGTTTATGCATCATGGAAGGAATATTACACTTGCTCCACTTAGGAGTAAGCAAGTGTATGAAGATCAAGTTCGAATACAAAGGAAATATGACATAGATTAAGAAACGAAGAAACAACAAAAGACTGAGAGAAAAAGTAAGAAACTAACTGGCATTAGTGATGAGAAAAAGACAAATGAAAATAGGCCGGTTAGAGAGGAAAGAAAAGAGAGAAAACAGCTCTTGTTAGCAAAAACCAAGGATGTTTAGCAAGGGCTTTGTGAGGGCCGAAACTTGCGGATGTTTGTGTGCAAGGAAGTTTTGTTTTCTACTAATGAACTTGACTCTTCTTTGCTAAGTGCATTTGTGTGTCTTTTGTAGGAATTCGAGGACATCTTTACCGAGCAAATTCTGAGTGGCCTACCTCCTTTGAGAGGTATTGAACACCAAACCGACCTCATACCTAGAGTACCTTTGCCTAATCGTCCAGCCTATAGAAGTAATCCGGAGGAAACTAAGGAGCTTCAACGGCAAGTTAAGGAATTGCTAAGCAAAAAATGGGTGAGGGAGAGCTTGAGTCTTTATGTTGTGCTAGTTATCCTTGTGCCTAAAAAGGATGGGTCTTGGAGGATGTGCACTATCTGTAGAGCCGTCAATGCAATTACCAAAAAATATTGCCATCTTATACCTAGACTCAATGATATGTTGGATGAGTTATATGATGTAGTAATTTTTACTAAAATTGACCTAAAAAGTGGATATCATCAAATAATAATTAAAGAGGGAAATGAATGGAAAATAGCTTTCAAGACTAAGTATGGTTTGTATAAGTGGTTAGTTATGCCATTTGACTTAACTAATGTATCTAGTACATTTATGCGCTTAATGAATCATGTTTTATGTGAATACTTGGGAAAGTTTATTGTTGTTTATTTCGATGATATTCTCATTTATAGTAAGAGCCTAGATAAACATATTGAGCATGTATGATGTGATTCTTAAACCCAAGAAGAATGCAAGAAATGCCCACAACACCCAAGAATTGAGATGTCAACATTGGTGATGATTCGACTCTGTGACTTGGACTGCTCAAGATGTTAATTTGAGGTAGATGATGCCACAATCAATATGTTACTTGATTGATAAGTCAAATGAACACTTAAGGTCAGCCTTACAATATTCAAAAGTAACTCACACAAGCCAAAAGATTGCTTCTCAATTAAGGATGCAAATCTGGAATTTTATTAATCACTCAAACTTGATTGCCTTCTTGGCTGAAAAATGACTTATTATAGCCTTGAAAAAACCCAAATCACGCTAGGAAACAATAAAGCTGGTCGGCCAAGTTTTTAGGACACAATGGCCGAAATTGACCCCAAACCTACCAGGAAAAACCTAACTTAGATTCTTAACTTAACCAAGCACAATGGAATTTGGATCCTTATAGGATTAATGAGGACTGAATTTCCCTTGTTGAATAATAACCAAACAGTAAAACAAAATATCAACCAAACAGCTAAATGACTAGGAAGTTTTGAGCCTTAATTGAAGCACAGTCGAAGCTTGATCCGTTGCCTTCCTTCACTATGAGCAATGTCTTGAATGTTTGATGTTCATCTTCAATTCCAACACATTTAATGTGTACACAAGATCCATATTGATCTTGAATTGCTCATACCAATGCTTGAAGCAAATCCTTAAACTTTTTAGCTCTTGAACGTGTCACCAGACCAAGAGGAACCTTCACTTGATCAATACTTGAAATTTGACCACCTTGCACTTCCTCATCAATGTATGCTTTGCTCTTGAAGTATTTCGAAGGGAGAAGCTCTCTATGCTGATCTCAAGAAGTGCACATTTTGCTCTACCCAGCTAGTGTTCATAGGATTTGCTGTTAGTTCACAGGGTATTTAGGTGGATGAAAGCAAAATCAAAGCTATTCAAGAATGGCCTATTCCGAAAAAGTGTAGGGGAAGTCCATAGTTTTCATGGCCTTGTGAGTTTCCATTGCCAGTTTGTGAAGGGCTTTAGCACCATTGCAGCACTCCCTAACTGCTATCATCAAGAAGGATGTATCGTTCCAATGGGAGGAAGCACAAAACAAAGCCTTTAATGCTCTTAAGCAATGCCTCACACATGCACCCATTTTATCTTTGCCTAATTTCACTAAAACCTTTGAAATTGCATGTGATGCTTCAAGTATCAGAATTGGACCTGTGTTGATTCAAGGTGGCCGAGCAGTCACTTATTTTAGTGAGAAACTGAATGGAGCCACATTGAATTACTATACTTATGATAAGGACTTGTATGCCTTGGTTCTTGCACTTCAAACACGGTCACACTACTTGCGACCTAAGGAGTTCATTAGCCACATCGACCATGAATCTTTGAAGTACCTCAAAGCTCAACATAAGTTAAGCAAGAGGCATGTAAGGTGGATCTCATTCATTGAAACTTTTCCCTACGTCATTAAGTATAAGATTGGTAAGAATAATATAGTTACTTCCTTAGATGCTAAGTTGCTTGGTTTTGAGCTAATTAAAGAATTGTATACTAATGATGCTGATTTTAAGGAAATATATACGGCTTGAACCAAATCTACTCAAGTGAAATTTTACCTTTCCAATGGTTATTTGTTTCATGTTGATAGGTTATGCATTCCTAATGGCTCTCTTTGAGAATTACTTGTGAGGAATTACATAGTGTAGGTTTAATGGGTCATTTTGGTATCTCTAAGACCATTGCTATTTTGTAGGAGCATTTCCATTGGCCTCACATGAAGAGAGATGTGACGCGAGAAGTTAGGAGATGCGTACAGTGCTTACGAGCCAAATTAAAGGTAAATCCTTATGGATTGTATATGCTTTTACCAATTCCTAGTGAACCATGGGTTGATTTGTTTATGGATTTTATACTTGGTTTACCTAGGATTAGAAAGGGCCATGATTCTATATTCATTGTTGTAGATAGGTTTTCTAAGATGACACACTTCATTGCTTGTCACAAAAATGATGATGCTTCACATATTGCTGATTTGTTCTTTAGAGAAGTCATGAGATTGCATGGCATTTGTCGAACTATTGTGTCTGACCGTGATGTTAAATTCCTTAGCTACTTTTGGAGAACACTTTGGTCCAAGTTAGGCACTAAGTTATTACTTTCTACACTAGTCATTCTCAGATTGATGGACAAACTGAGATAGTTAATAGAACCATATATGTTGTAACGTGCTCTAATTAAAAAGAACATTTGCACTTGGGAGGAATGTTTACCTCATGTTGAATTTGCATATAATTGTTCTAGGCATTTTGCTACTCAAAAGTTTCAAAAATGCTACTTTGACTAGTATCCACCAAAAGGTTTCAGAAGTCTCTTCAAAATTGACAAAGGTGGAAACTGAGTCAAAAAGTCCTCTTCTGAAACCATAAAGCTTATTTCTGTCCTTGAAAAACGCCTTGAAGAATTAAAATACCAATTGCCTTCGTATGGTGTTTCCCCTCAAAGTTTTCATAACAAAGAGCTCAAGATGAACAATTTCTAAGAAGTCAGCTAGAATGTTTGAAAAAATACAAGAGATTTTTCATATGGTCCAAAAACTACACAACCGGATTCCCAGCCATACTACTCCACTACACTTTATGGTGCCCAACCTATAAGCTATAATCCAATCACTTCATATTTCTTTAATCCTTTTCCCTCAAGCTCAGCCTATCCATCTACCTTTGCAGCATATATTCCCGAACCAAAAAAGCTAGAATTTGATTTTGCTACTTTTGCTAGAGAATATAAAAAGGCCAAAAAATAGGAGGAAGCTAAAGCAAAACAAGCAACAAGAGAGGCAGCTAAAAAAGCTAAAGAAGCCCAGGAAGCTCAAGAAAGACAAGTTGCTGAAATTGCTCAAAAGCAAGCTGAAGAAGCATCCAAAAAAACAAAAAGAAGAAAAGCAGATACTTTTGATGAGTTCAACTGACAATGTTATTTCTTCCTTATTGTAGAAATTCTCAGAACAAGAAGAAGGAAAATTCTCTTCTAAAGAAGCCTCATCTGATGAACAAAGCATTCATCCAACTACATCACTAAGTGATGAAAGTACAGATCAATCAAACATTGAGATCCAAGATATCTTTAGTAATCTTCCTCCAAACTATATGGCCAGACCTGATGGCCCTAGAGTAGAAGATCTTTTTGATGAAGATCAGCCTGAGTCTTCACATGCAAGAGCTCCTAAAGCCTCTTCTAAAACCAAGAGCTCAACTCAATTTTCACAATAGATGATATCCCATCTTCACAGTGGGAATCAAGATTCCAAAATTTTCACGCTTGGTTAGATGTTCAACGTTTAACTATAGAATCTAAGTTTGATATCTTGACTAACTTCACTATACTTTTTGAGGGCTCATTAGGATTTGATTGTGTCGGAAGGAATGTTTGCTCTCGCTGGCTGGGTTGGTGGTTGAACCGACAACAATGGTCAGGGATTAGATGGCTTGTAAAAATCCTACTAGCATTTATATTATGGCGTTTGTGGATTGCTCGGAACAAATGGAGGTTTGAGGGGGTTTGTCTTTCAGCTGAGCAAGTGCGTTGGTCCATAGTGCAGGATGTTCATATTGCTTGCAGGTCTAAATACCCCCAATGGCCGAGGGGGCCTGGGGATTGGTTCTCGATTCTATCGGCCCTTGGTAGTTTCTGTCTGCAAGTGGTGGTTACTAGGGTGGTCTGGGAGTTTCCTCCATAGGGGGTGGTAAAATTGAATACAGATGGATCGGTGCTGTCATCTCAAGGTGGCGGTGGAGGGGTTTTGAGGGATGCGGATGGGCATTTCCTATTCGCTTTTGCTCAGCAGCTTGGACAAGTAGACTCTTTACAGGCGGAAGCTCAAGCACTATTGCACGGGATGGAAATGTGTTATGATCTAGGGTATTCCCATGTTGTTGTCGAGTCTGATTCGCAGATCCTAATTAGTGCGATTCAGGGACGATTTGCGGTTCCACTAAAGATTCGCTCCACCCTACGGCGGATTCGGGGGGTTCAGATGGTGGTGGAGTTTCATCATTGCTTTTGAGAGGCAAACTCGGTGGCGGATGCTTTGGCAAGCATAGGAGTTAGCCAGTCACATGTTTTTTCATCTCTACATAGTTGCCCTCCTCACATTCGTAGTTTACTGGCAATGGATAAGGCTCAGATATGTAGTTTTCGTTTCTCCCCTAAAGGGGTAAGAGGGGCTTTGGCCTCATAGCTTGTACTTCTTTGAGTAATTAATAAAGGGGTAGTCAGGCCCACCCGCCAGATTAGTGGCGGTTTTCTTTAAAAAAAATTCACTATACATTTTTCAGATACCCTCAAAGATTGGTGGAAAACTCTTGCTGATTGAGATAAACTCCAATTCCTCACTCGCCAAGATTGTATTGAGACTGTTAATCTTCTTCATCATACTTTTCTTGGCAATACTCAGGAGAGTAGAGAAACAAAGCGCAAAGATTTCTTTCAGATGAAATGTTTCTCATATGATCAGAAAGATTTTTGTAAACATTTCAAAAAAATGACACAATTGTTTTATGCCGTTGGTGTAGATATCAATCTAAAGCAAGCCTTCCTTACTTCCAGTCGAAACCTTTAGCCGATGGTTTTGAGCTATACATTCAGAATAAGTTTGGCTCCCTTCTGAATCTTACTCCAGGACAAATTCAACAAGCTATTTTCCTAGCCCTGGATGATCATTGTCATAAGAGAAGAGTCAAAGAGTATTTGAAAGGTGATACATGTCTTGATCAAGCATGTAAAAAACTTGAGTTGATAACCAAAGGCATATGCAAGGCCTGTAGTTCTCCAAAGCAAAGAAAACAAAGATTCAAAAGGTTCAGACTTGCCAAAAAGACCTCTCGTCCTACTAGATGGAAATATTTTTGAAAGAAAAAATTCCAATCCAAAAAGGATAGATGCTTCATCTGCAACAAGAAAGGCCATTTCTTCAAAAACTGCCCTCACAATTAAAATGGGGTAAATCTTATCTCATTTATATCAGATACCCTTGAAGTCCCCATAACAAATGATCTGGAATCATTGTTCTCTAGTGATGACGAGCCAACTGATTCAACTCTTTTTGCTTTACAGGTCTATAACTCAGAGGAATACCCAGACTTCTACAAAGCCTTATCATTAGCTATAAATGCCTCTCAAACACTTATTCATATTTATCCTAATAAATATGAAAAATCCATACCCACCATAGCCTATTTTGATACAGGTGCTTCGATGTCCATTCTTAACCAAGACCTCCTTCCTGAAGACATGTGGAAAAAAGAATCTCATACTTTCAAATCAGCGGAACGAAAAATATTTGAGACAACTTTGGCCAACAAACACCCTATTACACTGAAATTTCTTCCAGACTGTTTGATTTAGACAAATCTTCTTGGACCCCCATTCAGTGGTAAAGACATTATCATTGACTTTGACATCTATGAAAAGGCAAAATCAAAATTTTTGATTTTACCTCATTAAATTAAGTCCAAAAGGTTTTTCAAAAAATTCATTGAGGTCCCAAAACTTTACACCATTGAGGCCTCCTCTTCTGAATAGATTGTGTTTTAAAAGGAAAATCATTGCTCAGTCTAGTGTAGAAAACCATCAGGGATTTTTGAAGAAATGTTCTCATCCTCTTTGGGAAAATCCAGAATTTTTCATAAAACTTCCTTTCAAAAAGAATGAGGACATCAATTCTACCAAAGTTTCACATTCTGGAATGAGGCCAGAACATCTTAAACTTGCTAAAAAAGAGTGTTTTGAACTTGTAGAGTTCAATCTGATTGAAAAATCTGACTTTCAATGATCTTGTCAAGCATTTCATGTCAACAAAAGATCTGAACAAATTTGAGGAAAATTGAGATTGGCGATCAATTACCAGCCTCTCAATGATTTTTTTTAGATGATAAGTTCCCCATCCCAAATGGATTGATACTGTTTCCCTTACTTGCATCTGCATAAGCTCAAACCCTGATAACTTAGCATCAAGTGGTAGGATGATATACTTGGAAGCATCGATGCTGTATGCTGAGTTCCATGCAATGGTTTCGGGTTTGGAATTGTGTGGAGAGAGAGGTTGCGTCCCAGTTTATGTGGAGTCTGATTCTAAGGTTTTGGTGCAAATTCTGACGGGGAAGATGGCGGTTCCTTTCAACTTACGTTACCTATTCAAACGATTCTTACGGATCAGGGATTATGTCATTTCAGTTCAACATTGTTTTCGGCAAGGGAATGTTGTGGCTGATGCATTGGCAGCTGGTGGGAGTGAAGGAAGCATGGTTGTTTATAACTCTTATGGTCAATTACCTGCACGGGTTCGAGGGCTATGTTTTGTGGATAGGATGCAGATTCCTATTTTTAGATTCACAAAGTTTTGATGTTACCGGGAGGTCATCAAAATTTGAATGGGAGGAGTACTCCTGTGTTATAGCTTTCCTAGTGTAAAGGGGGTTGCCCTCCAGGAAATTGTAATTTGAATTTAATAAATTTGGGGCTGGCATCCCTCCCCCATGTTTGGGTTTGCCAAAAAAAAAAAAAAAAAGTCTTACCAATAGCGCACCTCCTAGAAAGTGCATCAGCAACCACATTAGTCTTACCAACCTTATACTTGATCATGAATTGAAAGCTATCTATAAAAGCTACCCATCTTGCATGCCACTTGCTCAATTTGTTTTGAAACTTCAAGTGCTTGAGTGACTCATGATTAGTATGTAAGACATACTCCTCAAGATATAGGTAGTGCTTCAATGTTTGCAAAGCACGTATTAAAGCATAAAACTCCTTGTCATAGGTAGAGTAGTTAAAGGTAGCTCCATTAAGCTTCTCACTGACTGTGCTATGGGTTTCCCTTCTTGCGTTGGCATAGCTTCAATACCTATGCAGAAGCATCATACTCAATTTTAAAAATCTTATCAAAACTAAGTAAACTAAGTACAGGTGCATGTGTGAGTTTGTGTTTAAGTAATTGGAAGGACCTATCTTGGTCAGGGCTCCATGAAACTTCTCATTTTTCTTGATGATTGAGGTAAATAGCCTTGCAACTGTGCTAAAGTCCTTGACAAACTATCGGTAAAAGCTCGCCAACCCATGGAAACTCCTTACTTCACTTATATTAGAGTTATCGGCCACTCACTGATTGCCTTCACTTTGTCTTGATCAACTTGTATGCCCTATTATCTTATAACATGATGCGGATTTCTTAGCCCTTAAGGATTCAAGAAACCTAACCACAAGCTCATGATCTATTAAGGTATCAAAATTTGGTTTTTGAGGGGTTTAATCCGAATTTGGACAGTGAAAAAATGAATCAAACAAGGTAGAACGACGTCACAATCAAGGTGAATACTTGATCGATAAGATGGTAATCACCTAGAGCCAACTCTGAGGTGTTCAATGGCGCCCTTCACAAACCAAGAAGAATGCTTCTCATGAGAAACAAAGTTGTAGAAAATTTTATTAACTCACATAATAATAAGGTCAAGAAGAGTTCAAACCAAGCTATTTATAGCCTTACATAAACCTATTAGAACTAGGAACAGTTAAAAGACACCATTCAGTCCTTAACAAGGGTTAGGTGACCCGAACTCCTAACTAAATGATGTGGATGCACAAGCTGTCCAAGATTCACATATACCTCAAGTTCAAGTGCCTAGTGGTTCAATTGCTCATGCACATGTTAAAAGGCTTAAAGAGTCATTACAAGATTTGGTGCAAGCCGTTCACGAGGCGAATGAAGGTCTCAAGTTGTTTGAAGGTCATTGTGTTAATGAGTGTCCATTTGTTACTCTCTTGCAAGTTGATCAAGAATTGGAAGCATCGAGGGCTTGAAGAATCAGCTTAGTCGTGCTTAGCTATTTTATTTGTCCATAGGAAATTTCTTTTTTTTTTTTTGGGTACAAAACCGAAAGTTCGCAAAAGTAATCATTATAATTACTCTTCGTTCCTTTCTTCTTTTAGTTTCTGGCTTTGTGGACATGCACACAGTCCCATAAACAATTTGAAATTTTACCAAACACCCTTCAGGCAACCTTCTCACAAATTATGCCCTACGAACTACTGGGGATGTCCACCAAAATGGCATCTAAATCACTGGAGTATCTACCACGGTTCACTAGAAGCAAAATGAGTAACTATTGCGTTATGAGAGCCAACAGATTCCAGCAGCACAACCAAGTGGCTGCTCAAGACCAACAATAAGAGACTTCCAACTCCAGAAAACTTTTCAGAACTTAGCCTCTCTTTTCGGGGGCTTGGGCTATGTCCACGGCTGTGATCAGAGTTCCTCTCCTTTCTGGGACTTGGATGACGACCACTTCCATACTCAGAGTTTCTTTCCCTTCCACTACAAGCTGCGCTACGTCCCTGACCATAATTAGGACTTGCACGCTCTCTTTGATATGGGCTTCGGCTACGTCCACGACCACTGCCATAATCAGGGCTCTCCCTCTCCCCCCCATATGGGCTAGGATATCGGCCCCCATCATAGCTTCTTTTGGGAAACCTACCATGATTTCTACCATGACTTCCATAGGAAATTTCTTGAATAAGCAACCAGCCTTGTTAGTTTGGGTCACACGTTAGATAGTTAGTAGTTTAGTTAGTTTAGTTTTATTAGTTGCCTAACCTAGTTTGGAAAGGAACTAAGGTTCGGCCAGCTTATGTAAAAGGGCCATAAGTGACCTTTTCCTTCAATAGTTCAGATTAGCTAATGTAAAGCCTATAAAGAGGCTGCTCAAAATCATTTGTTGCTAATAATTCAGCTTATCAAAATTTCCAGAAAATTTTGTATTGACAAAGATCTTTCTCATGGCTTCATAGCGCTCTTGCATACTCTAGATATTTTCCTGGGTATTTGAGCTTGGTTTATCAATCAAGAAATGCACTTGATTGTGGCGCCTTCTACCAAAACCTAGGCTTGCTAATTCATTTGGTTGTGGGTTGAGATCATATAATATTATTCACACCATGGGGATTAGAAGGGTCTAAGAGGTTGCTTCCGCTACACCAAATATGGTTATCAAAGTAACTCAATCCAGGATTTATTCAAACGCGTTTCGTCACCTTGGTGAGGCACGTATCAGTTGGTATCAAAGTTAGTTATTGGTGTCCAGGTTATATCCTTTCTTTTATTTTTATGTCACTCTAAACTTTTGTTTTTCCTTCGCTCCTTGCTGCCTTGAGTCATGTGTCTAAAAAAAAATGAAAACAGTCAAAATAGCCGCTAGAGCTTTGTGTTCTCCTATCGTTAGGGTTTAGTGCTAAATCGCTAGGGTTTCTTTTGTGTTGTTGCTATCCAGCTTTTTTCCATTCTTTTTGCATATTGTTTCATTAAATTTTTGTGTCTTGTTTTGTGCCTTGTGTCATGTGTTCATTGCTATTTTCATAAAAAAAATACAAACCTGTTCGTTATGTTCTTACTTGAGGCTGAATTCATTGCTGACTGTCCAGCTTGTTTCCTTGAATTTCTTGGCTGAAAATTTTGATCTTGTGAACCGCTTGATTGTTATCTTGAAGCTCTTGAAAGTTGTCATCAAATTCTGGAAATTTTCTTAAATTTATTGAGCAAATATCAACGATCTTGAAATCTGAAATCCGAAGAAAAAATCTTGTTGCATTCAGTCAACCTTCAAGTTTTTTTGTTGTTGTTTGATCTGAAGTTGTGTTATCAAAACTGAAGTGTTTAAGGAAATTAATTGATACGAACTACGTTAACAAGTAACGCAACCCACACACGACAAACATAGGATCTAGGATATTGGTAACCAAAGTTGGAAACACACACAGCGGAAGACCTTCACCCGTTGAGCACGTGGACAACGAACGTTGGTATATAGGTAGAAGACGCCACAATTCAACGCGTTCTTGAATTGATAAGTCAATGAACCCCTAAAGATAACTCTAAGGTATTCAAGTCGCTTCAAAGAAGTAAGAGAAGTGATAACACTCACAAAGCAATTTGCTGAATAATTCTTGTATGATGAATAATGAAAAGAGGTAGCTTATTTATAGCCTACAAGACATAAAAACCTTAGACCAAATAGGAATAGTAATTTTGGCCAGCTTAGAAGTTTTTAAGAAACCGAAACTTAACTAACTAGGAAACTAGGTTTTAAGAAACTACTAATAATACTAAATAATTAGGAAACTACTTTAACCTAGCTGCCCTAGCTAAGGATAGAAAAAGACTGCTCAATACTTCCACTGTAAGACTTGAGCTCATAAAGCTGCATGCTTTACATGCAGGAGAGGGATTAGAAGACGCTGGTGGTATGCTTACCTGCTAACAATGCGAGTCTTGGTTTGCACCTTTATTAACTAAAGTAAATCAAATCATGGAGTGATGTTGCTTGAACCCTCATGCACACTTAACATGGTGACACAAGACAGTGATTGCTCCTCTAAATTGCTAAGTGGCTTAGCTTGATCTTGCACATCTCGAACCGACGCGGCTAACTCCTCCTTGAGACGTTTGGCTCTTGCACGTGTCATTGGGCCAGACGTACTTGTAACTTGAATTTGCACCATAAACTCCTTGATTTTAACTCTATTCATTGGACCCCAATGTACCATAGTTGGGTTATTCAAAAAGACACGAACACCTCTTAGGATTCGTATCATTCCCCTCCTCTTGAATAGATTTGTCCTCAAATCATTGGAGCATTTAAACTGTAGCAAGGATGGACACACATGGATGATCATGATCTTAGTAACATGGTGTTTGGACAACCTCTTAATGCTCATGAAATTACTTGGTACATGAAACTCAGCATTTGTTGGTAGCAACATGTAAGAATTAGCAATATCTTCATGTGAACAAACAAATGATGAAGACGTCAATGGCGACGAAATGCTGCTCAACTCCATGGACTGATGAAAGCTAGGAAAATAGTGATTCGCTGCTGGTTTAGACACTTCATATGAGACTGGTACAAGCACAAAATCAGGTTGCACTCCTTTAACAAAGATTGAAAAATTACAGTCAGCCTTACAACCTACAAAAATGAAATAACTTTCAACTTGTTTCAAACCAGAAATTGGACATATAAGGAATGGAACATCATTAGCTAAATGATAAGAAGGTATAGCATAAGAGTTAAATGTAAAAACTCCCTTAGAAACTTCACTATTCTTTCCATCAACAAAAAACCCAATTGCTGGTTCATTACTTCGACCTTCAAAATTTGCATGATAAAGATCGGAGTGAGAACTAGAATTATACTCAAAACAAGGCAAAGATGATAAGTAATTCAAGGTTAAAGAATGAGAATCAAAATCAGGAATTTTCCCTTCAAGATGACCACGAATTGCTGCTCCATTGGTTTGGACAGAATTGTGCTCCATGAATTGACACCAAATAGATCTAACACTAAGAAGGCAAACTCCATGAAAACTCATGGATTGTACAAGTGACTTTGGAATGGAACATTGCATGACTAACTCTACTTGACCTTGTTTGACCTGCACAAAATAAGAAACACTACACAAAGCAAAGGTAAGTTCATTATAAAACCTATAAGTTCTCACTTTCTCACTCATCTCACTTGATTTTTCAACTTCTTTTTCTTGAGTGCCTTTATGCTCACACTCTAATTTTACCTCTTCACTCACACTCATATTTTGTATGGCACATTCAACTACATTCTCCCATTCCTCAGGTTCAATGATGATTTCTTCTAGTTCAACTTCACTTTGAATGAAATTATGTTGGCTTTCATGAGCAATGATCTCTACAAGCTCCACTTTAGGAGATTCTTGGATATTGCTTTCAATTTGCTCTTTCAATTGCTTTTCATGTAGAAGACGTTGATAAGTCTCCCACCATGATTCCTCTTTATGTGGCTCATTCCTAGACTTAGGTTTGGAAGAAATTGATGAATTCTGTTCCTTGTGCCTTCTAGATGGTCTTTCTTCCTTTTGCTCACAATACTTGGATTGACGACGCTTAGATTCTTGACACTGCCACATTTGATTTTCTTCATAAGCACATCATCCATTGTATACTTCCTTAGCATGAAGATGATCCGTCCTTTCTTTGAGTGTGTGACAATCATGATTAGAGCGCATGGAACCCCTCCTCTTGACTTCCTTATTCGCCATTTGATCAAGTCACCTTTCGAGAGGTTCAAAACTGTCATTTATCACTTGTTTTAATGCTTCCTTCAAGGACTCCATCATGAGACTAAATTCAGCTTGTTGGGATGCCATTTAACCTGTAAAAATGATTAGTAATAAAAGCAAATAGACCTCACGCACTCCCTTACGTGTATACACTCAACCCTCGCGTTTACACTCAATAAATACTCTATTACTCTCACCAATTACTTCTCAAGTCAACTTGCCAACAACTTGAAGAAATTAGAGCTTGATACGAACGTCGCCAACCTTGTGACGAAACCCGTTCAGACTACCACAGATCTAGAAGGCAATACGCGTTTGACTCAACGAACACAGCGGAAGATCAAGAACCTGTTGATCACACGGCCAATGATCCCTTGATATGGTAGAGGACGCCACAATCTAGCGTGTTCCTAGATTGATAAGTCGGATTGAATATCCTAGAACAATCTAAGATACTCAAGAGCGCTTCAACGAAGCAAGAGAGAGACTCTTAAAGGTGTTTTCTTATTTCTTCATAATCTGAATTGTCGTACATAGAAAATGGCTTAAATACTCGAAGCTAACCAAGGCCAAACCCTAGTTAACACTAACCAACTAAGTAACTGAACCACTAAGCCTATGGGTCGGCCAAAGGCTCTCTAGGGTGAACCATGGCTGACTCACATTAATTAAAAGGGCTTGGGTCGAACCACAGTCGATTGTGCATACTGCATTTCAACCTAACTAACATAATTACTAACAAATGCTCCTCTAATGTGCAACATGCACTTAGAAAATTATTCAACTAATAAAACTACTATAAAACTACTAAAATGGATGTAATACAACCCACGAATCAAAGCTAATGGACTTATAAGATTTCCAACGATTTCCTCCATCTTGGGTAGCCATGGATCGTATCATTCCCCTCCTCTTAAAGGTGATTTGTCCCCAAATCGAAGTTGGAGGATAGGGCCAATGAAATTACCTTCATAAAAACAATCCACGTGACATGTCTCTCGCACAAGTGTAGGATCCACATGATCTTTGGCACACAAGGTAATTGTAGGGAATAAAGTTGCTTGAACTCATGAACATTCTGGAGGTAATAACCTGGTATGTCCCATTTAGGTTGAGCTCGAGGTTGCTCTCCATGAGCGCGCAGTTTTGAGTTGATAAAGTTCCATGAAGGTAGCCCGAGGGAGAGCCGCCTCCTAAAAGATCAACGCTTTGGAAACGCCGCTGCATGGGACAAGGGGATACAAAGCTAGTCTCTAAGGCTGGATTTTCAACTTGGAAGTCAGTTGTACACCTTCTCACGGACATGGTCAGATCCAACTCAATTGCTTGGGCAAAACGACTCCAAGTAGAGTGAACCCCAAAGAGATAGATTCCACAGAGGCTTGCGAACTGAACAAGTGATGTGGGAATATAAAAAGCATCACCATTAGCACTTGCCCTGCTCAACTGTAAAACATGAGACACTAAGCAAAGCAAAGTTCCAAGTGTTAGACAATAAGATTGCTCAACAACCTGGCATCTTTCACAATGATGCTCAAATCGCTCACTTCCTCACAAGATGCTGTACACGTTTGTGGTAAGTCAATAACATCCGATTTCACCTCATTCACAAAACTTTCACTTGGTAAATCACACTTTTCCGCATTCATAGGTACTCCTTCAATCAATGCTGGATTAGAAGGAACATCGTCCTTAGGACCATTGGTTAGAGCACAGTTATTTTGCTCAACGTATGCTTGCAGCAATGGCGTCATTTCCTCCATTAGAGAATTAACCATCTTGGTGGATTCAATTCGCCAATCAGTCCTTGAGGTACATGTTTTAAAATTTCCATGATGCACCTTAGATGAATCTCTTTTGGTGGAGGATGAACTCTTACGAGGTGCTGGCTGTAACCGCCTTTGAAACTCTTCATCCTCTCGCTTAAGTCTTTCATATAAGCTTAAAGCACGATACCGATCCATCTCTTCCTTAAGTGTAAGGAACTCATATTGTAGAGGCTTGAAATTAGAGCACTTGAAACTAGAATGTGTGGAAGTAGAAAGTTTTGAACCCCTCTTCTTGTGAGGCTTGTTATCCCAGCATGCTTGTTCAAATGGACATGATGCAACTCCTCTAGACATAATTACATGACCTGCAAAAATTTAGTAAAGAAACAAGTATATATATTTCCTTACTCACTCCCTGAAGTGTTTACTTTCAATGCTCGTGTGTCTCTCAATTTTAACTCGATAATAATCTCACTTTACTCTCTCAAGTTCTTGAAAGCTTGTCTTGAAGAAATTAGATTTCCTTTAGATAAACGATCAACTTGATCAATATTTGGGACACACAAGCTTGTTAATCCTTGACAATACCAAAAAGGAAAGTTGACTCATAAGGACGGAAGAAAGAAAGGATGAGTGACACACTAAAAGGAAAAAAAGAAACCTAGTAGGATTAGATTTAGGTTAAAAAGAAGGAGATAAGGAGAAAATGGATAGGAAAGTTGTGGAACTTTTCCCACAAATTAGGAAGAGAGGGCTGGGGTTTAGGGTAGGTCGACTAGGATTTTAGCTGAGGTCTGGCCAGTGTTTGGATGAGAGAGCCAGGCTGCTAGGGTTGAGTTTGGGATAGAAAGGCCAAGGCCTTTAGGAGAAAATCCAGGAGAAAATGTAGGCAAGGGTTGGGATTATAGGCCAAGCCTAGGAGAAACCTTTAGAGAGAAAATGGGATTAGCTAAAGTTTAGGAGATAATTAGAGATAATATATGCAAGAGTTAGGATTCGGAGGAAGGCTGAAGTTTAGGAGATAATTAGAGATAAATGCAGGCAGCAAAGAGTTAGGATTAGGAAGGCTGAAATTTTGGGAGAAAATTTAGGAGATAATGTAGGCAAGTGTTGGGATTAGGAAGGCTGAAATTTTGGGAGAAAATTGGGTTGAATCTTGAGATAATTTGAAGGAAATACAGGAACACACAACACTTAGAGATACCACTGATGCAATGCAACTTGGAATTTGCTTTCGACTAAACAAGAAAAAGAACAACACGACATAGCACGACTGACTCAACAAAGAACAGAAGAAACAAGAACAACTTCGCATTTCAATAAGAAGAAATGAAAACTAGACAAGATGACACGATAATAGGTAAACTTGAAACTGATTTTTTTTTTTTGTTAATTTTCTTGACACACAAGAGACACAAAAAAAAAAAAGAAAAAAACACCAAGGACATGTAAAAAAAAAAAAGGCAGAATTTGAATGATGCAACCAAGATGAATTCGGATGAACAGTAATGGTGAACAGTGACCAACTGATACGAACTACGTTAATTAATAACGCAACCCGCATTACCCAAAGATGTAGATCTAGGGTTTTGGTAAACACAAAGTTGGAACACACCGGGAAGACCTTCACCGTTGAGCACGCGTGGACAACTAACGCTGGTATAAAGGTAGGTGGCCACAATTCAACGTGTTCTGAATTGATAAGTCTATAAACGCTAAGAAGATTCTATAGGTATTCAAGTTTGCTTCAAAGAAGCAAAATTGATTAACACTCAAAGTAATTTGCTGAATATTTCTTCATGATAATTTCGAATTTAAGAGGCCTATTTATAGCCTACAAGACATGAAATCCTAGTCTAACTTGGACTTGCCAGCTTGAAGCTTAGAAAACCGATTTACAAATGGAAATAAAAACTAGAGTTTAGGAAACTTCTAATAATCCTAACACTATTCAACTAAGAAACCTTAAAGAGGCATGTGGTTAAAGGATTTTCCAATTTGGAAACTACTTAACCCATGCTTTATTAACTAAACAAGAAAGCTAGAATTTTGACTTTAATTCGATCAAACAAGAGCTGGTCCTTCTTCAATGCTTAGCAATGTCACCAACGGCCTCGACTCCTCTTCCACATTGTAAAGTGGCTGAACTTGATTTTGGACATCACGAACTAATGCATTCAACTCCTCTTTGATCCTTTTAGCCCGTGCACGTGTCATTGGACCAGGAGGAATTTGTAACTTGAATTTGCACCATAAACTCCTTGATCTTAACTCTATTCATTGGACCCCAACGCACCATAGTTGGGTCATTCAAAAAGACACAAACACCTCTTAGGATTCGTATCACTAGGTTTTAAGAAACTACTAATAATACTAAATAATTAGGAAACTACTTTAACCTAGCTGCCCTAGCTAAGGATAGAAAAAGACTGCTCAATACTTCCACGACCAGAAGACTTGAGCTCATAAAGCGTGCCCATGCTTTACATGCAGGAGAGGGATTAGAAGACGCTGGCTGGTAAGGCGTGCCCACGGCTAACAGGCGTGAGTCTTCTGGTTTGCACCTTTATTAACTAAAGTAAATCAAATCATGGAGTGATGTTGCTTGAACCCTCATACACACTTAACATGGTGACACAAGACAGTGATTGCTCCTCCAAATTGCTAAGTGGCTTAACTTGATCTTGCACATCTCGAACCAACGCGGCTAACTCCTCCTTGAGACGTTTGGCTCTTGCATGTGTCATTGGGCCAGACGTACTTGTAACTTGAATTTGCACCATAAACTCCTTGATTTTAAGTCTATTCATTGGACCCCCAATGCACCATAGTTGGGTTATTCAAAAAGGCATGAACACCTCTTAGGATTCGTATCATTAATCCAGCAAAAAGTTCCCTAAATCTCCTCAAAACTTGATCAAACCTTGTTTCCAAAAGTGAAAGAATCAGATTGCAATTCCTTTTCCAAAACAGATTAACCCTGTGAAGTTCGAAAGGAAGCCAAAACCTGATTTGATCTTGCTTCCAAAAGTTGCTTTTCACTTCAGATTTAGCTTTCAAATAGCCTTCGAAATCGATTTTGGGAAGCTTAACAGATTACCTAATCCGAAAGTGAGAAGGAAAACTTAATTTGATCCGAACTTCTCATAGAAACAAATTCCAGATTTAAACCTTTCAAATCTGTCCGCAACTTCCAAATTAATTCAGCCGTGTCTAGCTTGTGTTTCTCAAAATTCCAACTTTCCTAATCAAGTCTAGAGTCATCTAAGTTTCCAAATTTCTGTCGAGTCTTATTTCATTCATTTTAATCTTGTGTTTAGCGTTCAAAATCTGTCTTAGTTGTCTTGTCCAGCCGTGTTCTCCCAATATTCAAATTTCAATTTTTAAGTCATAATTTTAGCTTGTTTAAGTCATTTTTCATCCCGTCTCAACCCACAAAAAATTTCTAAAGGAGTTTCATTGATAACCAGCTTCTTAGACCTTGAAGGGAATTCTACATTCTTCAAGGGAAGCAATTGAAGCCTTGAGAAAGGTGCTGGTGAGTGCATTAGAGAGGTTTATACTCTTGAGTGCAAAACACGAGCGTGAGAGCATACACGTGAGGGAGTGAAATGAGAAAAACAAATTTGTTTTCTTGTTTTCAATAACCTTGCATACCTAAAATGTCCGACAGTGAATAACAACTCCAAGGCATGAATCAACTAAAATGGGAAGTGATGTTCAAAGATTTCTAATGACAGGTTAATAAAACACTTGAAACTGCCCATGAGAGAATGAATCAACTTGAATTGTCCCAACACCACTCCAAAAGCAGCCAGGGCAAATCTTCAAGGGAATCCGAAAGCTCAAATTATAAGGATGAAGAAGAAAGGAGGCCAAGGCGTGAAAAGTGAGTTCCAACCAAGGAAGTTGACCCTTTCAAGAGCATAAAAATCAAGATCCTAGAATTCTATGGCAAAACCGACCCTGAAGTATACCTCGAGTGGCAAAAGATGAAACTTGCCGTCAAAGAATTCAAGGCATACACTATGGTTTGGTGGGACCTGTAGCGGCCCCACGACTCCCAAGGCGAACCCTGAGAACCGCGGCCACCGGCCTAGCTCTCGCCAGGACTCAATCAATCAGTTTAGTCAACTCAAATATATTCTCAATTGCAGCTATATAGTTCAAACTAAAATTCAACATCAACCATCTAGGATACACAATTCCTAGGCAATGTTAACCAAAAGGATTTCAACATCATTAGTCTTAACAAAGGTAAAGGTTACAACCAACAAAATCCAACAGCTCTCAAATCCTCTGCTCAAGTCAAACCTGGAACCCTAGGAGGGAAAATATATGGGGTGAGCTTCACAAGCCCAATGAGGATCCCAACACATAACAATTATCACATTCACAGAGCATGCCTTCACTTAATCAATCACATAAGGAAAATTTTCACAACAGCATTTTCCTTCAAGAATTTCATGAAACATTGAATTTCAATATCACATTGGAAAGCATCAATAACATTCATTGTGGAAGGATACATTGCTTCCATGTTGTTCAATAGCACGTCTTTGACTGCTTCCCACTCTCCAACCCCTTACTCAGACTTGGGCCGGGCGACAACCAACATTCATTGGGTGGTGTACACTGAGGTAACCTTTCATTTCATTCCCTGGGGTCCACGACGACCGACCAAAGCCCTAATTGCCGAATAGGCCGACTTCGCCTCAGTTTGGGATCCCGAGACCAATTATGCGCACATTCGCAAAGGCTTATCACTCATGCACATTTGACAGTGCACATACACAATTATGGCATTTCAAATCATTTGTAAAATGAGGGGTCACGATAAAAGTACACACACGATCTCCTCCTTTTGATCAATGGTTTTGAAATAATTCAACCATGGAATTATATACTATTCAACATTAAGCACGCATTGGCAAATAACACTTAGCAAATACGTGCTTCAATCAACAAGTAACATTTTCCATCAAGTACAATTCTAACATATGGCACATTTCAAACAAGCATGTTTTCATTACTTTAATAAAACATTTAACAACAATTTGGAACCCTCACCTTAACTAGGGCAAAGTTGTGTCGAAGGTTTCGATGTCAACGTCCTCGACTTGGTCACCGACCGATCCTGAGGTAAATATAATTTAACTTTTAATTATTAAAATCAATTTTGACCAATTGACTTCTGTTATAAATAAGAAAGTAGTTTTTATATAACTAGCAGTAATTATTATATCACTCTGATATGAACCTTGGTAATTGAAGTTACGAAAGATATATATTTTAGGTCAAAACACGTAAGTGTGAAAACTTAAATTCAGGATTTGAAATAGGTTTGAAGAAAATAAACTATCTTTTAAAGATTTCAATAATGGGATGTATTAAGATGGAAAATTTGGTGGGGTTTGTATACAATTAGCTAAGGGTTTTGAGGTCATTTGTCGGTGAAAAGAAGAAAAATAATAATAATAATTTTGTGAGGTTCATTTAGAAGAACATGACTTTGAATTTTGCTCGTTTGGGTCTTGTGTGGGTACAATTCACGGGATTTTAAAACAAGTCAAGTTTTAGAAAAGAAAAAAAATCAAGTTTGTTTGAGCGATAGAATTTCGATCGAGGGTTTTCAAAGGTTTGCATGAGAAACCCTAATGTTCTTAGTTTTGCACAAGTTAAGTTGGAAATCTTGTTTGTGAATTTATGCGGTTTCATAACAATAGGAAAGCGAAATTTTCTTTCAGAAAACATTAAAACTTCGTTTTGGTTCAAAATCCATCAAACTTGTCCTTTAAAGTTTGAACTCAATTCAGAATTTTCAGGTTGGGTTTTCAGCGATATTCATTTGCTTGCTATGATGTCTAGAAAGCGAACTACATAGCGTCTCGATATACCAAATCGAAGCCCTATGAGTCTAGTTTTGAATGCCGCAAGTGGCTCATGATTTGAGGTTATAAATCGAGAGATATGAACATTCTGTTCTGGTTGGTTTAAGTTTCTAGTTTCTTGTTAAAATTTCTGGTTTTGGGTATTTTTGAAAACAGCTTTATTTGCACATGGTTAGGTGTTTGAATTCAGTTCCAGCAAGCTAATCAAGCTCATAAGCAGCTAATACATCCATTGAAAGCTCACGGTTACATGCACACATTTTAAATGGACCAAAACAACATGAAACATTTCAGTTCACTCTTGGTCTAGCTTCAAGGAACCCGTAGCTTCTAAACATCAAGGAAGTGCAAGAAAAACTTCTACTTTGCATGCATGAAGAAGATTTTAAATGTGAACTTATAAAGCTTAAAGAAAATGAGGAATGAAACTTTCCTAACATCTCCATGCAAACCAGTAAAATATTGTTTACATCGATACTAATGACATAAGAACTTGCACCCAAGCATATATACATCATGTAATAGAAAATGAAACTTAACTAACATTCTTCATCATCAAAATTTTTTTTTTTTGAAATGGAGCTGTTCTATCAAGAGAGAGGAAAAGGTTTGAGGCTTACCTTCACTAACAATTGGAGGTGCAAGGAAGGTTAGCTTAGTAAGCTGACCGGTTCACTGCAAGAGAAAGGCAAGCTGAGGGAAGAAAGAAGAAGGAAAAGAACGCTACTGTCATGGCATTTCTAAAGGCTCTCATGTGGAGCTAACATGGCTGTCTACGTAAAAGGATAGCCAAATGAGATGGGACCCAGGGCGGTCAGAGGCATGGTGGGACTACCATAGGAAAGCCCGCCCAGCTAACATAAAAGAGATTCCCGGATAGCAGTAGTCTCATGTGAATCTCTTCCGGCACCGAACCAGGGCAGATTAGACCACCGCTTGGGATGGGAATGGCTCAGACCCACATGCATCATTTGATGAAAGCACTCCAGCCCGGTCGCCTCAGATGATTGGTTTGTCAACCAGCTTCCCTCCCTCAAAACAATGCTCCTCACCAAATCCCTTCCTTGGGTTGGAACCACAAATGAGTAGTTAGCTCGGGACCCCCCCCTCCGAGAGCGGGATGCCGGCCGAGATGGACTGAGCAAACCTAGTTTTTCAAGCTTCAACTCGCTCCTTTCCTCGGTTAGTCTTAGGTACCCTTTAATGAATGGGAGAGGAAGGGAGGAAGACCTCCACCCAACTGACCTAAGTAAGGTCAAGCAGTTTGCAACTCCGATCCCTAAGGTAAGTTTGAAACTCACGGTCTAATATTGTCCCATCTCCTTGCTCTTCCTCACGGTTTACCTACTCCAAACACAAAGAATGTTAAGCCCTACCAATCCGCCTACATCACCACTTTTTAAGGAAGCTTGGGAACCAGCTAGGGACCATAGCGTCCCCTAAAGGCATAACTAAGGGTTCATTTTCTATCGACCATCCGAGTCATCTGTACTCCAAAAGACAAAGACAAGCTACAAGGCGAGAGGGACTCTCGGGGAGAGGCCCAAACGACACTCTTAAAGTCCTTTAGAGCTTTCCTTAAGAGTCTTTGAATGCACGAGGCAGCCTCACAAGGAAGATGTAGGTGATTACTTTACCTTAGCTTGCCTAGAAGTTGAAGGGTATGAGCAGGCTCTTTCCTTCCAAGTTTCCAGCTTGGATTCGGCAGCTTGCTTCAAGAAATAAGCAGAACAAGGCTTAGGAAATGGAAGATGTGAGCTGTGGTTGATGCTTGAGGATAGAAGAAGAAGGGCTTCGGTTGGGAGCTTGAGAGAATGAGAAAAAAAAATGCTAGTGATAACTAGAGTGAGAGTGGGAGAATGAGAAAGAATTGGGGTGAGTTTTTTGATTGAGATTTGGGACAGCAAGGAAAGAAAGAAACCTGAAGTTTGCTTGTTCAAATGGGCATAGTTTGGCTGAAATAATTGCCAAGTGTTCTAACCTCTTTCATGCATTGGGCATGGTTGAAGGTAGACCATCATTTGCTGCCTAACAAAGCTGAGAATCCCACAGACCAAGCATGCTGCGGTTATGGGGAGGGAGAAGAGAGCATGCTTGCTGCTAGAAATTTCAGCTTCATCTTGACAAATGGCAG
This sequence comes from Gardenia jasminoides, assembly GCA_013103745.1. Lineage (NCBI taxonomy): Eukaryota > Viridiplantae > Streptophyta > Magnoliopsida > Gentianales > Rubiaceae > Gardenia > Gardenia jasminoides. Next base: position 23,943,808 of record CM023098.1, on the reverse strand, counting down.
CCAAGGTTATGATCTGAACCAGATCTCAAACTCCAGCTCTTGAGAGACACATTGGCTGACATGGCGGAATGATCTATCTTGAACAGGTTATGGATACAAAGGATGGAAATCTCGACCCCTCTAACCCTCGAGTTGCTGAACCTACAGATTGAATCTCAACCCACAATCTAGCGAATTGAGAACCAAGAATTTGGTAGAAAGGCCACAACTCAGCGTTCTTGAATTGATAAGCCTAAACTTGAACAAGGAACTCATTCACTTTGTATCAAGGGTGGATTCCCAAGGAACAAGAAAGAAACTCTCAATTTTCATTAATCAAAGTCTTATGAAAATATGGGAGAAGAAGGCTTATTTATAGCCTCACAAAGACTCAAAATCCTAATGTAACTTGGACTCAAATTACTAAAAATCCTAACCTAACTAGAATAGGCCAACATGGCTCTATCTTTTAGGAAATATCTAAAACAACTAAATTGGCTCAAATAAACTCAATAAATTCGGCCAGCATTACACACCAAAGCTGGTCTAAAAATAAAATAAGAAAGCAATGGGAAATAATGGGAAAACTGGACAATTATGCCCTTATTCACTAATCTAACCCAAACGACAGCTCTTCATACTTTATATAGAGCTTTGAACCATCATTCAAAGGAAAGAATCTTCATGAAATCTTGGAGCTTTGGTGTGTAATGCTGGCCGAATTTATTGAGTTTATTTGAGTCAATTTAGTTGTTTTAGATATTTCAAAAAGAGCCATGTTAACTATTAATTAGGTGCCAGGAGTTTATTTTGTCTTTGTAAAGCTATAAATAAACCTTCTTCTCAATATTCATAAGACTGTAATAAAAAATTGAGAGATTTCTTGTTCCTTGAAGGCTCCCAAACAGTGATTCCTTTAATTCAAAACTTATCAATTCAGATCATTCTAAAAATTCTTGAATGACCAGAATTGGTTGAATAATTGAGGGGTCCATCCTTTGTATCCATAACTATTCAGATCATTCGTCAATGAAAAATATTGGAAGAGGGAAGCTTATTTGCCTTTACAAGAGACTCAAAATCTAATGTAACTTGGACTCAAATTACTAAAAAACCTAACCTAACTAGAATGAGCCAACATGGCTCTATCTTTTGAAATATCTAAAACAACTAAATTGACTCAAATAAACTCAATAAATTGACCCATTACACCAAAGCTGGTGCAATAAAATAATGATGAGAAATGGAATGGTGGAAGCTTTGATTTGGAATCATTTCTTATATTCTTATCCAAGATGATTAAAGCTTCAAGATTTCATGAAGATTCTTTCCTTTGAATGATGGTTCAAAGCTCTATATAAAGTATGAAGGCTATGCGTTTGGGTTAGATTGGTGAATAAGGCATAATTGTCAGGTTTAAAAAAAGCGGACAATTATGAAGCTTTAAACCAACTATATAAACTTTGAACAAATCAAAATCTTCAAAGGAAAAAAGAATATATCTTGGAAATGATTCCAAATCAACTACTCATCCATTCGATTAGAAAAGAGAGGGAATTCTTGCTGGAATTTTAGGAAGATTTTACAGGTGATTTTGGAGAGAATCCCTGGTGGTTTGAAGCTATGAATTTCGGTCCAACTGGGCTGGAGTGAAATGGCTCAATGATGATTCAATTTGGTGGTTCATGAAATGGTTCAAGAGTGACAAAACTTCTAGGCTGGAAAATTTTGTTGAAGTCCGAAATTTGGCTTGGATTTAACGTAATCAAATTTCCTCTTTTTTTTTTTCCTAAGAAACATCAATAGAATTTAATTGAAGAAGGATGTGGTTAAGTCTAGTATAACTAATGATAGTGAGTCTTATTGCAATTAGTCTAGGGTTTTCATGATGGAATCCTACAATGGTTAAATCGGAGAAATTCGAGTTGTTCACCAACAAAACTCAATTATGGGATTAGGGTTTCCGAACTAAGTATTTTATAATTTTCCCAGATGAAAACTAGGGCTTTAGAAATTTTAAAGTACATTTTCAATCAAACAATAATCACACACAGAGTTATTTAACCAAGTATTAAGTTACGATTCTCACGGCCCTTACAGGACCAATTATGTTGACCCTAAGGTTTTCTCCATCGCTAAGGTTTTTGGTTATTCTTCACTGTTTTTGTTTCCTTCAGCCGATTTGGGTCTTGTTGTTTTTAGGGCTGATTAGTAATCTTATGATAAATATTTGTACTGCTTAATTTTGTTGTCATTCAGTTTTTTTTAAACGATCAAAAAAAAAATAATCCAGCTGCTTCTTGTTATCGCTAGGGTTTTGTTCTATGGAATTTGTCCGTGTTGTTTCTCTACTGTTGTTACGTGATTTGCATGTTATTTGAGTTATAGGTTTCTGTTAAGTGGTCGACATTGTTCCTTGTTTTCCTATGAGCTATTCTGGAAATTCTTGTGTTCCTTGATCAAATTCTTGAAAAGCCTTGAAATCTTGAATGTATTCTGGAATTTGTTTGTTATTTTGACTGGTTTTTCTTTTTTAAGTTCTTGAAAACAAACAAGAAGTAGTAACCTGAAAATTCTGGTTTGCTGCAAAAGAGGTTGGCCAATTCTACCAAGCTTTCCAACTTGTTTGCTGCAAAAGAGGTTGGCCAATTCTACCAAGCTTTCCAACTTGTTGTTTGATCTGAAAACCAACCTATTTTCAACACAAAACTTGTTTGTGCAGCTGGGAAAATAATGTGGGATAAAAGAAAAACAAGAAACACCCAAGAAATTTGTTTTGATTTGGAAAACAATTGCTGCCAAAACTGATTCAGTTTCAAACAAGGAAACCGAAAACCAAACCTGCCAAGAAACCTAATCCAAAGCTGTTTGGCCTTGAAACAACATATTCCACCATTCTTGATCATCATCTACCACCTTAAATTGCTTTTTTCTACGTCAGAATCACACACCAATTCGAAACAGCTTGAAACCCGAAGCTGTCCAGAAATTACAGCCAACTTGAACTACAAACTTGAGGCCGCATTGAAGCTGGATTTTAAGACTGCTTTTAGCCAACTTTTCCAGACTTCAACCACCTTATTTTCTCCACCTTTTAGCACTTGAACCAGCAGCAAACACTGACCAAACCTTTCCATTAAGCAGCCGAATTAACCCAGCAAAACAGGTACAGGTTAGGAAGCTTCTAGGGTTCCAAAAATTCTGCAATTTGAGTCTTCTTTAGTCTACTAGTTTTGAGTTTTCCTACCAGTATTTAGGCTATTTTCTGAGTCATTTTGAACCTAATATCTGTCCTAAATCACTCCGTCCTGATCTCATTCTTTCAAGCCACGATTTGTGTTTCTTTTTTAGATAAGTTCAAGTTTTGACTTCTATTGAAATCTGATCTAATTTCTTCAAGAGTGAAATCAAGGGCTTGAGAATAGTTGGTGAGGTCAGTCGAGTGATTTGAGTGACCAAGAAAGAGTGTGAGAATAAACACATAAAGGAATGAGTGAGAAAATTTTTCTACTAATCCTTTCTAGTAGGTTTGCCTAAGCATGTCGAACGGAGGAAGTGAAGAAAGCCCTCAAGCTTTCAACTTGAGATTATTTGCTGAATCTTTGAGAGGGGATATTAGATGTATTTTGGACCAGAATTTGGAAGCTATCCATGCATGAATTGACGGCCTTGAAAATTTCTGAAGTCTAACGAAAGGAGGCCGAGCCAAAATCTCCTTCACATGAATCCGAAAGCTCAAATTCTGATACGAACTATGCCTAAGAAGACGCAACCCGCACACGACAAGCGTAGGATCTAGGATATTGATAAACAAAGTTGAAAAACACATAGTGGAAGACCTTCACCCGTTGAGCACTTGGACAACGAACGTTGGTATAATGGTAGAAGACACCACAATTCAACGCGTTCTTGAATTGATAAGTCAATGAACACCTAAAGAGAACTCTAGGGTATTCAAGCCGCTTCAAAGAAGCAAGAGAAGTGATAACATTCACAAAGCAATTTGCTGAATATTTCTTGTATATTAAAACTAAAATAAAGAAGGCTATTTATAGCCTACAAAACATAATAAAACCTAGACCAAAAAGGACTAAGAAATTCGGCCAATCCTGAAGCTTTGAGGAAACAGAATCATAAACTAAACAGAAAGCTTATAGAGTGCTTTCAGCATTTGTTATGTGGAGATTGTGGATTGCTAGAAATAAATATCAGTTTGAGGGTGTATGCTTGAGCAGAGATCAGATATGCTGGTCAATTTCACACGATGTCATGGATGCTTTCCGGGTCTGCTTCAAGGATCGGTATGATGTTGGTTTTGACTGGCACTCTTTGTTGAGGGTGGTGGAGGGGATTCGGCCGCGTATACGAATTTCACGGGTAGTCTGGGAGGTTCCCAGCTAGGGAAGTTTCAAGTTAAATACGGATGGGGCTGCTAGGGGAGTCTCTGCAGGGGGTGGTGGAGTGTTGAGGGACTCGGGTGGCTGACTGAGGTTCGTGTTTGCGGAAAACTTTGGGGCAGTGGAAGCATTGCAGGCGGAAGCAAGGGCAATTCTTCACAGATTACGGTTATGCCAGTCTTTGGGTTATAGGCAGGTTCAGGTGGAATCGGACTCCAAAGTCATGGTGTCTGTTCTGCAAGGGTCTCTTAAGATGCCGCTGAAGGTTCGTTCATTAGTTAGAGAAATTCGGGAACTGCATATTGCTTGGGAAATTTGACATTGCTTTTGGCATGGAAACACGATAGCAGATGCATTAGCCAGCATGGGAATGTCTTCATCGACTCTACTAAAATTTTTTAATATATCGGATCTTCCGCTGCATATTCGTAATTTAGTTGGTTTGGACTCTAGACAGGTTTGCAACTTCAGGTTTTCTGTGACAAAATAAGGCCTCTTTGGACTTAATCTTTTGGGTCCTAGGTTAGCCTTTCATGTGCTCTTTGTATCTCTTCTCTTAAGATCTAATTAATAAAACGGGTGTTCGGCCCTCCCAGATATGATTGGCAGTTCATAGAAAAAAAATAGAAAGCTAGGTTTTAGGAAACTACTAATAATCCTAAATACTAAAAAATTAGGAAATTACTTTAACCTAACTACCCTAACTAAGGACAGAAAAAGACTGCTCAATACTTCAACGACCAGAAGGCTTGAGCTCGTAAAGCGTGCCCACGCTCTACATGCAGGAGAGGGATCAGAAGACTCGGGCTAGTAAGGCGTGCCCAAGGCTAACAGGCACGAGTCTTCTGGTTTGCAACTTTATTAACTAAAGTAAATCAAATCATGGAGTGATGTTGCTTGAACCCTCATGCACACTTAGCATGGTGACACAACGTAGTGAATGCTCTTCCAAAATGCTAAGTGGTTTGATATTCTCTTGCACATCACGAACCAATATGGCCAATTCTTCCTTGAGCCTACTCTTGCACATGTCATTGGGTTGTGAGGTACTTGAGATGCACTTGATGCACCTGAGGGATAACCATTGCTGCCTAATTTGACCTTGCTTGGATGTCCGCATCACTTGGGGAATTTGGATTCATATCATTCCCCCTCTCTTAAAAGAGATTTGTCCTCAAATCTGCGCTTTGCTTATGTTGAAGCTCATCAAGGAATATGTGTATGAAAGCGAGCCATGAAGCATGCCGCCAACTCAACTTTATCACAAACACGAACCAATGTGCATGCCTCATTCTCAACAGATCACTTGTAGGGCCTTTATCATTCCCTCCCCCATGAAAACGATTCGACCTCGAATCGATGCCTAGATCAAAGACAAAACATGAGGCATTAGTAGGAATGAAAGAAGTAAGAACACTAAATTCTCCCAATGTATAACACGAAGGAAATACATGATTTCCATGCTTCATGGGAATAATGTTAACAAACTCTAATGACACATTAGACTCACTACACAAACATGCATCATAATGACCAGCACAATGGGCACTCGACTCAAGAAAAATAAAAGACACATAAGGACTCAAAACGCAATGCTGAAAATGACCTATTTCAATATTAGGACTAATAACACAATGCAAACAATTGACACAAATAAGAAAATCAGATTGGAAAAGGAGTAATTTCAGTTTCAAAATCAATTGGAAGTAAACTCCCTTTCAAAACAAGTGGCTGGTTTACTAAGGCAGTGCATTTTGCCATAGAGTGATGATAGAAATTAGCAACTCCTTGACAGATCAACAATCCATCAAAGTGAGAAATTAGCAAGTGGCTGGTTTATTCTCTATGGCCTCGGCATTTCAGCTAATGAGAGAGGTGAAGTCTCGGTCATCGGTGATGGCAGCTTGTTGGCACAAGTATATTCCCCTTAAGGTCTCAGTGTTTTTATGGAGGGTGTTTCTCGTGAAGTTGCCATTGGACGATGTGTTGCAGAAAATGCATGTGCTTGGGCCGTCAAAGTGTGATTGCTGCGATTTGCCAAAGGAGGAAACATTGGATCATGTGCTTTCATTAGGAGAATTGGCCAGTGCTACGTGGCAGTTTTTTGAGGCCTCATTGGGACTGGATGGCAAGGGGAAGGGGGTGCAGGCACGCTGGATATATTGGTTGGCGAATTGTCCAATAGGGAGTGGGTTGTACTGGTTGTTTCAGATTCTCCCCGATTTTATTTTGTGGCAGCTATGGTTGGCACGGAACAAAGGTAGATACGAGGGTATCTATATCTCTGTAGAGCAGCTCCGCTGGTTGGTATTTCATGACATCCAAGACGCTTGTCGTCTCTTTTTTCCTTACTGAAGGGGCTGCATTCGGGACTGGAATGGCTTTCTCTCGACCTTGAGGAGTCTTCGGCCTTAGATGAAGGTCACACTAGTGGTATGGGGACTTCCCTAGCGGGGAAGCTCAAATTAAACACGGATGGGTCAGTCATAAAGTCCAGGGGAGGTGGTGGATGGGTTCTGAGAGATGAGAGGGGGAAGTTTTTGTTTGGTTTCGCAGAACAGCTTGGTAAGGTAGACTCCCTGCATGCAGAGGCGAGAGCCATGTTGCATGGATTACAAATGTGCTAGAGGTTTGGGTATAGTAATGTTTTGGTGGAATCTGATTCTAGTGTATTGGTTAATGCCCTCAATGGATGCATTGAAGTGCCATACAAGATTCGGCCTTTGGTTCGTCAAATTTTGCAAATGAGGTGGGTGATCGGGTTTCAACACTACTTGAGATAGGCGAATACAGTTGCAAATGCTTTTGCAAGCATTGGTGTGCTTAGTTCTGTTACATTTCCCACGTTAGGTAGCTGCCCTTCTCATATATGTGGATTGTTACGTTTAGATCAGAAGCAGATTTGTAATTTCCGTTTCTCTTTTAAGCGATAAGAGTATGATCCCATATCCGCTACATGTATTTTTTTAAAGATGTAGATAATAAAATGGGTAGCCAAGCCCAGTTCTTTTGAAAAAAAAATAATCCATCAATGGGCTTAGGAATGGTGCAAGTCAAAATCATCTTCACTTCACCTTGTGTAACCTGCAAAAATAAGAAACACTAAACAAAGCAAAGTTAAGTTCGTTAGAAGAAACATAAGACTTTGAACCCTTACTTGCTACCAACTCAAGTTTGGACTGCTCATTCTCTTTTGCAAACTCAACACTCGGCTCACAAACTGAAATGTCACTCTTAACACTCACGGCTTGAACACTCATTTTGTCATTCTCAGATTTTACCTCAACTAACTCTTTTTTTATGCTATGGGACTCATGCTCACTTTTCATAATATCTAAATCAACACAAAGTCTCTCATAATCAAGTGATACAAGTATAGTACGACGTCCATTAAATGTGAAAGAATACTTGTTAGTATGTCCATCATATTTAACATCACGCCTAAGCATCCATGCTTTACCCAACAGCACATATGTAATTTGAATTGGAGCTACGTCACACAACACCTCATCAACGTACTTGCCAATACGAATAGGAACAAGTGTGTGTTTAGTAATCCAAATATCACCATCAGCACTCGACAATTTATATGGACAAAGATGATTAATGGTTGGAAGTTGGAGTTTCTCAACCATGAGAGCACTTGCGAGGTTAACTTTACAACGCACATCAATGGCTAAGCTGCACACTTTATCTTTGATATGGCTTCGAGAATAAAACCAACCATGTGGCTGTGAATTGATGATATTCAATTGATCATCTACACTACGTAACACCACATCTTCGACTCCTTTAGGATTCGGCAGAGGCTGGTCAAAGCTAGCTCTTCTTTGCCTCTTACCCTCCATGATGTAACCTGCAAAAAGTTAGTGAAACAAAGGATATTTTCCTCACCACACAAGCTCACGTATTTACACTCAACCCTCGTGTTTACACTCAATGAACACTCTATTATTCTCACCAATCACTTCTCAAGTCAACTTTGTCAACAACTTGAAGAAATTAGAGCTTCTTCTAGTGTTAACCCACTTACCAAATTAGACCACGATGGATTTAGGCAAGAATGACACAAGAGATTAGGAAACAAACACACAAAAGATTTAGGAAACAAAGACTCAATACTTAGGAAACAACGACATGGGCTAAAGTGCTCAACAAAGTCAAAAGAATGATGAAATAAGACAGTTAAGGATGCTGGAAATTAACTTCAAAAGCAGAAAACAAGCCCTAGAAAATTTTCAAGCTATCGCTAGAGAAGAAACCCTAAATCCGGAAACCCTTGAATGAACTTTGCTTGATTTTTCCGGTAGGATTCTTGCACGCTTTTTGGATGTTTGTTGGCTGGAAATTGTAGCTTCTTAAGTGTGTTTTTGGTAACAATGAAACAGCAGCAAGTAGTTTCCAAAAACGGTTCAAATTGGTTAAGGAAAGCAAGTCAAAGGCGATTCTTGTTTCCAAAAAACAGATTTGGAAACTTTTTTTCAAAACAGTTTTGGCTTATCTCAACCAACTTAGGAAGCTTTCTTTCTTGATGATTCCTGGCTTAGCCTTTCCCTTTCTTTTTCTTTTCGTTGCCTTTTTTTTCCCTTTTTTTTTAAACAGCAACAAGGATTTGGCAGCCAAAAGATTTAGGAAAGTTGAATTTGGAAAGTGATTTGCAAGGTTCAAGAATCAATTTCAAGATCCAATCTAGATCCAATCTTTCAAGCCAAAACTTCAAGATTCACACAAGAATTTCAAGATCTCAAGATGACAATCAAGAAAGCTCAAAGTTCAATCAAATTGCATCCAAGAATCTTCAAATTTTGCAAGAACCACAAGACAAACCCTATTTTCCAGCACACTAAGATGTTGGGCAGAATTGAATGAAAGATTTTTTTTTTTGACTCAAGAGACGAAACTAGATGCAAGACACACCTAAAGGAAGTTCGGACAGCAATTAAGACAAAGGACAGCAAGCAACAAGAAACGATTTGACTCAACAAGAAGAACAAGAACTAGACAAGAAAGACGACAAGAAGATAGGTAAACTCGAAATTTTTTTTTTTTGTTGATTTTCTTGACACACAAGAGACACAAAAATAGCAAGGACACGAAGGAAAAAAAATAGAATTTGAATGATGAAACCAAGATGAATTCTGTTGAACAATAGCGGTGAACAGTAGCGCTACAGTGCTGCTACAGTTCTGATAAACAGTAACTCCGATTTTTTTTTTGAGACACAAATAAACGAAGAAAATTGACTCTAAAGGATATATTTTGTTACCTCCAACTAGCTCTAAGGCCAACTGATACGAACTACGCCTAGGAAGACGCAACCCGCACACGACAAGCGTAGGACCTAGGATATTGGTCAACAAAGTTGGAAAACACACAGCGGAAGACCTTCACCTATTGAGCACTTGGACAACGAACATTGGTATAATGGTAGAAGACGCCACAATTCAACGCGTTCTTGAATTGATAAGTCAATGAACACCTAAAGAGAACTCTAGGGTATGCAAGCCACTTCAAAGAAGCAAGAGAAGTGATAACACTCACAAAGTAATTTGCTGAATATTTCTTGTATATTAAAACCGAAATAAAGGAGGCTATTTACAGCCTATAAAACATAATAAAACCTAGACCAAAAAGGACTAAGAAATTTGGCCAATCCTGAAGCTTTAAGGAAACCGAATCATAAACTAAATAGAAAGCTAAGTTTTAGGAAACTAATAATAATCCTAAATACTAAACAATTAGGAAATTACTTTAACCTAACTACCCTAACTAAGGATGGAAAAAGACTGATCAATACTTCAACGACCAGAAGACTTTAGCTAGTAAAGCTTGCCCACGCTCTACATGCAAGAGAGGGATCAGAAGACTCCGGCTGGTAAGGCGTGCCCACGGCTAACAGGCACAAGTCTTCTGGTTTGCAACTTTATTAACTAAAGTAAATCAAATCATGGAGTGATGTTGCTTGAACCCTCATGAACACTTAGCATGGTGACACAACGTAGTGAATGCTCTTCCAAAATGCTAAGTGGTTTGACATTCTCTTGCACATCATGAACCAACATGGCCAATTCTTCCTCGAGCCTGCTTCTGCACATGTCATTGGGTTGTGAGGTACTTGAGATGCACTTGATGCACCCGAGGGATGACCGTTGCTGCCTAGCTCGACTTTGCTTGGATGTCCGCATCACTTGGGGAATTCGGATTCGGATCCAATTCAGATGAGGAAGTCGGTTCAAAATCATGAAGGAATCGAAAGCAATCCAAATCGGGTAAAACTATGAAAGGAGTAAAGATGCAATTGCCTACCTTCCAGGGCAAATCTGACCCCAACTCCTACTTGGAATGGGAGAAAAGAGTGGACTCATTTTTATCGCAACGACTATTCAGACGAGCAAAGAATGAAACTTGCTATGATGCAATTCATCGAATATGCCATAGTCTGGTAGGACCAAATCACAACAGGTAGAAGGAGAAGTGATTATCCTATCAACACATGGATCAAGTTGAAGGTCATGATGAGAAAGCGATTTGTCCCTAGTCACTATCACCGTGACCTATACCAAAAGCTACAAAGCCTATCACAAGGGACTAAGAGTGTCAAAGACTATTATAAGGAGATGGAGATAGCAATGCTCCGAGCTGACATCGTGGAGGATCCTTAGGCTATAATGGCACGCTTCTTTAGCAGATTTAGGCCGGAAATAGCAGAACAAGTGGAAATGTATGACTATGTTGAACTTGGTGACCTACTTGAGAAAGCTATCAAGGCCAAGAAGAGGAGGGGTCAACTCCGGACAATCTCGACTTATTCTCCATCCTTTCCACGAGCAAATCTGCCTAGGAGGGATGAATGAAATTCAATCACCACTAACAATCCAACCAAGCCAAAGCCATCACTTCCTAAGCCAGACGAATCGAAGTAGGCATTATCCAAGAAGGTCACAAAATCGACTCAACCTACTTCCAACATAGCACGTCGATCATGTAATCAGGATATTAAGTGCTTTCAGAGCCAAGGGCTAGGACATTATTGCAAGCCAATGTCTTAACCAAAGGACCATGATTTTGCTCTCCTAATGCGAGCCTCATGTGCCCTTATTCCATGTTCATGTCAAGCCCCGTATGTATGCCAAGTTTCATCAAAGATTAGATACAGTCCGATGAACAAAGTCAAGAACAAGTATCTTGTCAAGCTGGGGATGGAATTGAAGTGTTTTTTTCTTTTCATAAACCGCCAATCATATCTGGCGGGCGGGCTTGGTTACCCCTGTTATTAATATATTCAAAAGAAACATTTACGAATAAAAGAACAAACCCTATCCTGTTGAGGAAAATCTAAAGTTAGGAAATTGGAGTTGATCCATCCGTATCAAACCCTGAACTCGTCGAGGGCAGTCCTTCAGCAGGTGATATGTTCTGGAACATTAAACCCCAATGTTAGCCAATGCATCGGCCACTGTATTTGCCTGACGATAACAATGGCGAAACTCCACCCCCTCCCCCATGTGTAGAATTTGACAAACCACTGACCGAATCTTAACCGGAGCCACAGCAGCCTGCATAGCACAGCAATCAAAACTTGTGAATCCGATTCAGCCACCACCCCTTCCAGCCCAAGTCGTTTACAAATCTTTAACCCATGAAGCATTCCCTTGGCCTTAGCTTGTAATGAATCCACCTCCCCAAACGTCTCCACAAAGCCAAACAAGAAATTCCCTTTTTCATCCTGCACGACCCCTCCACCACCCCCCTTGGCCATGATCACCGAGCCATCTGTATTCAATTTAAACCGACTAGGCGAAGGAAACTACCAAATCACTTGTCTAACTCGGAACCGAGGTCTGATAGACGCCAGGGAGGCCAAAATATCAACCAATCAGCACACCCTCCCGTTAAGGAAGGAAACCGAACCCTACATGCATCCCTAATATCATGCACAATAGACCACCGTAGCTGGTTTACTGATGTACTTCTCCCATCAAACCTGTATTTGTTCCTTGCCTTCCACAGCTGCCAGAGGATAAAAGCGGGAAAGACTTGGAACAGCCAAGCCAATCCCATCCCCCGCGGTTGATTGGACCACCAAAACAACCACCGGGCACGCACATACTTCCCAGAGCAGCTGAGACCCACAATGCCTCGAAAAACTGCCAAGTTGCGTTCGCCAACTCCCCTAAGGAGAACACATGCTCCAATGTCTCCTCTTGCGGCAACTTACAACAACATCTTGACGGCCCATACACATTTAACCGAGCCAAAACATCATCCACTGGCAACCGGTTTAAAAACAATCTCCAAAGAAAAAAGGAAATCTTCACCGGGATGGAGACATGCCAACAGCTCTTAAAAACTAAGGAAACCGGTCTTGTACCTCGAGCCAAGTTAAAAGCCGATTTCACTGTAAAGCATCCTGAAGAGGTCAATGGCTAGAGCATGGAATCCCGCACCCCCTCGAGTACAAAGCCCTCCCAATTTATACTATGAACGCACAAGCATGGCAATGCAGCTAACTTTAATGGGTCCAACCGATCACTGGAAATGAAGTCCAATAACCGATCATTCGATGGAGAATGAGAACACTTCCACGCTAACGGCCCCGAGCCATGCCAATTAACCCACCAGAACTGGACATTACCATCAGTAATGTCCCATGTAACATAACTTTCCATCAACGAACGAACCCCCAACATTTGACGACACACGTGAGACAGCCTTCCAATCACCTGTACCTGATTCGGGTGCCCCCCTCTGAAATACTTCTCCTTCATGAAACGGGCCCAAAGAGATTCCCCCTACCTAAACAACCACCAAAGTTTGCACGAAAAGGCATCCACCACCGAGGTCAAAGACCTAAAACCCAGGCCACCTTCCGCAGCTGGGAAACACATCTTTTGCCATGCCACCCAGTGCCTACCCTCCTCCAATCCCGATCCCCCCCAGAGGAATCGAGAAAACATCTTTTCAATATCCAAAAGCATACCCTTTGGAGGATCTAAGACTGCAAGTAAGTGGATTGGCATAGAAGATAGAACATGCTGAATCAATACGACTTTAGCCCCCTTGGACAGCCACTTACCTTGCCAAGAATTTATCCTCGCTCCAATTTTCTCCAGCAAACCCGCAAAGAGCAAGCGGACCTTTCTTCCCACATATAATGGGCATCCCAGATAACAAATGGGGAAAGGTCTATATGAGAAGGCCGTCACCCGAGCAATGACCTAGCATCTCCGTAAGAGAGTCCTCTTTCCCACTAAGAAACAGCTTTTTGAACTATTGACCAATTGCCCAGAGACCTGCTGGTAGGAATTCAAAACTCCCATGATGCATTTCAAGGACGACATTGCTGCATTAGAAAAAATAATAATGTCGTCCGCATAACCCAAATGAGTTACTGGTGTACAGTGGCGTCCAACCCGATAAGGTGTAAACCTTGGATTAGACAGCAGCAGATTTAGATTCCTCGACAACACCTCTGCTGCAATAATGAAAAGAGCCGGAGAAAGCGGATCACCCTGCCGGAGGCCCCGCGTCGAAGGGAAAAAACCACATGGTTTCCCGTTTACTAACACCGAAAAGAAACAGTTAGCAACCAACCGCCAAACCATGTCCAACCATGCTTTACCGAAACCAAACCGCCTCATCACTTTAATCAAGAAAAACCATGAAACCCGGTCATATGCTTTCGCCATATCAAGCTTAAGAACCACGTTTCCCCCTCTGACTTTCTTATCAATCATGGAGATCATCTCCTGAGCAAGCAACACATTATCAGAAATCAAACGCCCCTTGACAAATCCACTCTGTTACGGGGATATGATGTTCGGGAGCACCTTCTCCAACCTCAATGCTAGAATTTTTGAAAAAACCTTATTAACAAAATTGCACAAACTAATTGGGCGAAAGTCTGCAAAAGTAGACGGATTAGGAGTTTTTGGGATTAAAGCAATAAGGGTAGAGGTAACTCCTAGTGGTAACTCCCCTCCTGCAAAAAACTCCAGTACTGCCAAGAACAAATCCTCCCCGACAATTTCCCAACACGAAGTAAAGAAAAGACTTGAAAAACCATCCGGGCCCGAGCAGTTCTCTCCATTCATTGAGAACACCGCCCATCGAACTTCCTCTAGAGTGGGAGGTTGTTGCAGCTCCTCAGCCTCGGAGACTGTCAGAATCCTCGGGATTGCCTCCAATGGCCTGTCATCTAACGGCAGCTCTGATATACCCCCCAACAAGCCTTGATAAAAATGAACAGCCATCTCCCCCACCTGTTGCGCATCCTCGACCCACCTCCCATCAGAGTCCACGACCCCATGAATGTAGGAATGAGCTCTTTGCCTTCTCACTGAGGCGTGAAAATATTTTGTATTTGCGTCCCCATCTTTGAGGTACTTCACCTTAGTTTTCTGCCTCCAAAAAGTAGCTTCCTGTAACAATTCTGCCCATAGAATTCCCTGCCATTCCAGCAGCTCGGCTGACGCCCGCCCAGAAGGCTCCCGCTCAAAATCTAGCTGCTTCCTTCTAACCATCTCCTCTGCCTCCTTGACCTGATCAAAAACATTCCCCAGCACGCTATAACTCCAACTGGACAGAGCTTCCTTCACCCTTTTCAACTTGCTCAGCAAAGCCCAAAGAGGTCTTCCCAAGGCTCTCTCAGACCATGCCCCACGTACAACCTCATGGAAACCTGGATACGAGACCCACAAGTTCAAAAATTTAAAGCTCCTAGGCCCCGAATGCCCCCGCAGAACCGAAGAAACAAGCAGCGGAGAATGATCAGAAACATGACGAGCCAGATGGCGTATCAATGTGACCACATCCAGTTTCGACTACGCATCATCAACGAGCACCCTATCCAAGCGTTTCCAAATCCTAGCTTGACCCCCTCTATTATTACACCATGTGTACTTGGAGCCAGAAAAACCCACATCAGTCAAACCCAGGTCTTCAACAAAATCTAGAAAATCCCTGGCCTGGGCAAGTCGAAAAGGCCTCCCACCCCACTTTTCGTCTTGACTAATAATCACATTGAAATCCCCCATGAGCAACAGTGGCAATCCAAAATGCGAGTTCAGTGAAACTCGCATTTGTCAAATGCGTGTTATGGTAATTTTGAACAAAAAAAAAGTGGAAAGATTATATTTTCCACGTGTGAAAATCGCATTTGTCAAATGCGAGTTTCACTAAACTCGCATTTGTCAAATGCGAGTTATGGTAATTTCACTAAACTAACAAAACACACCTCTGCCTCCCGACGCCAGCCAAATAGAAATGAAGCCCTAAGATTTGGGGGAAGAAAGGAATTCAGAAATTGGAGCAATTCTATGGACTTTTTCGCCATAATCCATCAAGAATCCGCCAACAAGGTGGAGCGCAACTTCAAATCGTCCATCTCAGTCAGCAGAGCAGGCAGCGTTGCGGAGGAAAGGGTCAAAAAGAGAAGCTGGGATTAGTCACCGGAAAGGCGGGCATGACAAGGGGCGCCATTGCTTCTCAGCGTCAACGGTGCCAGTGCGTCGTCGGTATACATTAGCCGCCTCCGCCATTATTTACTGGTTTTCATAGAAGCTAAGCTGCATATTCTTTCCGTTCAAATTTGCTGGTTAATTTCGATTGTTTGAAATATAGCATTGTGGTTTGTTGGACAATTTGAATGGCAAAATCTGTTAAATTGTGTGATATAGTAGAAACAGTCGACATCCAGATTTTTTCCTCTTCTTTTAGTTTCTTGTAATGTTGATTTACTCTTGTCGTTCTATTGCATTTGATTTTGGTCTGTTTACATTACGTAGTTATGGAGTTTTGTTTACTAGGCTTTGTTAAAATTTAGTTCTCCTTGTGGAATATGGGATTTTGGTAGTCTGTTGACATAGAAGAGGTGGAAATTTCAGATTAGATTACAATGAAATAAGGGAAGAAACATAGGTTTTCTAGGGATCAAGTTATTGGGGTGAAGAAGATAGATCTTTTGTCCTTGTAGCCACATTTTCCTCTTGAGATGATCATGATATGATGACTTATTGTGTATAGATTCCAAACAAGTACAAGTACATGAGGCACTCTTTCATTTCCTGCTACTAATGCTTTCCTGCATATTATGTGCATGTACTTATCGTAACTTGATGATACGTCTTCTTTTGCTTTTTCACATTTTAATTGTTCCTCCTTTAATCAAATAATTTGGTTCTGACCGTTAGAAGTTGCATAGTATTTTATCCTCCAAAAGAGAGTTTGGCATCGTAATACCAATTCTTTGCCAACAAAGAGATGATTTGAGTTGTTAGGTGTTAATTTTTATCTTTACCACTATTAAAGTCATTATACAGCCTTGCATTTCAGAACATTTCTCAACGTGCCTTTCAAAATGGTTTGTATCTAGACTAGAAGTCCTTGTGCATTATGAACATGGGGAATATTAGATGAGGAACGGTTAGCTGATCTAATATGGCAAGGGAATAAACTTCGCTGGCATTGAGAGTTAATAATTTACTAAAATGGAATCAGATGAGTTATTCTTCTCCATGAATTGGTGTTGCCATTTAAGTATTATTCTGATTGTCATGACATTTGTGTCAAATGTGACGCAGATTGCATCTTTTCTATCCCTAGGATCCGGTAGGTTGTCAACAATCTCAAAACTTAAGTGAATTATCTGTTTCTTCTTAATGATCAACGACTGACGTCAATTTTGGTGAGATGAACTCTATAACGCTTTATGTCCTCCAGAATTAAAGTGTTTTTCACCATGGGATTAGTATTTTACAATGTCTTAAAGCAATTACACCATGTCTTTGATGGTTTTTTTTTCTTTTTTCCTTTTTTTGGAGATTGTTTACAAATGCAAGCACCTGTTTGTGCTGACTTTTTCTTATGTGTACTTGTTCAGCTCTTTGATTTAAGACCTAGCACATCTTTCTTTTTTCATTACAAAGATTTTTTGCGTGGGGGTTCTGCTATAAAGTATAAGCTCATGTTCTTGTTATAGTTTTTGGTTTTGGATGATTTATGCTAAAAGAATGTGAATCAATGTAGCAACAGATATAGTAATTTTTTACTTATATCATGATATATACATTATTCATGAAAATCATTTTAGAGTTTGAGTGGTTTCAGTCTTTCTCTCATCTTGTTTACTGAGGAGTTTTTGCCTCGTTTCTGTGCATTCTCTTCCTTGATTTCTCTCTAAATTTTTATACTTACACTTTTGATATTTTTAACTTATGTACTATTCTATGATAAGTGACCCTGTTTCTTATATTTTAAGCTACATCTTCATATTGGTTTTTATTATTTATTTTTTTTAAACATTCGTAGATTATGAAATGAGTGTAGCCTACAATTTAACTTAACCAAGAGAAAATAGGGCATCCCAACACAAATCTGTAAATTTTTACTGATACAAATTGCAAATATCTTCACATATCTACAGAAGAGAAGGAATGAAAGATATTCACCAAGTTTAGCATAGCTCACAGTCAGTGGTTGTCTTCCCATATCCCTAGCTTGATGCCATTCTTACTCCTCAAATGCATGCTAAACCTTGGGATATAGCTTTGTTGCGGCACATCCTGGAACTCCTACCATTTGTTGTACAATACAAGTAGCTGTGCAAGCTTGAGGCTGCAATGGTTCGTGCAAACCCACGAAGCTGCAATCCAGTTGGGAGGTCGACGCCATCTAAGAAGCCGCCGGACAGCGCAGAAATGTCGGCTGCAATCCAGTTGTAGGAATTTTGTGGTTTTGTGTTAGGGATTAGAATCTGATGAGTTAATGTGTCTTTCTTAATTTGATGAATCTTGTGTTTTTGTTTTCAAATTAGAAATAAGAGTATTAAAATGAGGAAAATGCCAGTTAATTTGAGTTGTATGTTTATGGTACTCATTTTGGAAGTGCTTTTTGACTAGTTAATATTGTTTGTGGATTTCGTATCTTGTTTTTCGTTTGCAAGCCCTCAATTTAGACAAAAAAAAAGGAAAATTTTAGAAATTTTTTTTTGCACCAATCTCGAATTCGACAAACATCGCCGATCAAAAAATCTACAAGTGAACCACCCCTATAGTAAAATTATTAGCGATTTACTTAATATTTTTCATCATTTACAATACTCTTAAATTTAAGTTGCAAAAATTCCTATATAATCTTTAAAAATACCTTTGTGCCCTAGTTTAAGGATAGCATAAATGAAATTCGTATGTAATTTTATGGTAAGTTTTATATTTTTTATTTTCAACCTTGCCGGCTACACAAAAAAAGAAAACATAAAAATATGTAAATGATTTATACAAATTCTTAAATTAACTCAAAACAGTTGACAATAATGAAATGACTTATTTAGAATACTTGTAATGTATGCTTTATCCTAATACAAAAAATTAATTATATTTTGCTAAAATTCAAAAAGCCAACGTGTTTCAATCTCGTGAGAAAAATTTTTAGTTATATTAATGACAAAGTATTGTGTATTTTGAAAATATGAAAGTTCTAATATATATACACATCAAGTCCGAGAGTTTAATAAACGAGTGCTTGTCAATATTGTTACGGTGAGAGTTATGGTTTATGGTTAAAAAAAAACTTTACATGATAGTTTTAGGGTTTACAAAGGTTTAGGATTTAGGGTTTTAGGGTTTAGGGTTTAGGGTTTTAGAGTTGTAGGGTTTAGGGTTTGGGGTTTGGGCTTTAGGGTCATAAGTAGTATATAAAAATAAATCTGTGTTGGAAGGGAAAAATATTTTATATTAATAAATCAAATTAGAATGAATAAATTTTATTGAATTGATAAAATTAGAAAACCTGATGTGTTTGAATGCAGTATGAAAAATTTTGAGTTATATTAGGAGCAAAAAAAATTTTTTTATTCTGTAAAAATATAAAAGTTATATGTATACATCAAGTTTTGTTTATTCTCGTACATTAAGTTCTCTAACTTGATGTATGTGTGTGTCTATATATATATATATATATATATATATATTATAACTTATATATTTTCAAAATGCACAATACTTTTTTCCTAATACTTGAACTTTTATATTTTTCTTTTAGAATCCCTATCAATTCCAGTAGTGTCTTCAAATCAATGGAGAACTCAAGGGAATCACCCATGTCGGGACTTCCAACAATATATTTTTTTCATACTCTTAATTTCCAATGAGCTTAGGGAATTATTTTTGTATTTTTCTAATTTCCAGTGAATTCGCATTTCAACATCTATTTTTTTTCTAATGCGAGTTTCATGGAATTATAATTTTTACTAATTTCCAGAAAGTTCACATTTGGGAATACGAGGAAGTTTCTTTGAGCATGTTAGAAAATTTTATCATAATTGAGACAATTTATGATTTTTATGGAACAGATTGATCCAAACCAACAAGGAAGCTACAAAACGAAAGACATATATTATTGAGAACATTTATCAAATTTTTATTCAAAAAAACATTAGGGAATAATTTTAAAAAAAGGATAGCTCAAGAAAAGATATATTGCCATGCAGTGCCAGCCTGAGGAGTTTGAGAGAATTTGCATTAGTCTAGGGCCAAGAGATGAAGCTGATATATACTTCAAAATATAAGTGCTCAGATCGGATGATAGACTACCATCTGAGTCTCAATTTTTTTTATTTTCTAATGTACTCGCATTCATGAAATGCGAGTTCAAAGGAACTCGCATTCCATGAATGCGAGCTTTAGGGAATTTTTTTTTATTTTCTATTTTCCAGTGAACTCGCATTTGCAAAATGCGAGTTCTAGTAAACTCGCATTTTGCAAATGCGAAAATCACTGGACGGAAACCTAAATCCAAATCACCCTATTTGCAGAAAAAATTTAAAAACCATCACATTTTTAGAAATTTCTCAAAAGTCTATTGCTAGAAACTGACTCGACTCCAAGATCACATGACCAGTAAGAAAGCTGTTAAACAGCACCCATATCCGACCCGAAGCATTGGCCAAGGAGCAATCAAAACCCAATTTTCGTTGAATCAAAGGCAATTTACCCAATCCAACTAACGGTTCACACAGACCCAACAACAAAATACGATGAAGTCTAATTAACTTCTTCAGACGAGCTAGTGAAACAGCATTGTTAACACCTCTAATAGTCCAAAAAAGTGAGTTAATCATTGTTACCTAGAATTGTAGAAGCTATAGACGATGAAGCAAACATCATGTGCGACAACAACTCCCAATCATCAGGATTCCGCAAGCCGTCCATCCTCTGCTTCAGCATTACCAACGGCTCTTCTTGGACCTTGCGAGGAGAAAATCCTAAACCAGTCACAAGTCGGTCCAGCTTAGGTTCCTTCCAGATTTTCACGATAATTGGTGTCATCAGAGTTTAAGCTTTACCAGAGTTTCGTCTACTTCTTTTCGCCTCCTGCTACTTTTTTTCAACTACTTTTAAGGTTAGCTTTAATCTCGGAAGGACAAACAACGAAAGTGTTTTAATCTGCCAGGAATCTTTTACTGATAGCTTCTGCCAAATATTTTTTTAGAATAGGGGAATTGGATAACTGGGTTGCATGAGAGAAAATTTTAGAACACCATAACTTGAGAAAACAACTTCTCGACTCTAAAATTTTATTATGTAAAATCTCGATGCCCTCAAGAGAGTAAAGAGTCCCTTTTATATAGGGATTACAACTAACTCTTTACAACTGAAATTAGACGATCTCTTGTGACCACTTGGTCAAGACAATCCTAAAGTCCACAAAAATGGCCCACAAGGACTTTTTGTGGAAGACTAATGCTGCAAAGCAAACCCGTGAGAGTATTTTACATAAAGCAAACTTTAGACAACACTAAAAGTCAATACAAGTGACTTAAAGTCATAAAGTTGGACACCAAAGTCATAAAGGAAATGGTCCCTTTGGTGACTTTCATACACAAAACTCATAATGCATACAAAAAGATAAAATAACAAGGCTGCAATAAAGTCATAAAGGCTGGACAAAAAGTCTAAAAACAAGACTCAAAAGTTTTCAAAGACAAACAAGACAATTGACTTTAAAGCAGATATGCTACGACACTTCTTAAAGAGTCGGGCCTTTCTGGTATGATGAATGGCAATCAGACTGCATGATCTGGAGGGGCGTCCGAAGGAGTATCCGATGGGGTTGAATCAAGATCTGTGATGTTCATTTCTTCAATAAATGCTTGGTGTCGGAGATGATTTCTTCTTTTGTTGAGCTGTCGACATCTTTCACTTCTGGATTTCCACTTGGGTTTGGGCTGTGATGTGACGGGCTCATCTGGTGTCTGGGAATCTTGCATCATAGAATCTTCCATCATTTCTTTATACTCCTGCTGGGCTTTCCGGATGGCTGTGAAATGAGGATGACTTCTTTGATAATTTCATGGCCCATGAAAACCTGGCCAAATAATCTCTGGAATGACTCCATTGACTTGAAAGATGTATCTCTAGGCTTCATCATAAATAGCATCAACTTCTTGGACAGAAAAATTGAGAACTTTATAGATCAAGACCGATGGGAGTGCTGTAAGAACATTC
This sequence comes from Gardenia jasminoides, assembly GCA_013103745.1. Lineage (NCBI taxonomy): Eukaryota > Viridiplantae > Streptophyta > Magnoliopsida > Gentianales > Rubiaceae > Gardenia > Gardenia jasminoides. Next base: position 23,921,928 of record CM023098.1, on the reverse strand, counting down.
TCTTGGATATTGACAGGCCTATGAAGATGTAGAACCACATAATCTTTATGGGATTTAAAAGATTAATCCACCACTCTTTTGGTTTGAACCACTTAAGGAAAATCTGGTGGTGTGAGGCTAGTGTATCAAAATTCTCAAAAGACATGGAATGAAATTCCATGAGAATATGATAGGAATGACAAAGATACCACAAAACCCAAAGTAATGGTTTGGGAAAAATCATGGTCTGGGCAATGAAAACCTGTGAAAATGGGTATTCAGGATTGATACCAAAAGGATTTAGAATAGATCCTTCATAATTGGCAAACATTGAGATTTCATGGTTTCTTCTAGCATTTTTCAGTGTTTCTTTTTCCCATGGTTGAGATAAAGACAGAATTTCTGGTGGATTTGGAAAAGAAATGATGATACTGGAGTACTCCGAATTGAAGGCAGAGAATCTTTTGGGGGATTTCTGGAGAAGAAATCAGTAACAATGTTTGACTTGCCTTTAATGTGAGTAACCTTAAATGAGAACTGGGAAAACCAATTTGACCATCTAAGCAATTGGGTATTTGGAATTTTCCTATTCTTGAAGGAAATCATTCGAGGAAAACTTCCCACATCCATTTCAATTATGAAAGAAATTGGTCTGAGATAAAATGCAAATTTCTCAATTGCATTTTTGACTGCAAGGATTTCTTTATAAGAAGAGTGGTAATGCAATTAACTGTCTTTGAAACTTCCACTGGCAAATCCACAACATTTTCTTTCTTTTCCATGTTTTTCTAGAAGGGTGGCTCCCCAATGGTAATCGCTGGCATCTGTTTGGAGGATGAGATTGTCAGAGGATGGAATATGAAGAACAGGGAGATTTTTCAAGATTTGTTTCAAAGTCTTAACTGACTGGGTCTGTTCAGTTCCCTAAGGGATGGGATTTTTCTTGAGAAACTTGGTCAAAGGTTGGGTATACTAGGAAACATTAGGGATGAAATCCCTAACATAATTTACAATACCCAAGAATTGGCGGACTTGTTTGACAGAAAGATCTTTTTCAGGGAAATGCTGAATAGTATCTCCAATGTGTGTCTCAGGAGCACAAGTACCATTTGAGATTTTCATTCCAAGAAAATTGATTTCTTGTTGGCACAAAATCATTTTTTTCTCAGAAAGCATAATGCCATATTTTTCAACAATTTCTGCAAATTTGTAGAGCAAAGAAACATGCTCTTCAAATGTTTTTGAAAACAGAAGAATATCATCAATATACACAAGACAAGTGTGAAGGATAGGTTCAAAGGTACGAATCATGGCTTTTTGAAAAAGAGAAGGTGCTGTTTTTAAACCAAAAGGCATCACCTTCCACTAATAATGATGATTCGATATACAAAAAGCAGTTTTATACCTATGATGCGGATGCGGATCATCCCAACACAAAAGGGGTCGAGTCAAGGAATGGTCAATCTTCAAACTCACTTCAAGTCCCTCACGGCCCAATGACGCGTGCAAGAGCTAAAAGGCTCAAGGAAGAATTGGCCATGTTGGTTTGTGATGTTCAAGAGCGTGTCAAACCACTTAGCAACTTGGAGGATCAATCGCTACCTTGTGTCACATTGTTAAGTGTTCATAAGGGTTCATCGAGTCTAAGGAATGCAACTTCAGTCGATGACCAGAAGCGTTGACACTAGTTAGACGTGCCCACGCCAAGTGGTCACGCCTAAGGTGCTGTAGGACAGAAGCGTTGGTACCAGTTAGGCGTGCCCACGTCTAACGGTCACGCCTACAGAATTTATTTTCATTTGTTAGTTAAGTCTTGTTTTTCCAATAAAGCAACGGCTAGGTGTGAACAAGGCCTTGCCGAATGCCTTCATGTTATTTCCTAATTAGTAAGTTAGATTTAGTTTCCTAGATGCTTTAGTGTGAGGTTTATTGGTAGTTTCCTAAAACAAACCCTAGCTTTCCATTTCATTTTGTAAATCGGTTTCCTATGCTAGGTTGGCCGATTTTAGTCTCCTTGTTTGATTAGGATTTTTGAGTCTTGTTGGCTATAAACAAGCCACTCTTATGTCAATTTTTTAATAAGAAAGAATTATTCAGCAAATTGCTTTGCGAGTGTTATCACTTCTCTTGCTTCTTTGAAGCGACTTGAATACCTTAGAATTCTCTTAGGTGTTCACTGACTTATCAATTCAAGAACACGTTGAATTGTGGCGTCTTCTACCATTATACCAACGTTCGTTGTCCAAGTGCTCAACGGGTGAAGGTCTTCCGCTGTGTGTTCCAACTTTGTCTACCAATATCCTAGATCCTACGCTTGTCGTGTGCGGGTTGCGTTACTTGTTAACGTAGTTCATATCAGTTGGCCTCAGAGCTAGTTGGAGGTAACAAAGTATATCTATTCTTTTCTTGTTTTAGGATCAATTGTCTCGTTTCTTGAGTCCTTCAATTCGGGTCTATCAAAAAAAAAAAACTGTTTGTTCTCGTGTCTTGATTCTAGTTCGTATTCTTGTCTAGTAATTTGTCTAAATCGTGTCTTTTGGTGTCTTGATTGTTGCTGGAAAATCGTGGTTAGTTCTTACTAAGATTTCTGAATCTTGAATTTATTTTGTGGCTTTATTAAGTTCTTGAAATAAACTTTGAAGTTCTTGAACAAGTGTCAACAAGTTCTTGAATATTCAAGGCTGATTTCTTGAATCTTGAAACCGTTTGAATTTCTTTGATTTCTGGAGAAGGCACACAACTAAATCTTGAAGATTTCCAGTAGGTTCTCTTGATTGAAAGTGAAAAAAAAAATTTCTGATTTGATTAAATCTTGAGGCTTTCTTGGTTGTGGTTGTGTGATCTTGATCTTGTTGCTACATCTTGCAACCGATTCTTGAAATTGCCACATACCTGCCAAATTTCTGCCCAACGTTTTCTTGAATTGCTGAAGTTGTGTTGCTATAATAAAAAAAAAGAGAAAAGGAAAAAGCAACGAAACAGCAAAGAAAAGAAAGGCCAAAGCTGAAACTTTATCAAGGAAAAGACTTCTAAGGGCGGTGGAAGAAGGGCATTCCAAACCTGATTCGGAAACAAAGCAAAGTCCAAGTCTAATTTGGAAAAGCCAACCACTTCCATTTATTCCGTTCCTTAATCAGTTTTGAAACCACCTTTTGAAGCCTGTCCGCACCTTATTTGGTGTCCCAAAACTACCTGGAAAATCATCCAAAAACAGCCACAAAACTGCCCAACTCCACAAAATCCCAAACCAGAAAATTCGAAGCATCAAGCTGTTCAAAACGGTGGGTTAGAAATTCTTCTCTTATCAATAAAGACATCGTGTTTTTAGGAGTTGAATTCAGTTTTTAAGGTACATTCCAGCACCCTTAGCCTGCTTAAATCCACTATAATATTGTTCTTGTTGAGCACGAAGTTGTTATTTCAAATCCTTGTCTCCATGTTCTAATTCTAATTGAGTCTTGAATTCAGTTTTTGTCTTTCTTCTATCTAAATCTGTCCTAATCTTTGTTTCTTACTTTCACTCTTTATTTTCTAAATTCTTGTGTCATCCTAACCTACAAATCACCGTGGTTTAAAATGGTAAGTTGGTTTATACTAGAAGAAATTCTAATTTCTTCAAGTTGTTACCAAAGTTGACTTGAGAAGTGATTGGTGAGAGTAATAGAGTGATTGGTGAGAGTAATAGAGTGATTACTGAGTGCAAACACTAGGGTGAGTGAATACACGTGAGGGAGTGTGTAAGGATTTTTCTAAAAAAAAAAAAACCTAAAACGCTCATTTTTAATTGATCACCATGTCTAACGAGGGTGAGGGATCTTCCCAAGCCTTTGATTTTAAGTTGTTTGCAGATTCACTCCGAGGAGACATTAGCCGCATTATGGATCAAAAATTGGAGGTTATCAATCAAAGAATTGACAGTTTGGAAAAGCCACATACCAGTGCAAAAGGAAGCCGTAGTAGAACACCTTTGCATGAGTCAAGTGACTCAAATGAGGAATTTGACAATAGACAACGGCGACCTAAGTATGAGAATAGGTTAAATGATGATTCCATTCGTGGTATTAAGTTGAAGATTCCTTCATTCCAAGGGCGTTTTGACCCTGATGCATACTTAGAGTGGGAAAAGAGAATTGAGCTTGTGTTCAACTGCAACAATTACACTGAGGATCAAAAGGTAAAACTTGCAGTTGTAGAGTTTACTGATTATGCTGTTGTTTGGTGGGACCAGGTCACAACTAGTATGAGAAGAAGTGGAGAACCACCCATCGACACATGGAATGCATTAAGGCATTTGATGAGAAAACGCTTTGTGCCAAATCACTATTATCGTGATTTGTACCAAAAGCTTCAAAGTCTCACTCAAGGAGCTAAAAGTGTTGAAGACTACCACAAAGAAATGGAGATGCTCATGCTACGTGCCAATGTTGTAGAGGATCGGGAAGCCACTATGGCTCGATTCTTGAATGAATTACGACCTGAGATTGCTGAGCAGGTAGAACTACAACACTATGTGGAGCTCAATGATTTGGTAGATAAGGCTATCAAGATTGAGAGGCGTCACAAGAGGAGGGGTCCCATCCGGTCCACCCCTATGTACCCCACTCAAGGTGGTTGAACCTATCCAAGCCGCAAGAATGAGAAACCAGCTACCGGTTCAACTGCTCCAAAGCCTCGAATTGAAGTTGTCAAAGCCGATTCTAGGCCAATGACCCGTAACACCAGCAATTCCCAATCAAGAAATAGGGACACTCGGTGTTTTAAATGCCAAGGAAGATGGCACATTTCCAGTCAATGCCCTAATCAAAGAGCCATGATCGTCCTTCCTAATGGTGATTGGGTCACTGATGATGAAAGTGAGTATAAGGACATGCCACCTTTGACTGAAGAGGTGGATGAAGAAGAAAAGGAAATTCCCGATAATGAGCAACTAGGGCTTGTAGTTCGACGTGCCCTAGCTACACACATCAAAGCCAATGATGCTATACAAAGGGAGAACATCTTTTACTCTCGCTGCCATATTCAAGGGCGTGTTTGTAGCCTAATTATAGATGGAGGGAGCTGTGCAAATGTTGCAAGTCAGCTCATGGTGGAAAAACTGGCTTTGCCTATACTCAAGCATCCAACCCCCTACCGTCTTCAATGGATGAATGACAGTGGTGATGTGAGAGTCACCAAGCAAGTTCAAGTCCCGTTCCGCATTGGCAAATATGAAGACATTGTGCTATGTGATGTAGCGCCAATGCAAGCTTGCCATATACTACTTGGAAGGCCATGGCAGTATGATAAAGCTGTCAATTTTGAAGGAGTAACCAACAAGTATTCCTTCATGCATGGCCAAAGAAAGGTCATTCTCACACCATTAACTCCAAGCCAAGTTCCTGAGGATCAAGAGAAGCTACATAAGGAGTATGAGGTAGAACTTGCTAAGAGGAGGCAAGTTAAAACTGATGACAAGCAAAAAGAAGTGAAGGCCAAACCTGATGGGAGAGAAAAAGGAAGAAAAAACTCGGTCAAAGGAGGAGAGCTACAAAGAAAAATTAACCTTTTTGTAAAAACAAGAGACGTGAGGAGAGCTTTACATTCCAATGTGATGGTGCTAGTACTCTTATGTAAAAAAGTACTTGTAATTCCCCCTGACCTCACTAACACTTTATCTCCAAGTGTTTTGAATCTCTTGCAGGAATTTGAGGATGTCTTCCCCGACGAGATACCAAATGGATTACCACCAATTAGGGGAATTGAACACCAAATTGATTTGGTGCCTGGAGCTTCATTGCCAAATAAACCCGCCTATCGCATGGGTCCTGAAGAGACAAAAGAGCTACAACGGCAAGTTGAGGTGCTCTTGAAGAAAGGATGGGCGCGGGAAAGCTTGAGCCCATGTGCTGTTCCTGTAATTTTAGTGCCAAAGAAAAATGGAACGTGGCGCATGTGCACAGATTGTAGAGCCGTCAATGCTATAACGGTAAAGTATCGTCACCCTATCCCTCGTTTGGATGATATGTTGGATGAATTGCATGGTGCCATAATTTTCACAAAAATTGATTTAAAAAGTGGTTACCATCAAATAAGAATGAAAAAGGGTGATGAATGGAAAACGGCTTTTAAGACTAAGTATGGTTTATATGAGTGGCTTGTCATGCCTTTTGGTTTGACTAACGCCCCTAGTACTTTTATGAGGTTAATGAACCATGTACTTAGACATTTCATCCGTAAATTTGTGGTTGTTTACTTTGATGATATTTTGATTTATAGCCACAGCCTAGAAGAGCATGTTAAACATCTTAGACTTGTGATTGAGACACTTCGTGATGCTCAATTGTATGCTAACATTAAAAAATGTTCTTTTTGCACTAGTGAAGTAGTGTTTCTAGGCTATGTTGTGAGTACTAATGGAATCCATGTTGATGAAAAAAAGTGCGAGCTATTAGTGAATGGCCAACACCTAAAAATGTTGGAGATGTTCGTAGCTTCCATGGTTTAGCTAGCTTTTATCGTAGATTTGTTAAAGATTTCAGTATTATTGCTGCACCTTTGACCTTTGTGATAAAAAAGAATGAGAAATTTGTGTGGAACAAGAATTTTCAGAAATAACTTGAGTGTTTAATCACCTCTCTTGCTTCCTTGAAGTGACTTGAATACCTTAGAGTGTTCTTTATGGGTTCATTGACTTATCAATTCAAGAAAATGTTGAATTGTGGCGTCTTCTACCATTATACCAACGTTCGTTGTCCAAGTGCTCAACGGGTGAAGGTCTTCCGCTGTGTGTGTTCCAACTTTTGTTACCAAATATCCTAGATCCTACGCTTGTCGTGTGCGGGTTGCATTACTTGTTAACGTAGTTCGTATCAGTTGCTACCAACGTCGATTGGGTATGGTTACATATGAGGAAAGAAAGGTTTCCTGCCCAACGTCGTAACAAGTTGCTACCAAGAGGAGATGGGCCTTTCCAGGTCCTTGAACGCATTAATGACAATGCTTACCGTCTAGACCTACCTGGTGAGTATCAAGTTAGTGCTACTTTTAATGTTTCTAACCTTAGTCCATTTCTTGCAGAGGATGAACAAGATTTGAGGGCAAATCCTTCTCAAGAGGAGGGGAATGATGCGGATACGGATCATCCCAGCACAAAGGGGGTCGAGTCAAGGAATGGTCAATCTTCAAGCTCACTTCAAGTCCCTCACGGCCCAATGACGCGTGCAAGAGCTAAAAGGCTCAAGGAAGAATTGGCCATGTTGGTTCGTGATGTTCAAGAGCGTGTCAAACCACTTAGCAACTTGGAGGATCAATCGCTACCTTGTGTCACATTGCTAAGTGTTCATGAGGGTTCATCGAGTCTAAGGAATGTAACTTCAGTCGATGACCAGAAGCGTTGACACTAGTTAGACGTGCTCACGCCAAGTGGTCACGCCTAAGGTCTTGTTGACGAAGCGTTGGTACGGTTAAAGCGTGCCGTCCTAACGGTCCGCATAGAATTTATTTTCATTTGTTAGTTAAGTCTTGTTTTTCCAATAAAGCAACGGCTAGGTGTGAACAAGGCCTTGCCGAATGCCTTCATGTTATTTCCTAATTAGTAACTTAGATTAGTTTCCTAGATGCTTTAGTGTGAGGTTTATTGGTAGTTTCCTAAAACAAACCCTAGCTTTCCATTTCATTTTGTAAATCGGTTTCCTATGCTAGGCTGGCCGATTTTAGTCTCCTTGTTTGATTAGGATTTTTGAGTCTTGTTGGCTATAAACAAGCCACTCTTATTTCAATTTTTTAATAAGAAAGAATTATTCAGCAAATTGCTTTGCGAGTGTTATCACTTCTCTTGCTTCTTTGAAGCGACTTGAATACCTTAGAATTCTCTTAGGTGTTCACTGACTTATCAATTCAAGAACACGTTGAATTGTGGCATCTTCTACCATTATACCAACGTTCGTTGTCCAAGTGCTCAACGGGTGAAGGTCTTCTGCTGTATGTTCCAACTTTGTCTACCAATATCCTAGATCCTACGCTTGTCGTGTGCGGGTTGCGTTACTTGTTAACGTAGTTCATATCAACCTATATTCAACACAAATTCCAAGTTGCCAAAAACCTAATTTTAAATCAAATTTTGAGAACCATCTTGCTTCTACGAGCAAAGAAAACAAAGAATGTCTATTTGGAATAGGAAATTTGTCATCGGCCAAAAATAGATTTAAGGGCTGGTAATTGATGACAAGTCTCATTTTCCCTCGAACTTGTTCAGATCATTTATTTACATAAAAGGCTTGACATGCCCATTGCGATTCTGAAATTTCGATGAGATCAAATTCAAGAAGTTCTAGACATTCTTTTTCAGCAAGTTTGGAATGATCAGGGTTCATTCCTGGATGGCTGGCTTTGGTAGGATTGGCCTCTTCACTTTTAGAAAAAGGAAGTTTAATGAAGAAGTCTGGGTTTTTCCACAAAGGATGGTCACATTTTTTAATGAATTCCACATGATTTTCAGCACATGATTGTTTAACAATGAAATCCCTGAAATTTTCAATTTGGGTTTTTTCAAACAATGTGGAATCATGTATGAAAAGGTTTTGGATATCGGTAAAGGGTTTAAAAATTTTTTTGACTGAATCCCTTTTGCTTTTAACACATACAAATCCTTTTCATAAATATCAAATCCACTAATCAAATCTTTTCCTGGCATTCTTCCACCAATAATATGAGTTCTAAGTTCACAATCTGGAAGAAATCTAATGACAATTGGATTTTTCGTTACCTTAATTGTTTCAAACAACTCTCCATTGACCGACTTGAATCAACTGTCCAAAAGCCAGTTTCACCACCAAAAGATGACTACATATCTCATTTTGCAGCAAAGCCATTAAGAGAAATAGCTTCCCCCTATCTATTTGGTGCTCTCCCATCATATTTTCCAATGCCAGTCCAGAAAGAATTACCCGCCTCATCCAAAAATTATCCAAAATGGCTCCGTGAACAAAAAGAGCTCAAGAGAAAAGCAGAGTAGGAAGAAAAAGAAAGGACAAGACACGAACAAAAGAAAAAAGAAAAAAGAAAAGAAAAAGCAGAAACGTCGGAAACAGAAGAAAAGTCAGAAGGCATAAAAGATGTTCTTATGTTTTCTCATGGAAATAATCCAATCTCTTCATTTTTGCAGGAACAAGTTGAGTCTAGTCTTCCAAAGATCAATGTTATGGAAAATGCTTCTGAGTCTGACAAGGAGGTTACCTCTGACGAGTCTACATCGGAGGATATTTCTGAAGAAATAATTTCTAACTCCTCTAACTCAGAATTCTCAGAATCTTAAGAATCGAAAGAAACTTTGTCTGATTATTCAAAATCCATTGGAAAGATTCCTCATGTCTTCATGGCCAGAGAAGCAGAAACTGAAGGAGAAGTTCATTTCCCTTCTGATGAAGAAGACATCGTTGATGAAGAACCAAGAAGATAGCAGCCCAAGAAAAACAACAATAAAGGGAGTATTTCTATCTTTACTATTGATGATATTCCTTCCTCTCAATGGGAAAAAAGATTCCAAGAATTTCATGCATGGATGACTGTTAGAAATCTTACAGTTGACTCAGCATTTGATATTCTAAATGAATTTACTGCTCATTTTGCAGGAATATTGAAAGACCGGTAGGTTTCTCTAGGAGATCAAGATAAAACAATTTTTCTCACCAGACAAGATTTTGATCAAGCCATTGAAATCTTGAATACCACATTCTTAAGAAGTCCTATTGAAAACAAGGAACTTAAGAGAAAAGAATTTTTCCAGATGAAGTGTTAGTCGTATGAAAGAAAAGATCTAAGTCGACATTTCAAAAGAATGACACAACTTTTTTATATTCTTGGTTCAAATATTACTTTGAAACAAACTTTCTTAACATCCCTTCCCCATATTTTGTCCAACAGTGCTGAAATTTACATCCATAACCACTATGGTTCTATTTTGAATCTCACTGTAGGTCAAATTCGCAGGCAGTATTCCTTTCACTAGAAGAAATTTGCAACAAGAGAAAAGTGATAAAAGAATACATGAAAGGAGATGTTTGCATGGATCAAGCATGCAAGAAGCCTGAATTAATCATTAAGAGTCGATGCAAGTCGTGCTCTACTAAAAAGAAGAAGAAAAATTTTCCCAAGTTCTCTGCAAAGAAATTCCAAAAGATCAAGACAGCAGGAAAATTCTACAAAAGAGGCAGGAAATGGAAATTCTTCAGGAAAAAGAGAAGAATTGATACATCCTCTGATAGATGTTTTATTTGTGGACAGATAGGACATTATGCTTCAAAGTGTCTCCAGAAGAAAAAGGGTCTCAATCTCATTCAAAAAGTCCAGGATGAGCTCAAAATCCCTGTCCTCAGTGAATTAGAATATGTTTTTTCTGAAGAAAAAGAACCTACTGATAAAGCTATTTTTGCTTTATAGGTTCAGCAGCTGAAGAATCAATTTCATTACATGGAAGCAGCAAAAACATGCCCACAAGCTTTACTTCATGTGTTGAAATCCAAGTATGATAAACCAATTCCTCTAATTGGTTTCTTTGATTCAGGTGTAGAATGTCAATCCTAAATCAGGATATTTTACCCAAGAGTGTTGGAAGTATGAATCTCATACTTTCAGGTCAGTCAATGGAGAGTTGTTTGAAACAACTAAGGTAACCAAAAATCCAATTATCATTAGATTTCTTCCAAATTGTGAACTTAAAACTCATATTATTGGTGGAAGAATGCGAGGAAAAAATTTGATTATTGGATTTGATATTTATGAAAAGGATTTGTATGTGTTAAAAGCAAAAGGGATTCAGTCAAAAAAAATTTAAACCCTTTACCGATATCCAAAACCTTTTCATATATGATTCCATATTGCTTGAAAAAACCCAAATTGAAAATTTCAGAGATTTCATTGTTAAACAATCATGTGCTAAAAATCATGTGGAATTCATTAAAAAATGTGACCATCTTTTGTGGAAAAATCCAGACTTCTTCATTAAACTTCCTTTTTCTAAAAGTGAAGAGGCCAATCCTACCAAAGCTAGCCATCCAAGAATGAACCCTGATCATTCCAAACTTGCTGAAAAAGAATGCTAGAACTTCTTGAATTTGATCTCATCGAAATTTCAGAATCACAATGGGCATGTCAAGCCCTTTATGTAAATAAGCGATCTGAACAAGTTCGAGGAAAAATGAGGCTTGTCATCAATTACCAGTCCTTAAATCTGTTTTTGGCCGATGACAAATTTCCTATTCCAAATAGACATTCTTTGTTTTCTTTGCTCGTAGAAGCAAGATAGTTCTCAAAATTTGATTTAAAATCAGGTTTTTGGCAACTTGGTATTTGTGTTGAAGATAGGTATAAAACTGCTTTTTGTTTACCGAATCATCATTATCAGTGGAAGGTGATGCCTTTTGGTTTAAAAACAGCACTTTCTCTTTTTCAAAAAGCCATGATTCGTATCTTTGAACCTATCCTTCACACTTGTCTTGTGTATATTGATGATATTCTTCTGTTTTCAAAAACATTTGAAGAGCATATTTCTTTGCTCTACAAATTTGTAGAAATTGTTGAAAAATATGGCATTATGCTTTCTGAGAAAAAAATGATTTTGTGCCAATAAGAAATCAATTTTCTTGGGATGAAAATCTCGAATGGTACTCGTGTTCCTGAGACACACATTGGAGATGCTATTCAGCATTTCCCCGAAAAAGATCTTTCTGTTAAACAGGTCCGCCAATTCTTGGGTATTGTAAATTGTGTTAGGGATTTCATCCCTAATGTTTCCCAGTATACCCAACCTTTGACCAAGCTTCTCAAGAAAAATTCCATCCCATGGGGAACTGAACAGACCCAGTCAGTTAAGACTTTGAAACAAATCTTGAAAAATCTCCCTATTCTTCATATTCCATCCTCTGACTATCTCATCCTCCAAACAGATGCCAGTGATTACAATTGGGGAGCCACCCATCTAGAAAAACATGAAAAAGAAAGAAAATGTTGTGGATTTGCCTGTGGAAGTTTCAAAGATAGTCAATTGCATTACCACTCTTCTTATAAAGAAATCCTTGCAATCAGAAATGCAATTGAGAAAATTTGAATTTTATCTCAGACCAATTTCTTTCACAATTGAAATGGTTATGGGAAGTTTTCCTCGAATGATTTCCTTCAAGAATAGGAAAATTCCAAATACCAAATTGCTTAGATGGTCAAATTGGTTTTCCCAATTCTCATTTAAGGTTACTCACATTAAAGGCAAGTCAAACATTGTTGCTGATTTCTTCTACAGAAATCCCCCAAAAGATTCTTTGCCTTCAATTCGGATGTACTCCAGTATCATCCCTTCTTTTCCAAATCCACCAGAAATTCTGTCTTTATCTCAACCATGGGAAAAAGAAACACTGGAAAATGCCAGAAGAAACCATGAAATCTCAGTGTTTGCCAATTATGGAGGATGTATTCTAAATCCTTTTGGTATCAATCCTGAATACCCATTTTCACAGGTCTTCATTGCCCAGACCATGATTTTTCCCGAACCATTACTTTGGGTTTTGTGGTATCTTTGTCATTCCTATCATATTCTCATGGAATTTCATTCCATGTCTTTTGAGAATTTTGATACACTAGCCCCACACCACCAGATTTTCCTTAAGTGGTTCAAACCAAAAGAGTGGTGGATTAATCTTTTTAGAACCCATAAAGATTATATGGTTCTACATCTTCATAGGCCTGTCAATAGCCAAGAGAATGTTCTTACAGCACTCCCATCGGTCTTGATCTATAAAGTTCTCAATTTTTCTGTCCAAGAAGATGATGCTATTTATGATGAAACCCAGAGATACATCTTTTAAGTCAATGGAGTCATTCCAGAGATTATTTGGCCAGGTTTTCATGGGCCATGGAATTATCAAAGAAGTCATCCTCATTTCACAGCCATCCGGAAAGCCCGCAGGAGTATAAAAAAATGATGGAAGATTCTATAATGTAAGATTCCCAGACACCAGATGAGCCCGGCACATCACAGCCCAAACCCAAGTGGAAATCCAGAAGTGAAAGATGTCGACAGCTCAACAAAAGAAGAAATCATCTTCGACACGAAGCATTTATTGAAGAAATGAACATCACAGATCTTGATTCAACCCCGTCGGATACTCCTTAGGACGCCCCTCCAGATCATGCAGTTTGATTGCCATTCATCTTACCAGAAAGGCCCGACTCTTTAAGAAGTGTCGTAGCATATCTACTTTAAAGTCAATTGTCTTGTTTGTCTTTGAAGACTTTTGAGTCAAGTTTTTAGACTTTTTGTCCAGCCTTTATGACTTTATTGTAGCCTTGTTATTTTATCTTTTTGTATGCATTATGAGTTTTGTGTAGGAAAGTCACCAAAGGTACTATTTCCTTTATGACTTTGGTGTCCAACTTTATGACTTTAAGTCACTTGTATTGACTTTTAGTGTTGCCTAAAGTTTACTTTATGTAAAATACTCTCACGGGTTTGCTTTGCAGCATTAGTCTTCCACAAAAAGTCCTTGTGGGCCATTTTTGTGGACTTTAGGATTGTCTTGACCAAGTGGTCACAAGAGATCGTCTAATTTCAGCTGTAAAGAGTTAGTTGTAATCCCTATATAAAGGGGACTCTTTGCTCTCTTGAGGGCATCGAGATTTTACATAATAAAATTTTAGAGTTGAGAAGTTGTTTTCTCAAGTTATGGAGTTCTAAAATTTTCTCTCAGTCAACCTAATTATCCGATTCCCCTGTTCTAAAAAAATATTTGGCAGACGCTATCAGTAAAAGATTCCTGGCTGATTAAAACACTTTCGTTGTTTGTCCTTCTGAGATTAAAGCTAACCTCAAAAGTAGTCAAAAAAAGTAGCAGGAGGCGAAAAAAAGTAGACGAAACTCTAGTAAAGCTGATGAGAAATGGAATGGTGGAAGCTTTGATTTGGAATCATTTCTTATATTCTTATCCAAGATGATTAAAGCCGTATCTTGAGCATGAAAAGAAAAAGCTTGCACTGCCCACTACACTAACCACTAGTCAAAAGCTAGTTGGAAAGGATTTATGTGAGGAATGTGAGAATATTTATGAGGTAAAATTCGAGTGTAGTGTAAATAAAAAGGAGAGTGAGTTGAGTGAAGAAGGAAACGAAAAGAGTGCACGTGAGCTAATTGTGAGTGGAAAAATAAATGAGCGTGCAAGGGCTTTTTATTTTTCTAACAATCTTAACTTTACTTTGTTTAGTGTTAATGGTCTTTTTCAGGTACAACAAGGTGAAGTAAAGATGGTTTTGTTGTGCGCCATTGCAAAGTCTTTAAAAGGAACCATGTTCTTTCGAGGCATTGCAAATTTCTACATTCACTCCCAAGAATTGAAAACCGTTTTCGCCAACCAACCTTTGAGTTTGAAAGGGAGTCTTCAATCTTATCCTCTCGTTAATTCTTTTGCATTTGAAAGCCGTGCCATTTGTTTGGATTGTGTAGATTGTTATGGTAGTCCTTTGAGTCATTCTTTTGATGTTGTTGATCATGCTAGTTGCTTATGTTTTGTCAGTTATTTTGATAATTATTTGAGTCATTGTGAGGGTCCTATTCATTTTAACTGTGAGTGTCTACCATTGAGTCCTTATGAGTCTGTTCTAGTTAATTCGTTTGGTTATGATGCATATTCATTTGGTGAGTTTCGTGTCTTCAGTAGGTTGTGTTAATAGTCGCTTAATGATTCATGGAGTACAAACTTTTCCCAATTGTTATCAATTAGGTAAAGTGGGTGAATATCCGTTTCCTCATCATTTATTCCTCGCTCTTCATTTTGATCCGTGTATACATGTGATGGGCTATTGGCAAGATACTTGTGAGCTGAAGCTGCATGTTGGTTCTTGTTCCAATTGACTAGAAGGCATCTTTGGCTCGCATTCATCAACACATGGCCTGAAGTTCTCCAAGGTAACCATCCTTTGATTTGGGACAAATCGCCTTTCAAGAGGGAGGAATGATGAGAAATGGAATGGTGGAAGCTTTGATTTGGAATCATTTCTTATATTCTTATCCAAGATGATTAAAGTTTCAAGATTTCATGAAGATTCTTTCCTTGAATGATGGTTCAAAGCTCTATATAAAGTATGAAGAGCTGTCGTTTGGGTTAGATTAGTGAATAAGGGCATAATTGTCCGTTTCCCATTATTTTCCATTGCTTTCTTTATTTTATTTTCAGACTAGCTTTGGTGTGTAATGCTGGCCAAATTTATTGAGTTTATTTGAGTCAATTTAGTTGTTTTAAATATTTCCTAAAAGATAGAGCCATGTTGGCCTATTCTAGTTAGGTTAGGTTTTTAGTAATTTGAGTCCAAGTTACATTAGGGTTTTGAGTCTTTGTAAAGGCTATAAATAAGCCTTCTTCTCCAATATTTTTCATAAGACTTTGAGTAATAAAAATTGAGAGATTTCTCTTTCTTGTTCCTTGGGAACATCCCTTGATACAAAGTGAATGAGTTCCTTTGTTCAAGTTTAGGCTTATCAATTCAAGATCGCGTTGAGTTGTGGCCCATTCTACCAAATTCTTGGTTCGCTAATTCGCTAGATTGTGGGTTGAGATTCAATTCGTAGGTTCGCAATCTCGAGGGTTAGAGGGGTCGTAGGATTTCCATCCTTTTGTATCCATAACCTGTTCAAAATAGATCATTTCGCTGCGTCGCCAATTCGTGTCTTCAAGAGCAGGAGCTTGGAGATTCGGGTTCGCATCAAAAGCTTAAACTCTGATGACACCAATTATCATGAAAATCTGGAATGAACCTCAGCTAGTATCAGAGCCAGTCTGAAATCTTCTTAGGGAGGAGGTAATTGTGGTTTGTCTGAAATTATGTCATTTGATTCTCATACTCATCGTTGTGGTCACGATTTTGATCCTCTTCTTCATCCTAATCGTCCATTAGTTCAAAGAACCCCTGATCCCCGTATTACTACTCCTTTATCTTCAGCATATTATAAGTCTCAATTAGATAAGATTTGTCACTCTCAAAGATGCTTGGTCCTTATAATCCGTAAGAGTATTATCCACCCCGTAATTTTCAACATCTTGATATAGAGGAAGCATATAATTATATTCATAAGCTTTGGTTATACTGTTTCACTATTAGATAGAGATTATCATCAACATTCGACCTTGTTAGTAAGTGTCGATCTATATTGATCTTTGTGGCAAGGATTCATACTATTCACCCGAGGTTGATCGGAATTTTGGTATATCGGAATAAGCACACTGTGGTATAAGGGTGAATATAGTAACTCATTGCACAAGCCTACGTCACTGCTCCAGTACCAAATTTACAAAAGATGAGTCTTTCAAGAACGTCATCTGTTCAAAAACTAGATTATCTGTACGAAGTTTCAATTGAACCAGAGCAAGTCGGCCCCACTGATCTACCCTTGTTAGACCCGTATTCCTCTTTTGCTAAAAAGAACATTTCTCCTTTAGGCACTATTAAATCTCTGATCAAACATAGACCTAAAGGTGTTAAAGAATATGTTCAGTCTTCCAAGTTAGACCAACACAAGATCCCTGCAATAGGAAAAGAGCAATTTATAACCCTGCATATTCCTCCTGATTTTTCCAATTTGTGGAAACAGCAAGGTTATACTCATATCCATTTTGGTGCAATCCGGTTTTCCCTGTCCTTTCATGGCAGAAAAAGTCTTCCAGTTCATGTTCGTCTTGCTTTATTAGATAGTAGATTTGTCAAATATCAGCATGCTTGTATCGGGACAGTAGAGACAATGTTAAATGCTGGCACTATGTTTGTTACTTTGTTTCCCAATTTTAATGTCCCTTGATGATCCATATTTGTTGAGTGCTCTTAAGATCCAGGTACAGATAGCAGGTGCAGAACAGGTCCCTAAAGCCATTGCTGCTACACTTCACTATCAAATGGCTTACCGTGTTCAGAATCATACTCTTGATCTTACTCTTCCTGGAGGAGAAGATGCTCTCCTTATAAGAGTAGATGAGCAAAATACTGCTACATGTACAAATATTCCTCGGCAGATCCTGAGAGAAGAGTTGATAAAACTCTTACCTAATTCCTGGATTACTGATTATGAGAATTTGAACTAGTCTTCAAACCGTCCGATGGAATCTACAAACTCAAAAATTTCATCAAGACCAGATGGTTCTATTTCTATTTCTTTTGATCATTCTCATCTGCGAAAAATCAAAGATGTTCCCCGAATTATGTCCATGTCTGTTAAAATCCCCATGGATAAATCTGTTCCATGGAGGAAACCAAGAGAATCCCTTATAGATCTCATTTCTCATTTTGACCAGGAAGGAAAACCTGTATATTTTTTCCAAGATCCATTTTCAGGACATACTTATTTTGATGTTTGTTATTGCAGGAAATGCATAAAAAGAAAGTGTCCAGAAAGGCGTTCTAGCTGTTGTCCAAAAAAGAAGTAGATTAAACTCTGGTAAAGCTTAAACTTTAATGACACCAATTATCTGAGGTTCCTTCCAGATTTTCACAATAATTGGTGTCATCAGAGTTTAAGCTTTACCAGAGCTTCGTCTACTTCTTTTAGCCTCCTGATACTTTTTTTGACTACTTTTGAGATTAGCTTTAATCTTAGAAAGACAAACAACGAAAGTGTTCTAATCTGCCAGGAATCTTTTACTGATAGCTTCTGCCAAATATTTTTTTAAAACAAGGGAATCGGATAATTGGGATGCCTGAGAGAAAATTTTAGAACACCATAACTTGAGAAAACAACTTCTCGACTCTAAAATTTTATTCTGTAAAATCTCGATGCCCTCATGAGAGCAAAGTGTCCCCTTTATATAGGGATTACAACTAACTCTTTACAACTGAAATTAGACGATCTCTTGTGACCACTTGGTCAAGACAATCCTAAAGTCCACAAAAATGGCCCACAAGGACTTTTTGTGGAAGACTAATGTTGCAAAGCAAACCCGTGAGAGTATTTTACATAAAGCAAACTTTAGACAACACTAAAAGTCAATACAAGTGACTTAAAGTCATAAAGTTGGACACCAAAGTCATAAAGGAAATAGTCCCTTTGGTGACTTTCCTATACAAAACTCATAATGCATACAAAAAGACAAAATAACAAGGTTACAATAAAATCATAAAGGTTGGACACAAAGTCTAAAAACATGACTCAAAAGTCTTCAAAAACAAACAAGACAATTGACTTTAAAGCATATATGCTACGACACTTCTTAAACAGTCGGGCCTTTTTGGTATGATAAATGGAAATCAGACTGCATGATCTGGAGGGGCGTCCGAAGGAGTATCCGACGGGGTTGAATCAGGATCTGTGATGTTCATTTCTTCAATAAATGCTTGGTGTCAGAGATGATTTCTTCTTTTGTTGAGCTGTCGACGTCT
Source organism: Gardenia jasminoides (assembly GCA_013103745.1). NCBI lineage: Eukaryota > Viridiplantae > Streptophyta > Magnoliopsida > Gentianales > Rubiaceae > Gardenia > Gardenia jasminoides. Next base: position 23,903,568 of record CM023098.1, on the reverse strand, counting down.
TTCACTTCTAGATTTCCACTTGGGCTTGGATTGTGATGTGCTGGGCTCATCTGGTGTCTGGGAATCTTGCATCATAGAATCTTGCATCATTTCTTTATACTCCTGCTGGGCTTTCCGGATGGCTATGAAATGAGGATGACTTCTTTGATAATTCCATGGCCCATGAAAACCTGGCCAAATAATCTCTGGAATGACTCCATTGACTTAAAAGATGTATCTCTGGGCTTCATCATAAATAGCATCATCTTCTTGGACAGAAAAATTGAGAACTTTATAGATCAAGACCGATGGGAGTGCTGTAAGAACATTCTCTTGGATATTAACAGGCCTATGAAGATGTAGAACCACATAATCTTTATGGGTTTTAAAAAGATTAATCCACCACTCTTTTGGTTTGAACCACTTAAGGAAATTTTGGTGGTGTGGGGCTCTAGTGTATCAAAATTCTCAAAAGACATGGAATAAAATTCCATGAGAATATGATAGAAATGACAAAGATACCACAAAATCCAAAGTAATGGTTCGGGAAAAATCATGGTCTAGGCAATGAAGACCTGTGAAAATGGGTATTCAGGATTGATACCAAAAGGATTTAGAATAAATCCTCCATAATTGGCAAACACTAAGATTTCATGGTTTCTTCTGGCATTTTCCAGTGTTTCTTTTTCCCATGGTTGAGATAAAGACAGAATTTCTGGTGGATTTGGAAAAGAAGGGATAATACTGGAGTACATCCAAATTGAAGGCAGAGAATCTTTTGGGGGATTTCTAGAGAAGAAATCAGCAACAATGTTTGACTTGCCTTTAATGTGAGTAACCTTAAATGAGAACTGGGAAAACCAATTTGACCATCTAAGCAATTGGGTATTTGGAATTTTTTTATTCTTGAAGGAAATCATTCGAGGAAAACTTCCCATATCCATTTCAATTGTGAAAGAAATTGGTCTGAGATAAAATTCAAATTTCTCAATTGCATTTTTGACTGCAAGGATTTCTTTATAAGAAGGGTGGTAATGCAATTGACTGTCTTTGAAATTTCCACTGGCAAAGATACCAGAGAACCCATAGTAATGGATCAGGAAAAATCATGGTCTGAGCAATGAAGATCTGGGAAAATGGGTACTCAGGATTGATACCAAAAGGGTTTAGGATGGAGCCTCCGTAATTAGCAAACACGGAAATTTCATGGTTCCTTCTGGCATTTTCTAGTGTTTCTTTTTCCCATGGTTGAGATAAAGACAAGATTTCAGGTGGATTTGGGAAAGAAGGGATGATACTGGAGTACATCCGAATTGAAGGTAGGGATTCCTTTGGAGGATTTCTGGAGAAGAAATCGGCCACAATGTTTGATTTTCCTTTGATATGAGTAACTTTAAATGAGAACTGGGAAAACCAAGTTGACCATCTAAGCAATTGGGCATTAGGAATTTTCTTATTTTTGAAAGAAATCATCTGAGGAAAACTTCCCATATCCATCTCAATTGTGAAAGAGATTGGTCTGAGGTAAAACTCAAATTTATCAATTGCATATTTGACTGCAAGAATTTCTTTGTAAGAAGAATGGTAATGCAATTGACCTGCCTTTGAAGCTTCCACCGCAAATCCACAACATTTTCTTTCCTTTCCAGATTTTTCTAGAAGGGTGGCTCCCTAATGGAAATCACTAGCATCTGTTTGAAGGATGAGATTTTCAGAAGAAGGGATATGAAGAACAGGTAGATTATGCAGGATTTTCTTGATTGCTTGAACAGATTGAGTTTGTTCAGACACCCAAGGAATGGGATGTTTCTTGAGGAGTTTGGTTAAGGTTGGGTATCTTGGGAAACATTAGGGATAAAGTCCCTGACATAATTTACAATACCCAAAATTGTCTGACTGTTTAACGGAAAAAATCTTTTCAGGAAAATGCTGGATAGCATCTCCAATGTGTGTCTCGGGAACACAAGTACCATTTGAGATTTTCATCCCAAGAAAAGTGATTTCTTGTTGGCACAAAAGCATTTTTTTTTCAGAAAGCATGATGCCAAATTTTTCAACAATTTCAGCAAATTTGTAGAGCAAAGAAATATGCTCTTCAAATGTTTTGGAGAACAACAAAATATCATCAATATACACAAGACAAGTATGGAGGATAGGCTCAAATATCCGAATCATAGCTTTTTGGAAAAGAGAAGGTGCTGTTTTTAAACCAAAAGGCATCACCTTCCACTGGTAATGGTAATTCGGTATACAGAAAGCAGTTTTGTACCTATCTTCAATACAAATCCCAAGTTGCCAAAAACCTGATTTTAAATCAAACTTTGAGAACCATTTTGCTTCCACAAGCAAAGAGAACAAAGAATGTCTATTCGGAATAGGAAATTTGTCATCGGCCAAAAATAGATTTAAGGGCTGGTAATTGATGACAAGCCTCATTTTCCCTTGAACTTGTTTAGATCGCTTATTCACATAAAAGGCTTGACATGCCCATCGCGATTCTGAAATTTCGATGAGATCAAATTCAAGAAGTTCTAGACATTCTTTTTCAGCAAGTCTGGAATGATCAGGGTTCATTCCTGGGTGACTAGCTTTGGTAGGATTGGCTTCTTCACTTTTTGAGAAAGGAAGTTTAATGAAGAAATCTGGGTTTTTCCACAAGGGTGGTTACATTTTTTTATGAATTCCACATGATTTTGGGCACAAGATTGCTTAACAATGAAATCCCTGAAATTGTCAGTCTGGGTCTTTTCAGGCAATGTGGAATCATATATGAAAAGATTTTGGATATCAGTGAAGGGTTTAAAGAATTTCTTTGACTGAATCCCTTTTGCTTTTAACACGTACAAATCCTTTTCATAAATATCAAATCCAATAATCAAATCTTTTCCGGCATTTTTCCAATAATGTGAGTTTTCAGTTCACAATGGGAGAAATCTAATGATAATGGGATTTTTGGTTACCTTGGTTGTTTCAAACAATTCTCCATTAACTGACCTGAAAGTATGGGATTCATACTTCCAACATTCTTCTGGTAAAATATCCTGATTGAGGATTGACATTTCTGCACCAGAATCAAAAAAACCAATGAGAGGAATTGGTTTATCATACTTGGATTTCAAGACATGGAGTAACGCTTGTGGGCACGTTTTTGCTGCTTCCATGTAATGAAATTGATTCTTTGGCTGTTGAACCTGTAAAGCAAAAATAGTTTTATCAGAAGGTTCTTCTTCTTCAGAAAAAACATATTCTAATTCACTGAGAACAGGGATGTGAAGCTCATCCTGGACTTTTTGAATTAGATTGAGACCCTTTTTCTTTTGAGGACACTTTGAAGCATAATGTCCTTTTTGTCCACAGATGAAACATCGATCAGAAGATGTATCAATTCTTTTCTTTTTCCTGAAGAATTTCCATTTTCGTCCTCGTTTGTAGAATTTGCCTGCTGTCTTGATTTTTCGGAATTTCTTCGCAGAAAACTTGGGAAAAGTTTTCTTCTTCTTCCTGGTAGAGCAAGCCTTGCATGTACTTTTAATGATTAATTCAGGCTTTTTGCAAGCTTGATCCATGCAGACATCTCCTTTCATGTATTCACGAATCACCTTTCTCTTATTGCAAATTTCTTCAAGGGATAGGAATACAGCTTGGCGAATTTGACCTACAGTGAGATTCAAAATAGAACCATATCGATTATGGATATAGATTTCAGCACTGTTGGACAAAATATGAGGAAGAGATGTTAAGAAAGCTTGCTTCAAATTTATATCTGCACCAAGGATATAGAAGAGTTGTGTCATTCTTTTGAAATGTCGGCTTAAATCCTTTCTTTCATATGAGTGACATTTCATCTGAAAAAACTCTTTTCTTTTAAGTTCTTTATTTTCAAGAGGGCTTCCTAAGAATGTAGTATTCAAGATTTCAATAGCTTGATCAAAATCTTGTCTGGTGAGAAAAATTGTTTTGTCTTGATCTCCTAACGAGACCCACCAGTCTTTTAATATACCTGCAAAGTGAGCAGTAAATTCCCTTAGAATATCAAAAGCTGAATCAACTGTAAGATGTCTAACAGTCATCCATGCATGAAATTCTTGGAATCTTTTTTCCCATTGAGAAGAAGGAATATCATCAATGGTGAAGATAGAAATACTCCCTTTATGATTGTTTTTCTTGGGTTGCTGCCGTCGGGGTTCCTCATAGAAGTTATCAGCAAAGATTCCTGATAGATTAAAAGCTTTCATTGTCTGTCCTTCCGAGATTAAGGCTAAATCTCAAAAGTAGTCGAAAGAAGTAGCAGGAGGCGAAAGAAGTAGACGAAACTCTGGTAAAGCCAAGACTCTGATGACACCAATTATTGCGGAGATCTGGAAGGAACCCGAGCTGGTATCAGAGCCATGTGATTTCTTTTTAGGGAGGAGGTAATTGTGGTTTGTATGAAAACTATGTCACTTGATTCCCAAGAACATTATTGTAATAATGACTGTTTAGATAATTTGAACCCATATTGTCCTTTTCATCGTTGTGGTCACGAGTTTACTTTAGATTTGCATCCGTCCCGTCCCCTAGTTCAAAGCATTGGTGATTCACGTATTACTACTCCTTTACCTGCATCTCTTTACAAGTCTCAGCTAAATAATATTTGTTCTTCACAGCACTTGTTTGGTCCAGTCCATCCACACGAATATTACCCACCTTGTGTAGTTTTTCAACACCTTGATATAGAGGAAGCATATAACTATATTTTTAAGTTACAGTTTTATTGTGCTCAGTTATTAGATAGTGGTTTCATCCCAACATCTGATCTTGTGAGTAAGTGTCAGATCTATATAGATTTGTTGTGGCAAAGAATCCATACTATCCAGACTGAAGCTGACTTGGAAAATCTTGGTATATTGGATTAAGCACACTATGGCATAAGGGTGAATATAGTAACCCATTGCACAAGCCTACGTCACTGCTCCAGTACTAGATTTTCACAAAGATGAGTCTGGCAAGAGCTTCATCCTCTCAAAGATTAGATTATCTATATGAAGTGTCTATTGAACCAGAACAGGTTAGTCCTACTGATTTACCGTTGTTGGATCCTTACTCATCATTTGCAAAAAAGAATATTTCTCCTTTAGGCACAATTAAGTCTTTGATTAAACATAGACCTAAAGGTGTTAAGGAATATGTTCAGTCTTCTAAGTTGGATCAACACAGAATTCCGGCAACTGGAAAGGAACAGTTCATAACCTTGCATATCCCACCTGATTTTCCAAATCTTTGGAAACAACAAGGTTATACTCATATCCATTTTGGTGCAATCCGGTTTTCCCTGTCCTTTCATGGCAGAAAAGGTCTCCCAGTTCATGCTCGTCTTGCTTTATTAGACAGTAGATTTGTCAAATATCAGCATGCGTGTATAGGTACTATTGAGACAACTTTGAATGCTGGTACTGTGTTCGTTACTTTGTTTCCCAATTTCAATATGTCTCTTGATGATCCATATCTGCTAAGTGCTCTCAAGATCCAGGTACAGATAGCAGGAGCAGAACAGGTCCCTGAAGCCATTGCCGCAACACTCCATTATCAAATGGCTTATCGTGTTCAAAACCATGCTCTTGACCTTACTCTTCCTGGAGGAGAAGATGCTCTCCTCATAAGAGTTGATGAGCAAAACACTGCTACTTGTACAAATATTCCTCGGCAGATTCCGAGAGAAGAACTGATAAAACTTTTACCTGATTCCTGGATTACTGACTATGAAAATCTGAATCAGACATCAAACCGTCCGGTGGAGTCTACAAACTCAAAAATTTCATCTAGGCCAGATGGTTCTGTCTCTATTTCCTTTGATCATTCTCACCTGAAAAAAATCAAAGATGTCCCTCGAATTATGTCCATATCTGTTGAAATCCCCATGGATAACCCTGTTCCATGGAGGAAACCCAGAGAGTCCCTTATAGATCTTATTTCTCATTTTGATCAAGAAGGGAAACCTGTATATTTTTTCCAAGATCCTTTTTCAGGACATACTTATTTTGATGTTTGTTATTGCAGGAAATGCATAAAAAGGAAATGTCCAGAAAAATGATCCAGTTGTTGCCCAGAAAAAAGGGATCCTGACACAGAAAAGAAAGAGCCACCTTTCACTTCATCCCGCAGTCATTTTGACGGCTTTTCAATTCCATCTGATTGGGTTGAAAAACCCAAACCAAAGCCAAGTCTTTCTCCTTACTACCAACAATGCTTGAGATTCTTGACCATGAAGGTCTTAGCATTAAACCATCAAGATCCAAGCGGTTCCTCACTGCATGTTTAACTCAAGATTTTCCTCCTCTTCACCTTTCACCAAAGACACCCGAGCCATGCTCCAAAGTTTGAAAATGCCTGCATTCTTCCATCGGACATGGCCCTCTTGATAGAAAACAAGTTCTCAACAAAATGCAATCTGTCAAAACAAAGCTCTTTCTAGAATTCATGACGAGGTTACTCAAGTCTCTAAAAAAATTGACTCCTTTAGAGATGAGACAACATCCTGCACTCAAGCTCACAAGATGATCAAGGTCTTCCAAAAAAGACTTGATGAAGTTATCACAGAATTCCAAATTGGAAAACCTTTGTCCCAACTTCGTGAACAGAAAGAGAAGGATATTAATTATCTTAAAAGACAGATTCAGAGTCTACAGGAAACTGGAAAACTCTCAACTGAATCATTTGTTCAGAAACCAGTTCAACCCCCAGATGATGATTATATGTCCCATTTTGCAGCTAAGCCATTAAGAGAAATGCCTTCACCCTTTTTTGGTGCCATTCCATATTTTCCGTCTCCAGTCCAGAAAGAATTACCAGCTTCATCTAAGAATTATTCCAAATGGCTCCGCGAACAAAGAGAGCTCCGAAGAAAAGCAGAGCAAGAAGAAAAAGAGAGGAAACACCAGGAACAAAAGAAAAGAGAAAAGGCAAAGAAAAGTGAAACCTCTGAAATGGCGTAAGACATAAAAGATGTTTTATGTTTTCTCATGGAAATAATCCTATTTCTTCTTTTTTGCAGGAACAAGTTGAATCCAGTCTTCCAAAAATCAATGTGATGGAAAATGCTTCAATCGCAGACGCGTCACCTCAAGAGACTACACGAGGATACATCCAAGAAATAATTCTCGAATCTTGATTCCAATACTCCGACTCTCAAGACTCAACCGAAATTCTATCTGATTCCTCAGCATCAATTGGAAAGATTCCTCATGTCTTCATGGCTAGAGAAGCGGCTAAGTTCATTTCCTTGACGAAGAAGACATTCCTTATGAGGAACCCGACGGCAAAGAACCCAAGAAAAACAATCATAAAGGGAGTATTTCTATCTTCACCATTGATGATATTCCTTCTTCTCAATGGGAAAAAAGATTCCAAGAATTTCATGCATGGATGACTGTTAGACATCTTACAGTTGATTCAGCTTTTGATATTCTAAGTGAATTTACTGCTCACTTTGCAGGTATATTGAAAGACTGGTGGGTCTCGTTAGGAGATCAAGACAAAACAATTTTTCTCACCAGACAAGATTTTGATCAAGCTATTGAAATCTTGAATACTACATTCTTAGGAAGCCCTCTTGAAAATAAAGAACTTAAAAGAAAAGAGTTTTTTCAGATGAAATGTCACTCATATGAAAGAAAGGATTTAAGCCGACATTTCAAAAGAATGACACAACTCTTCTATATCCTTGGTGCAGATATAAATTTGAAGCAAGCTTTCTTAACATCTCTTCCTCATATTTTGTCCAACAGTGCTGAAATCTATATCCATAATCGATATGGTTCTATTTTGAATCTCACTGTAGGTCAAATTCGCCAAGCTGTATTCCTATCCCTTGAAGAAATTTGCAATAAGAGAAAGGTGATTCGTGAATACATGAAAGGAGATGTCTGCATGGATCAAGCTTGCAAAAAGCCTGAATTAATCATTAAAAGTAAATGCAAGGCTTGCTCTACCAGGAAGAAGAAGAAAACTTTTCCCAAGTTTTCTGCGAAGAAATTCCGAAAAATCAAGACAGCAGGAAAATTCTACAAACGAGGACGAAAATGGAAATTCTTCAGGAAAAAGAAAAGAATTGATACATCTTCTGATCGATGTTTCATCTGTGGACAAAAAGGACATTATGCTTCAAAATGTCCTCAAAAGAAAAAGGGTCTCAATCTAATTCAAAAAGTCCAGGATGAGCTTCACATCCCTGTTCTCAGTGAATTAGAATATGTTTTTTCTGAAGAAGAAGAACCTTCTGATAAAACTATTTTTGCTTTACAGGTTCAACAGCCAAAGAATCAATTTCATTACATGGAAGCAGCAAAAACGTGCCCACAAGCGCTTACTCCATGTCTTGAAATCAAGTATGATAAACCAATTCCTCTCATTGGTTTTGATTCTGGTGCAGAAATGTCAATCCTCAATCAGGATATTTTACCAGAAGAATGTTGGAAGTATGAATCCCATACTTTCAGGTCAGTTAATGGAGAATTGTTTGAAACAACCAAGGTAACCAAAAATCCCATTATCATTAGATTTCTCCCAGATTGTGAACTGAAAACTCACATTATTGGAGGAAAAATGCCAGGAAAAGATTTGATTATTGGATTTGATATTTATGAAAAGGATTTGTACGTGTTAAAAGCAAAAGGGATTCAGTCAAAGAAATTCTTTAAACCCTTCACTGATATCCAAAATCTTTTCATATATGATTCCACATTGCCTGAAAAGACCCAGACTGACAATTTCAGGGATTTCATTGTTAAGCAATCCTGTGCCCAAAATCATGTGGAATTCATAAAAAAATGTAACCACCCTTTGTGGAAAAACCCAGATTTCTTCATTAAACTTCCTTTCTCAAAAAGTGAAGAAGCCAATCCTACCAAAGCTAGTCACCCAGGAATGAACCCTGATCATTCCAGACTTGCTGAAAAAGAATGTCTAGAACTTCTTGAATTTGATCTCATCGAAATTTCAGAATCGCGATGGGCATGTCAAGCCTTTTATGTGAATAAGCGATCTGAACAAGTTCGAGGGAAAATGAGGCTTGTCATCAATTACCAGCCCTTAAATCTATTTTTGGCCGATGACAAATTTCCTATTCCAAATAGACATTCTTTGTTCTCTTTGCTTGTGGAAGCAAAATGGTTCTCAAAGTTTGATTTAAAATCGTTTTTGGCAACTTGGGATTTGTATTGAAGATAGGTACAAACGCTTCAGATACCAATTACCATTACCTGGAAGGTGATGCCTTTGGTTTAAAACAGCACCTTCTCTTTTCCAAAAAGCTATGATTCGGATATTTGAGCCTATCCTCCATACTTGTCTTGTGTATATTGATGATATTTTGTTGTTCTCCAAAACATTTGAAGAGCATATTTCTTTGCTCTACAAATTTGCTGAAATTGTTGAAAAATTTGGCATCATGCTTTCTGAAAAAAAAAATGCTTTTGTGCCAACAAGAAATCACTTTTCTTGGGATGAAAATCTCAAATGGTACTTGTGTTCCCGAGACACACATTGGAGATGCTATCCAGCATTTTCCTGGAAAAGATTTTTCTGTGAAACAGATCCGACAATTTTTGGGTATTGTAAATTATGTCAGGGACTTTATCCCTAATGTTTCCCAGTATACCCAACCTTTAACCAAACTCCTCAAGAAACATCCCATTCCTTGGGGTGCTGAACAAACTCAATCTGTTCAAGCACTGAAGAAAATCCTGCATAATCTCCCTGTTCTTCATATCCCTTCTTCTGAAAATCTCATCCTTCAAACAGATGCTAGTGATTTCCATTGGGGAGCCACCCTTCTAGAAAAATCTGGAAAAGAAAGAAAATGTTGTGGATTTGCCAGTGGAAGCTTCAAAGACAGTCAATTGCATTACCATTCTTCTTACAAAGAAATTCTTGCAGTCAAATATGCAATTGATAAATTTGAGTTTTACCTCAGACCAATCTCTTTCACAATTGAGATGGATATGGGAAGTTTTCCTCAGATGATTTCTTTCAAAAATAAGAAAATTCCTAATGCCCAATTGCTTAGATGGTCAACTTGGTTTTCCCAGTTCTCATTTAAAGTTACTCATATCAAAGGAAAATCAAACATTGTGGCCGATTTCTTCTCCAGAAATCCTCCAAAGGAATCCCTACCTTCAATTCGGATGTACTCCAGTATCATCCCTTCTTTCCCAAATCCACCTGAAATCTTGTCTTTATCTCAACCATGGGAAAAAGAAACACTAGAAAATGCCAGAAGGAACCATGAAATTTCCGTGTTTGCTAATTACGGAGGCTCCATCCTAAACCCTTTTGGTATCAATCCTGAGTACCCATTTTCCCAGATCTTCATTGCTCAGACCATGATTTTTCCTGATCCATTACTATGGGTTCTCTGGTATCTTTGCCATTCATATCATATTCTCATGGAATTTCATTCCCTGTCTTTTGCAGAGTTTAAAAACCTTGCCCCATATCAGCAAATTTTTCTTAAATGGTTCAAACCAAAAGAATGGTGGATTGATCTTTTTAAAACCCATAGAGACTATGTGATCTTACATTTTCACAGGCCTGTCAATATCCAGGAAAATATCTTAACAGCACTTCCCTCTGTTCTGATCTACAAAGTTCTGAAGTTTTCTATCCAAGAAGATGATCATGTTTATGATGAAGCCCAGAGGTACATATTTCAGATCAATGGCGTCATTCCAGAAGTTATTTGGCCAGGTTTTCATGGGCCATGGAATTACCAAAGAAGTCATCCTCATTTCACAGCAATCCGGAAAGCCCAGCAGGAGTACAAAGAAATGATGGAAGATTCTCTAATGCAAGATTCACAGGATGAACCCAGCATCTCTCAACCTAGTACTTCACAACCCCAAGCCAAGTGGAAGTCTCGGAGTGAAAGACGTCGACAGCTCAACAAACGAAGAAACCATGCCCGACGCCAAGCATTCATTGAAGAGATGAATATCACAGATCCAGACTCAACACCCTCGGATACTCCGTCAGAAGTCTTCACCGACTATGGCAAAATGTCAGACTAAAAGTCTATAGCCTTTTAGGCTTTATGACTTTTATGACCACCTTTATGACTTTTGGACACAAGTTTGTCCTTTGGTGCCTTATAATTGCTGCTATGTTCCAATAATTGCAGCCAAGTTCTTTTGTCCTTTAGTGTCTTATAATTGCTGCTATGGTACAATAATTGCAGCCATGTCATTTTGTCTTTATAAGACTTCATTTGTCATGTAAAAAGGTCAACAATTGTAGGCAGCTTTTTGCTTCAATTGTCTTGACTTTAGTTTGCTTTTTGAAGCTTTTCTACGTAAGTTTGGTTTGCAGAAGATTGAGTCTTGTAAGTCTTGTACAAAAATCTTTGTGGGTCCTACTTAGGGACTTTAGCTTTGTAAGTTGTTCCGAGTCTCTTGTAAGCCCTATAAAAGGGTACCTCTGTTCTCATTATGAGGGGAGGATCGAGTTTTATGAAATAAAATTCTAGAGTCGAGAAGTTGTTTTCTCAAGATATGATGTTCTAATTTTCTCACTCAGACAACCCGATTATCTGATTCCCTTGTTCTTTAATATACCTTGGTAGAAGTTATCAGCAAAGATTCCTGATAGATTAAAAGCTTTCGTTGTCTGTCCATCGGAGATTAAGGCTAAACCTCAAAAGTAGTCGAAAGAAGTAGCAGGAGGCGAAAGAAGTAGACGAAACTCTGGTAAAGCCAAGACTCTGATGACACCAATTATTGCGGAGATCTGGAAGGAACCCGAGCTCTGAAGAAAATCCTGCATAATCTACCTGTTCTTCATATCCCTTCTTCTGAAAATCTCATCCTTCAAACAGATGCTAGTGATTTCCATTGGGGAGCCACCCTTCTAGAAAAATCTGGAAAAGCCAAGACTCTGATGACACCAATTATTGCGGAGATCTGGAAGGAACCCGAGCTGGTATCAGAGCCATGTGATTTCTTTTTAGGGAGGAGGTAATTGTGGTTTGTCTGAAAACTATGTCACTTGATTCCCAAGAACATTATTGTAATAATGACTGTTTAGATAATTTGAACCCATATTGTCCTTTTCATCGTTGTGGTCACGAGTTTACTTTAGATTTGCATCCGTCCCGTCCCCTAGTTCAAAGCATTGGTGATTCACGTATTTCTACTCCTTTACCTGCATCTCTTTACAAGTCTCAGCTAAATAATATTTGTTCTTCACAGGACTTGTTTGGTCCATTCCATCCACACCTAATATTACCCACCTTGTGTAGTTTTTCAACATCTTGATATAGAGGAAGCATATAACTATATTTTTAAGTTACAGTTTTATTGTGCTCAGTTATTAGATAGTGGTTTCATCCCAACATCTGATCTTGTGAGTAAGTGTCAGATCTATATAGATTTGTTGTGGCAAAGAATCCATACTATCCAGCTGAAGCTGACTTGGAAAATCTTGGTATATTGGATTAAGCACACTATGGCATAAGGGTGAATATAGTAACCCATTGCACAAGCCTACGCCACCGCTCGACTAGATTTTCACAAAGATGAGTCTGGCAAGAGCTTCATCCTCTCAAAGATTAGATTATCTATATGAAGTGTCTATTGAACCAGAGCAGGTTAGTCCTACTGATTTACCGTTGTTGGATCCTTACTCATCATTTGCAAAAAAGAATATTTCTCCTTTAGGCACAATTAAGTCTTTGATTAAACATAGACCCAAAGGTGTTAAGGAATATGTTCAGTCTTCTAAGTTGGATCAACACAGAATTCCGGCAACTGGAAAGGAACAGTTCATAACCTTGCATATCCCACCTGATTTTCCAAATCTTTGGAAACAACAAGGTTATACTCATATCCATTTTGGTGCAATCCGGTTTTCCCTGTCCTTTCATGGCAGAAAAGGTCTCCCAGTTCATGCTCGTCTTGCTTTATTAGACAGTAGATTTGTCAAATATCAGCATGCGTGTATAGGTACTATTGAGACAGCTTTGAATGCTGGTACTGTGTTCGTTACTTTGTTTCCCAATTTCAATATGTCTCTTGATGATCCATATCTGCTAAGTGCTCTCAAGATCCAGGTACAGATAGCAGGAGCAGAACAGGTCCCTGAAGCCATTGCCGCAACACTCCATTATCAAATGGCTTATCGTGTTCAAAACCATGCTCTTGACCTTACTCTTCCTGGAGGAGAAGATGCTCTCCTCATAAGAGTTGATGAGCAAAACACTGCTACTTGTACAAATATTCCTCGGCAGATTCCGAGAGAAGAACTGATAAAACTTTTACCTGATTCCTGGATTACTGACTATGAAAATCTGAATCAAACATCAAACCGTCCGGTGGAGTCTACAAACTCAAAAATTTCATCTAGGCCAGATGGTTCTGTTTCTATTTCCTTTGATCATTCTCATCTGAGAAAAATCAAAGACGTCCCTCGAATTATGTCCATATCTGTTGAAATCCCCATGGATAACCCTGTTCCATGGAGGAAACCCAGAGAGTCCCTTATAGATCTTATTTCTCATTTTGATCAAGAAGGGAAACCTGTATATTTTTTCCAAGATCCTTTTTCAGGACATACTTATTTTGATGTTTGTTATTGCAGGAAATGCATAAAAAGGAAATGTCCAGAAAAATGATCCAGTTGTTGCCCAGAAAAAAGGGATCCTGACACAGAAAAGAAAGAGCCACCTTTCACTTCATCCAGCAGTCATTTTGACGGCTTTTCAATTCCATCTGATTGGGTTGAAAAACACAAACCAAAGCCAAGTCTTTCTCCTTACTACCAACAATGCTTGGAGATTCTTGACCATGAAGGTCTTCGCATTAAACCATCAGCATCCAAGCCGGTTCCTCAGCTCTGCATGTTTAACTCTGAAGATTTTCCTCCTCTTCAGCCTTTCACCAAAGACAATTCGAGCCATGCTCCAAAGTTTGAAAATGCCCAGACAACTGTTCTTCCATCAGGACAGCTGGCCCCTCTTGATAGAACTGAACAAGTTCTCAACTGGCAGTCTGAAAATGCAATCTGTCAAAACAAAGCTCTTTCTAGAATTCATGACGAGGTTACTCAAGTCTCTAAAAAAATTGACTCCTTTAGAGATGAGACAACATCCCAGAATTCTGAAGCTCACAAGATGATCAAGGTCTTCCAAAAAAGACTTGATGAAGTCTATCACAGAATTCCCGAAATTGGAAAACCTTTGTCCCAACTTCGTGAACAGAAAGAGAAGGATATTAATTATCTTAAAAGACAGATTCAGAGTCTACAGGAAACTGGAAAACTCTCAACTGAATCATTTGTTCAGAAACCAGTTCAACCCCCAGATGATGATTATATGTCCCATTTTGCAGCTAAGCCATTAAGAGAAATGCCTTCACCCTTTTTTGGTGCCATTCCATATTTTCCGTCTCCAGTCCAGAAAGAATTACCAGCTTCCTCTAAGAATTATTCCAAATGGCTTCACAACAAAGAGAGCTCAAGAAAAGCGAGCAAGAAGAAAAGAGAGGAAACACCGTGAACAAAAGAAAAGAGAAAAGGCAAAGAAAAGTCAAACCTCTGCGAAATGGCGTAAGACATAAAAGATGTTTTATGTTTTCTCATGGAAATAATCCTATTTCTTCTTTTGCAGAACAAGTTGAATCCAGTCTTCCAAAAATCAATGTGATGGAAAATGCTTCTGAATCAGACAGAGACGTCACCTCTGAAGAGACTACACCTGAGGATACATCCGAAGAAATAATTTCTGAATCTTCTGATTCCGAATACTCCGACTCTCAAGACTCAACCGAAATTCTATCTGATTCCTCAGCATCAATTGGAAAGATTCCTCATGTCTTCATGGCTAGAGAAGCAGAAACTGCAGGCGAAGTTCATTTCCCTTCAGACGAAGAAGACATTCCTTATGAGGAACCCCGGCAAAGAACCCAAGAAAAACAATCATAAAGGGAGTATTTCTATCTTCACCATTGATGATATTCCTTCTTCTCAATGGGAAAAAGATTCCAAGAATTTCATGCATGGATGACCTAGACATCTTACAGCTTGATTCAGCTTTTGATATTCTAAGGAATTTACTTGCTCACTTTGCGGTATATTAAAAGACCTGGGTCTCAGTTGGGAGATCAAGACAAAACAATTTTTCTCACCGTGACAAGATTTTGATCAAGCTATTGAAATCTTGAATACTACATTCTTAGGAAGCCCTCTTGAAAATAAAGAACTTAAAAGAAAAGAGTTTTTCGATGAAATGTCACTCATATGAAAGAAAGGATTTAAGCCGACATTTCAAAAGAATGACACAACTCTTCTATATCCTTGGTGCAGATATAAATTTGAAGCAAGCTTTCTTAACATCTCTTCCTCATATTTTGTCCAACAGTGCTGAAATCTATATCCATAATCGATATGGTTCTATTTTGAATCTCACTGTAGGTCAAATTCGCCAAGTGTATTCCTATCCCTTGAAGAAATTTGCAATAAGAGAAAGGTGATTCGTGAATACATGAAAGGAGATGTGCATGGATCAAGCTTGCAAAAGCCTGAATTAATCATTAAAAGTACATGCAAGGCTTGCTCTACCGAAGAAGAAGAAAACTTTTCCCAAGTTTTCTTGAAGAAATTCAAAAATCAAGACAAGCAGTAAATTCTACAAACGAGGAAAAATGGAAATTCTTGAAAAGAAAAGAATTGATACATCTTCCGATCGATGTTTCATCTGGACAAAAGGACATTATGCTTCAAAGTGTCCTCAAAAGAAAAGTGGTCTCAATCTAATTCAAAAGTCCGATGAGCTTCACATCCCTGTTCTCAGTGAATTAGAATATGTTTTTTCTGAAGAAGAAGAACCTTCTGATAAAACTATTTTTGCTTTACAGGTTCAACAGCCAAAGAATCAATTTCATTACATGGAAGCAGCAAAAACGTGCCCACAAGCGTTACTCCATGTCTTGAAATCCAAGTATGATAAACCAATTCCTCTCATTGGTTTTTTTGATTCTGGTGCAGAAATGTCAATCCTCAATCAGGATATTTTACCGTAAGAATGTTGGAAGTATGAATCCCATACTTTCGTGGCTTAATGGAGAATTGTTTGAAACAACCAAGGTAACCAAAAAATCCCATTATCATTAGATTTCTCCCGATTGTGAACTGAAAACTCACATTATTGGAGGAAAAATGCCAGGAAAAGATTTGATTATTGGATTTGATATTTATGAAAAGGATTTGTACGTGTTAAAAGCAAAAGGGATTCAGTCAAAGAAATTCTTTAAACCCTTCACTGATATCCAAAATCTTTTCATATATGATTCCACATTGCCTGAAAAGACCCAGACTGACAATTTCAGGGATTTCATTGTTAAGCAATCCTGTGCCCAAAATCATGTGGAATTCATAAAAAAATGTAACCACCCTTTGTGGAAAAACCCAGATTTCTTCATTAAACTTCCTTTCTCAAAAAGTGAAGAAGCCAATCCTACCAAAGCTAGTCACCCAGGAATGAACCCTGATCATTCCAGACTTGCTGAAAAAGAATGTCTAGAACTTCTTGAATTTGATCTCATCGAAATTTCAGAATCGCGATGGGCATGTCAAGCCTTTTATGTGAATAAGCGATCTGAACAAGTTCGAGGGAAAATGAGGCTTGTCATCAATTACCAGCCCTTAAATCTATTTTTGGCCGATGACAAATTTCCTATTCCGAATAGACATTCTTTGTTCTCTTTGCTTGTGGAAGCAAAATGGTTCTCAAAGTTTGATTTAAAATCAGGTTTTTGGCAACTTGGGATTTGTATTGAAGATAGGTACAAAACTGCTTTCTGTATACCGAATTACCATTACCAGTGGAAGGTGATGCCTTTTGGTTTAAAAACAGCACCTTCTCTTTTCCAAAAAGCTATGATTCGGATATTTGAGCCTATCCTCCATACTTGTCTTGTGTATATTGATGATATTTTGTTGTTCTCCAAAACATTTGAAGAGCATATTTCTTTGCTCTACAAATTTGCTGAAATTGTTGAAAAATTTGGCATCATGCTTTCTGAAAAAAAAATGCTTTTGTGCCAACAAGAAATCACTTTTCTTGGGATGAAAATCTCAAATGGTACTTGTGTTCCCGAGACACACATTGGAGATGCTATCCAGCATTTTCCTGGAAAAGATTTTTCTGTGAAACAGATCCGACAATTTTTGGGTATTGTAAATTATGTCAGGGACTTTATCCCTAATGTTTCCCAGTATACCCAACCTTTAACCAAACTCCTCAAGAAACATCCCATTCCTTGGGGTGCTGAACAAACTCAATCTGTTCAAGCACTGAAGAAAATCCTGCATAATCTACCTGTTCTTCATATCCCTTCTTCTGAAAATCTCATCCTTCAAACAGATGCTAGTGATTTCCATTGGGGAGCCACCCTTCTAGAAAAATCTGGAAAGGAAAGAAAATGTTGTGGATTTGCCAGTGGAAGCTTCAAAGACAGTCAATTGCATTACCATTCTTCTTACAAAGAAATTCTTGCAGTCAAATATGCAATTGATAAATTTGAGTTTTACCTCAGACCAATCTCTTTCACAATTGGGATGGATATGGGAAGTTTTCCTCGATGATTTCTTTCAAAAATAAGAAAATTCCTAATGCCCAATTGCTTAGATGGTCAACTTGGTTTTCCCAGCCTCATTTAAAGTTACTCATATCAAAGGAAAATCAAACATTGTGGCGCATTTTTCTCCGAAATCCTCCAAAGGAATCCCTACCTTCAATTCGGATGTACTCCAGTATCATCCCTTCTTTCCCAAATCCACCTGAAATCTTGTCTTTATCTCAACCATGGGAAAAGGAAACACTAGAAAATGCTAGAAGGAACCATGAAATTTCGTGTTTGCTAATTACGAGGCTCCATCCTAAACCCTTTTGGTATCAATCCCGAAAACCCATTTTCCAGATCTTCATTGCTCGCACCATGATTTTTCCTGATCCATTACTATGGGTTCTCTGGTATCTTTGCCATTCATATCATATTCTCATGGAATTTCATTCCCTGTCTTTTGCAGAGTTTAAAAACCTTGCCCCATATCAGCAAATTTTTCTTAAATGGTTCAAACCAAAAGAATGGTGGATTGATCTTTTTAAAACCCATAGAGACTATGTGATCTTACATTTTCACAGGCCTGTCAATATCCAGGAAAATATCTTAACAAAGACTTCCTCTGCTCGATCTACAAAGTTCAAGTTTTCTATCCAAGAAGATGATCATGTTTATGATGAAGCCCAGGTACATATTTCAGATCAATGGCCATTCCGTAAGTTATTTGGCCAGGTTTTCATGGGCCATGGAATTACTAAAGAAGTCATCCTCATTTCACAGAATCCAGGAAAGCCCAAACAGAGTACAAAGAAATGATGGAAGATTCTCTAATGCAAGATTCACGATGAACCCAAAGATCTCTCAACCCAAGACTTCACAACCCAAGCCAAGTGGAAGTCTCGAGTGAAAGACGCCGACACTCAACAAACTAAGAAACCATGCCCGACACCAAGCATTCATTGAAGAGATGAATATCACGATCCGGACTCAACACCCTCGATACTCCGTAAGTCTTCACCGACTATGGCAAAATGTCGACTAAAAGTCTATAGCCTTTAGGCTTTATGACTTTATGACCACCTTTATGACTTTGGACACAAGTTTGTCCTTTGGTGCCTTATAATTGCTGCTATGTTCCAATAATTGCAGCCAAGTTCTTTGTCCTTAGTGTCTTATAATTGCTGCTATGGTACAATAATTGCAGCCATGTCATTTTGTCTTTATAAGACTTCATTTGTCATGTAAAAAGGTCAACAATTGTAGGCAGCTTTTTGCTTCAATTGTCTTGACTTTAGTTTGCTTTTTGAAGCTTTTCTACGTAAGTTTGGTTTGCAGAAGATTGAGTCTTGTAAGTCTTGTACAAAAATCTTTGTGGGTCCTACTTAGGGACTTTAGCTTTGTAAGTTGTTCCGAGTCTCTTGTAAGCCCTATAAAAGGGTACCTCTGTTCTCATTATGAGGGGAGGATCGAGTTTTATGAAATAAAATTCTAGAGTCGAGAAGTTGTTTTCTCAAGATATGATGTTCTAATTTTCTCTCTCAGACAACCCGATTATCTGATTCCCTTGTTCTTTAATATACCTTGGTAGAAGTTATCAGCAAAGATTCCTGATAGATTAAAAGCTTTCGTTGTCTGTCCTTCCGAGATTAAGGCTAAACCTCAAAAGTAGTCGAAAGAAGTAGAAGGATGCGAAAGAAGTAGACGAAACTCTGGTAAAGCCAAGACTCTGATGACACCAATTATTGCGGAGATCTGGAAGGAACCCGAGCTGGTATCAGAGCCATGTGATTTCTTTTTAGGGAGGAGGTAATTGTGGTTTGTCTGAAAACTATGTCACTTGATTCCCAAGAACATTATTGTAATAATGACTGTTTAGATAATTTGAACCCATATTGTCCTTTTCATCGTTGTGGTCACGAGTTTACTTTAGATTTGCATCCGTCCCGTCCCCTAGTTCAAAGCATTGGTGATTCACGTATTTCTACTCCTTTACCTGCATCTCTTTACAAGTCTCAGCTAAATAATATTTGTTCTTCACAGCACCTGTTTGGTCCATTCCATCCACACGAATATTACCCACCTTGTGTAGTTTTTCAACATCTTGATATAGAGGAAGCATATAACTATATTTTTAAGTTACAGTTTTATTGTGCTCAGTTATTAGATAGTGGTTTCATCCCAACATCTGATCTTGTGAGTAAGTGTCAGATCTATATAGATTTGTTGTGGCAAAGAATCCATACTATCCAGACTGAAGCTGACTTGGAAAATCTTGGTATATTGGATTAAGCACACTGTGGCATAAGGGTGAATATAGTAACCCATTGCACAAGCCTACGTCACTGCTCCAGTACTAGATTTTCACAAAGATGAGTCTGGCAAGAGCTTCATCCTCTCAAAGATTAGATTATCTATATGAAGTGTCTATTGAACCAGAACAGGTTAGTCCTACTGATTTACCGTTGTTGGATCCTTACTCATCATTTGCAAAAAAGAATATTTCTCCTTTAGGCACAATTAAGTCTTTGATTAAACATAGACCCAAAGGTGTTAAGGAATATGTTCAGTCTTCTAAGTTGGATCAACACAGAATTCCGGCAACTGGAAAGGAACAGTTCATAACCTTGCATATCCCACCTGATTTTCCAAATCTTTGGAAACAACAAGGTTATACTCATATCCATTTTGGTGCAATCCGGTTTTCCCTATCCTTTCATGGCAGAAAAGGTCTCCCAGTTCATGCTCGTCTTGCTTTATTAGACAGTAGATTTGTCAAATATCAGCATGCGTGTATAGGTACTATTGAGACAGCTTTGAATGCTCGGTGCGTTCGTTACTTTGTTTCCCAATTTCAATATGTCTCTTGATGATCCATATCTGCTAAGTGCTCTCAAGATCCAGGTACAGATAGCAGGGGAGCAGAACATGTCCCAAGCCATTGCCGCAACACTCCATTATCAAATGGCTTATCGTGTTCAAAACCATGCTCTTGACCTTACTCTTCCTGGAGGAGAAGATGCTCTCCTCATAAGAGTTGATGTGCAAAACACTTCTACTTGTACAAATATTCCTCGGCAGATTCCGAGAGAAGAACTGATAAAACTTTTACCTGATTCCTGGATTACTGACTATGAAAATCTGAATCAAACATCAAACCGTCCGGTGGAGTCTACAAACTCAAAAATTTCATCTAGGCCAGATGGTTCTGTTTCTATTTCCTTTGATCATTCTCATCTGAGAAAAATCAAAGACGTCCCTCGAATTATGTCCATATCTGTTGAAATCCCCATGGATAACCCTGTTCCATGGAGGAAACCCAGAGAGTCCCTTATAGATCTTATTTCTCATTTTGATCAAGAAGGGAAACCTGTATATTTTTTCCAAGATCCTTTTTCAGGACATACTTATTTTGATGTTTGTTATTGCAGGAAATGCATAAAAAGGAAATGTCCAAAACGATCCGCTTGTTGCCTAAAAAAGGGATCGACACGTAAAAAGAAAGAGCCACCTTTCACTTCATCCCAGATCATTTTGACGGCTTTTCAATTCCATCTGATTGGGTTGAAAAACACAAACCAAAGCCAAGTCTTTCTCCTTATTACAAACAATGCTTGGAGATTCTTGACCATGAAGGTCTTAGCATTAAACCATCGACATCAAGCGGTTCCTCACTCAGATGTTTAACTCTGAAGATTTTCCTCCTCTTCAGCCTTTCACCAAAGACAATTCGAGCCATGCTCCAAAGTTTGAAAATGCCCAGACAACTGTTCTTCCATCAGGACAGCTGGCCCCTCTTGATAGAACTGAACAAGTTCTCAACTGGCAGTCTGAAAATGCAATCTGTCAAAACAAAGCTCTTTCTAGAATTCATGACGAGGTTACTCAAGTCTCTAAAAAAATTGACTCCTTTAGAGATGAGACAACATCCCAGAATTCTGAAGCTCACAAGATGATCAAGGTCTTCCAAAAAAGACTTGATGAAGTCTATCACAGAATTCCCGAAATTGGAAAACCTTTGTCCCAACTTCGTGAACAGAAAGAGAAGGATATTAATTATCTTAAAAGATGATTCGAGTCTGAAACCTGGAAAACTCTCAACCTGAATCATTTGTTCGAAACCAGTTCAACCCAGGATGATGATTATATGTCCCATTTTGCAGCTAAGCCATTAAGAGAAATGCTGATCGAACCAATCTCCAAACTCCTTGAAGACAATTGGCGGCCTTGTGGAATGATCTATCTTGAACAGTGTTATGGATACAAAAGGAAATCCCTGTTTAACCCTGAGATTAGAACCTACGAATTGAATCTCAACCCACAATCTAGCGAATTAGCGAACCAAGGAATTTGGTAGAAAGGCGCCACAACTCAACGCGTTCTTGAATTGATAAGCCTAACCTTAGGCAACCAGCAAATCTGTTTCAGACTTGGACAGCAAGCTACACGCTTTTGGTAACCAATTTCTGGTTTGGTATTTTTGTTTCCAAATCAAATTTTAGGCTTCCCAATACAAGCAAATACGTCTTATCAGCTACCAAGAAGTGTTTCACAGCTTGAACAACAATTGAACACAAGAACTTGGACCACAACAAAGCTAATTTAGCAAGCAGAATTTTTTTTTGAGAAAACTGTTTGTTCTTCTTTCTTTTTAGCTTTCTGTTTTTTTTTGTTTTTTTAACTTCAGCCCAATTGGATTCTGCTCTTAAGCTTCAAAGATCAGTGGTGAAAATTTCAAGAATTTCCAGGATGAAATCAGTTTCAAACGTCAAGAAAACAGTCCAGGTTCAAGATTTGGTTGAAACTTGTTCAAGATCTTTTAGGGTTTGCTTCAAGAACTCAAGAAGGCCACAACACAAGTTCAAGAATCAATGATTTCAGCAAGGTTAAGTCACGGTTTTCTGGTTTTGATCAGCCCACGTTTTCCCGACAAATTGACACAATAATTACGTAAGAATCAAAACTATGAAAACGGACAACACAAGAAACTATGACACAATCAACAAGCAAGAACCTGAAGGGAGAATTCTATTTTTGTTTTTGATTCAAGACTCAAGAACACAAGAAAACAAGACCAAAAATCAAGAATCTAGGGATTAAATTTCGGATGAACAGTAAACTCGGGTGAACAGTAATTACTACAGTAAACGGTGAACAGTAATTGCTACAGTAACTATGAACAGTACGTTTTTTTTTTTTTTTTTTAGCAAAGAGGAAAACAAGAAAGAAAAAAGGGATATTAACCTGGTTCAAGAGCCGAAGCTCTGATACCAACTGATGTGAGTTGGTGTAGGATCTAGACGAATATCAAGTTGGAGTTGCGGAAAACTCTTGACCCCTCTAACCCTGAACTACCTAACCTTGAATTTAATCTCAACCCATTAGAACAATGACTTAGCGAACCAAGGCTGTTGGTAGATGGCCACAATCAAGTGTGGTTCTTGATTGATAAGTCGTTTGAACACTCAAATCTCTCAAGTATTCAAAGAAAATCTCTTAGAAAGAGGCGTGCTATTCTCACAAGAATAAACTCAAAATTTGATTGATAAAACTCTTTATAAATTCGTCCATCATAGGCTGTATATATAGCCTTGGAAAAACTAATCCTACTACTACTATGAATCAATGACAGACTAATCCTAATTGAACTAGGCTTTGACCTCATTAAGCCCAAGTGTACTTTGGTCATAAGCCCAACTAATTAACCAGAATTTAACTAGCTAATTATGGCAATTGGACTTAATTACTCAAGCTTATTTAGCAAGGTAATTCGGCCCATTACAACAAACAAAACAAAACAACATAAAATATCGAAACCCTAATTAACCTAAATCGGTCCAGGTTTTAGGGTTGATCCTCCAATGCAAGCTAATTTCCTTCAATCACTTGGATTAATGTGTACACTTGTGATCCTCACAAGCTTTTTTGAAGATCACTTGAATGATGAATCCTTCCTTGGACAGCTTTTAGCTCTTTCCCTCCTCTTGAAGTGATTTGTCCCAAATCGAAGGATCGTTGTGATGAAGAACTTCAGGGAATGTCTTGATGAATGCAAGCCAAGAAGCATGCCTTCTAGTTAGCTGGATCATGAACCAACGTGCACACTTCAGCTTACTTGAATTTTGCCACGATCTCCAGTCTTTGACACCTGGATCAAATACAAAGAACGAAGAGTAAGATTCATCAAAGTAGATGTATTCAACACTTTCCCGATAACAAGAGGGGTATATGTGAACGTCATGCACCATCTAACATTTTGAACACAATTTAAAAGACATTAGAATCACTACGTAAAGTAGGATATGCATGGATAATATCAAGACACTTAAAACTAATAGAACACATGGGACTCACATAGTTAGAATGAACAGGATTACTAAAATAACTCAAAAACAAACTAGAAGAATGCAAGACTCAAAAAAAAAACACATGACATAGATGGATTCAAAATAAATTTCACACAAGTAAAATAAACAGGGCACCTAAGATGACGTAAACTATCTCTAGCATAAGGGTCATAAAGTAGGTAGACAGATTTGTCAAACTTCATGATTCCTTGATAGTTAACCATATGACTTACATAAACAACCTTTAAAACAATGCCAATTAACTCTAGAAGTTTAGCATACATGAACAAGTCAAGAAAATGAACTATGCACAAGAAGGTAGTAACCGATTAGGTCAAGATTAGGCATAGAACTACTCATAGCCAACTTAAGAGTACTTACCTCCTTAGGCAACACAAAGGCAGTAGTTGTATCATGAAAACAAAGAGAATTGGGAAGGATTCTACCTTTCTCTTGGCAATTGAAGTAACTAGAATTTTACCAAATTTAGTCAAGACAATTGGCTTAGGGTTTCATCAGGCAGCACATGATTTGTCTTGAAAACCTGTGAAAATGGAACAAACATACTAGGCAAAATATAGTCAAGTTGGTTAGCCAAAAGTACATGATGTTTGCTCTCAACATTGGCTTTTGCAAGTATTGCTTACGCTCTTTTCTTTCCACTAAAACCAAGCAATCTTTTGCCTTTTTCATGGATTTTGCCTTGACTTTATCCTTCAATTCTTCCTTTTGTGCAGTAGCTTCCTCTTGAGATGATTGCTCATCGCCTTTGACTAGCTCTCTTGATTGCCTTTCATGTAGAAGAATAGCAAGGTCTTCACAAAGTTGCTCAGAAGTAAGTGACCCAAGCTTGAAACGACGTCCATTAAATATCCCCTCACTAAGAGGTCAAAAAAAAAAAAAAATGTTACTGTTCATCGTACTGTAGCGTTACTGTTCATCCGAATTCAATTTCTAGTTTCTTGATTGTTGATCTTGTCTTTCTTGTGTTCTTGAGTCTTGAATCAAAAAACAAAAAAAATCGTGTCTTGTTTTTCTTGTTTTGTTCTAGGGTTTTCTTGTAGTTCTTGCGTCTAAAAATCTGGTTTGTTGTGCACCCCTAGTAAGTCGTTCTTGAAATCTTGAAATCTGGTTATCTTGTGCCTTATCCTCTTGTTTCTTGCATCTTTAAGAAAATTCTGGTTGTTTTGCTGATTGCTTCATAGTTTCTTGTGTTGCCGTTTCATAGTCCATAGTACTATCCATTTTTATTGTCTAGTTCTTGCGTAATTGGTGTCAATTTGCTGGGAAAACGTGGGCTGATCAAAACCAGAAAACCGTGTCTTAACCTTGCTGAAATCATTGATTCTTGAACTTGTGTTGTGGCCTTCTTGAGTTCTTGAAGCAAACCCTAAAAGATCTTGAACAAGTTTCAACCAAATCTTGAACCGTGGACTGTTTTTCTTGACGTTCTTGAAACTGATTTCATCCTGGAAATTCTGGAAATTTTCACCACTGATCTTTGAAGCTTAAGAGCAGAATCCAATTGGGCTGAAGTTAAAAAAAAAAAACAGAAACGAAAGAAAGAAGAACAGCCAAACAGTTTTCTGAAAAAAAAATTCTGCTTGCTAAATTAGCTTTGTTGTGGTCCAAGTTCTTGTGTTCAATTGTTATTCAAGCTGTGAAACACTTCTTGGTAGCTGATAAGACGTATTTGCTTGTATTGGGAAGCCTAAAATCTGATTTGGAAACAAAAATACCAAACCAGAAATTGGTTACCAAAAGCGTTAGCTTGCTGTCCAAGTCTGAAACAGATTTGCTGGTTGCCTAAGGAAGCCAAAACCAAGTGGGAAACCACCATAAACCCAGCAAAATAAACTTCCTAATCCTTATCCAGCTTTCCACCGCCATAACAAAGCCTAAGACAGCTAGGAATTCAGCCAAGCACCGCCTTAAACAAATCCAAACAGCTTTGAGAAAGCTTTCCACCGCCTTGAACAAACCAACCAAATCTGAATTGGTGATTATTGTGCAGCCTTGTACCACATAACTTTCTCCCTATTTTTTCCAGCATTTTAGGTGAGTCTTTTAACTGTTTTATTACTGGTCAGGTCAAGTCATCCCCCTTCCAAAATTAAAGTCCAAATTGTGTTCTAGTTTCTCAAAGTGAATTGTGTTGTTGAGTTTTGTTTGTCGATTTCTTTCAGTCTTTCTAAAGTCAATTTAGTCCTTAATTCTCAACTCTTTCGCTCTCATCCATTCTTCAAGAGAGCCAAAGGGTGATACATCACATTCTTGTGAAGGCGACAGGTGATAAGTCCCTTGAATTGCTTCGAATTTTCTGATTTCTTCAAGGAGGAAAATCAAGGAATTAGAGCGTGCTTGGTGAGATCATTAGAGTGAAATAAAACACTTGAGTGATACAGCATGAGGGAAACACGGAGGGAGTGTGTGAGGTTCTTTTCTATCACGAGTTTGTTCATTTTGCAGGGTTTTGAAATATGTCTACCAAAGGAAATGAGATAACCATGAATAAGTTTGATTGCTTGGAGGATAAAACCTTCAAGAGGAGGTTCCAAACCTTCTAGTAGCCATCGAGAACATCACCCTTATGTGCCTAAAGGAGTAAATGTTTTGGCATTGTGCGTAATGTAGAAGAACAATCAAGATCATTAAAGCTCAACAAAGTAACTGGTTCTACACTCGTTGCTACGTCAAGGATAAAATTCTTAGCATGGCCATTGACAGGAGTTGTACAATCAACCTTGCAAGCACTATCTTGGTTGAGAAATTGAATCTTCCAACCGTTGATCTTATTCAGCCATATATGTTGCAAAGTGCTAGTGGTGATATTTGGGTTACTAAGCATACACTTGTTCCTTTCCGTATTGGTAGATATGTAGATGAGGTATTTTGTGATGTTGTTCCTATTCAAGTGACGCATGTATTGTTGGGAGAATCATGGATGTCTAAAAACGATGTTAAGTATGATGGGAAAACTAATAAGTATTCCTTCATATTTAATGGACGTCGTTTCAAGCTTGGGTCACTTACTTATGAGCAACTTTGTGAAGACGTTTCTATTCTTCTACATGAAAGGCAATCAAGAGAGCTAGTCAAAGGCGATGAGCAATCATCTCAAGAGGAAGCTACTGCACAAAAGGAAGAATTGAAGGATAAAGTCGAGGCAAAATCCATGAAAAAGGCAAAAGATTGCTCGGTTTTAGTGGAAAGAAAAGAGAGGAAGCAAGCAATACTTGCAAAAAGCCAATGTTGAGAGCAAACATCATGTACTTTTGGCTAACCAACTTGACTATATTTTGCCTAGTATGTTTGTTCCGTTTTCACTGGGTTTTCAAGACAAATCACGTGCTGCCACATGATGAAACTCCTAAGCCAATTGTCTTGACTAAATTTGGTAAAATTCTAGTTACTTCAATTGCCAAGAGAAAGGTAGAATCCTTCCCTAATTCTCTTTGTTTTCATGATACAACTACTGCCTTTGTGTTGCCTAAGGAGGTAAGTACTCTTAAGTTGGCTATGAGTAGTTCTATGCCTAATCTTGACTAATGGTTACTACCTTCTTGTGCATAGTTCATTTTCTTGACTTGTTCATGTATGCTAAACTTCTAGAGTTAATTGGCATTGTTTTAAAAGTTGTTTATGTAAGTCATATGGTTAACTATCAAGGAATCATGAAGTTTGACAAAGCTGTCTACTTACTTTATGACCCTTATGTAACAGCCCCGCCTCCCCTAAGTGGCGAACAGGAGGTGGAGGGGTTCAAAGGACCGGGCCTACAACTCTCGCCAGGACTCACTCACTTGAATAACTAAAACACTTCGAAAGAAAATGTAAATAACCATTCCAAATCAAATCACAACTAATAACATTATTAAATTCAACTTACATCCCAACCTCTCAAATTACAGTTCAATGTACTTAAGGTACAACCGTAAATTCACCTTACAAACCAAAATATCAAATTTAGCATTTCAAGGCTAAATTCAAAAGATACGATCCAATCTTAACTAATCATGTCTTCACTTGGGTACTCGATCCCTGCTAAAGAAAACAAATTTAAAAGAATGAGCTAAAGCCGGTGAGTGCCAAAAGACTTGCAATTCACATAAAATGGTTCAAATCATATTTCAAGTTTAAGAAAAAATTAAAACATGTAAATAAACACGTAAATAGGTGCTGCCTGGATATACCAAGTAAACTACTCGAGGGACATCGCCCAACGAAGTAGACTAGTCGAGGGATTTCACCCAACGACGTCACATCAATTCACGGAAACTACTCGAGGGATTTCACCCAACGAAGTAGACTTAGTCGGGGATTTCACCCAACGGCGTCACATCAATTCATGCAACTACTGGGGTTTCACTTGTGAGTAGACTAGTCGAGGGATTTCACCCAACGACGTCACATCAATTCACTGCAACTACTCGAGGGATTTCACCCAACGACGTAGACTAGTCGAGGGATTTCACCCAACGACGTCACATCAATTCACTGCAACTACTCGAGGGATTTCACCCAACGAAGTAGACTAGTCGAGGGATTTCACCCAACGACGTCCCAAACTAGTCGAAGGTAGTCACCTATCGATGTCACATTAGTCACAAGATAGTACATTATTCTTTGAATTCTCAATATCACACGAAAAGGAGAAAAACACATGAAATTCAAGTCTTTCAATTTCTTTGCAAATATAAGTTGAGCAAGTTGTTTCATAAGTCATTTTCAAGTAGTAGAAGAATATTTGGTTTAGAAACACATTGGAATACTCACCATGATTCGGTGAATCAAACGGGCAAGCAAGAAGATTAAACTTCAATAGTCGGTTGCCCTCGATGAAACTGGGTCACCCCAATTCAATCAAGAAACTTAGTGAATGGTGGAATAAATAGCTCACAATAGCCCCTCAATCCTCAAGCTTCATGCCAGGCTGCTCCTCCTCCAAGTTGGTCCAAAAATCACCAAGAAAGACTAGCAAGATCCTTAAGCTTTTTGGTGGCTTCAATGGAGGTTTTGTTGTAGTTTTTGAGAGAACAAGAAGGGGAAGAAGAAGATGGATGGCCGGCTGCTTGGAGGGAGAAATGGAGGAGAAAATGAGAAAGGAAAGGATCGGCTGTTTTGGAGAAGAAAGAAAGAAAATGAGTGGTTGGGGTTTGTTTGACTTTTGGCTTTGTGTAAAATGGAAGAAATGAGGGAAAATGAATAATTTGATGAAAAAAATCAATTTTGTTGTATCGGATCGGTTCACCACCACCACACTACAATCCGAACATGTTCTAACATTCAAACTTATGTCTAATAGTCCATCCTAGACCAGTACCTAAATTTAAATATTCAAACAATTTAAATTAGGAAAATAGTTTTAAACGTGCAAAAAAAATATTTTAAAACTTTTCGTGCTGTTACAATTGATAAATGACATTCAAATAATTCAAACTAATTTTAATGAAGTAATTTTGTGAAATTATGAAAATTTGAAATTTTATAAATTGTTGATGGTTAAACAAGGTTTTAAAATAAAAGGATGTAACGTATGGTATTTGCAATTAAAATGATCTAAAATAATGATTCAGAGAAAATAAATAATTAATTAATTAAATAGGTCAATAAAATAAATTTTTGGGTCCTTACATTCTCCCCTTAAAAAATTTCCTCAGAATTCACATTTTCTATTCAAATAACTCTAGATAATTCTTCTTTACCATATTCTCTTCAATCCTTAATATCCAATTCATTAAACCTATTAACAACTTTCGCCTCCAAACGAAAATTCACAACCCATGTACCATGATAGTAATTAAACTCGTCCTCGGGAAGTGATCTAATTCTTCAAATCATAGCAAATCTAACAGATTTTGGTCAATACCACCCATAAAGACATGGTTCATAATCTAATGTATAGCTTTGAATCAACCACTATTTTAGCTAGTCAATGAAAGATGGAGTAGTACCTTCAACAACTTCAGTTGGATTAGAGCTTTCTTGATGATTAATAGCATATACCACGACTGGAACTCTCGATCATTTTCCCACGACTAGCTCCGACTGAGTTTGGCCTGTCCATCGGTCGACCTTCACTTCTCTTTTGGGTCTTGGGACATGTAGCCACCCGATGCTCACTGCTTCCACATTTCAAACATTTCCCTTCTTTCCTCCAACACCTATCCTCCTCATGATTTAGCCTCCCACAAAATTGCAACACAAACCGGAGTCAATGCTTGGCTTTATGGACGCCTTGCCTTGATTGTCCCTTTCCACTTGATGACTTGCCGAGAGTGCCCCCTCTCTTAGCTCCTCTTGGCCTCAGAGGTATTCACTTTACTTATTTCTCTACTAAGCTCGGAGGTGGAGCATTCACGTCTACAGGTTCATGACTACTACTAGGAGCTTTCCTTTTTCTTGCATTGAAAGCCCTCACTTGAGCCTTTGCACTTTCAATTCTTTGGGCCTTCTCGATTAGTCCACTAAAACTAATAACTTGAGCTGCCGCTAAACCTTCTTAGATCTCTGCTTAATCCCCACAAACCTCCTTATTCTCCTTTGCTCGGTCGCCACTAACTCGGGAACCTCGACAACTTAGTGAACGTTGTCTGGTACTCTCGACATTTAAAGTCCCCACACCTTATAAAATCGTCTTCTCTCTCTTTTCTTGGATTAGCGGAAGGAGGAATTTAGCATTAAATTCCCTGGAAAAGTTCACCCAAGTCCTAGGGATTTGCTCTCTATCCCACTTGGCTTTTACCATGTTCCACCAGGATCGAGCAGCTCCCTCAAATTGAAATACGGCAAAAGCTACTTGCCTTTCCTCAGTGTAGTTTAAGGCAGCAAAAATGTCAGAGATTCTCTCTAACCAACCCTCAGCTATTTCGGGTTCGGGTCCTCCCAAGAACTTAGGTGGAGAAAACCTTTGGAATCGTTCTAAGGCCCTATCCTCACCACCCTCGGAGACTAGAGATTGGTTTGCAAGTCCAAGACCTTGTTGGTTAGCCATACGCTCTAGAATGTCTGTCATGCGGTTAATAGCAGTTGCTACTTGTTCCCCAACCTCAACCCTAGGGTCACAGTTTTGGTCAACCGCTGACCCCCACTCACCTCCTATATTTTGGGGTTGTCTAACTCTTCTCCCACGACCTCGTCCCCTTCTTCTACCGTCCATGATCTTTTTAGAGAACCAGCATTAGTATAAATGCAAAATAAAATATTAGCAAATAAAATTCCAGGCGAAACATAATAGATATTATAGCTTTATAACAAGAGAATGAGTACTCAATTATATCACAAAAGTACATTCATTTTTTAAAGGAACACACCAAGTCACGTCACACTTACAAATAGAAGTGGGTAAAGAAATAGTAGTTAGAACAATTATACAGGCATGCAATTACAGGAACGAGAACCATTCAGTGGTTTTCTCACACAGGAGGGTGCTTGGTACTCCATCTTCTAACCTCTCTACCCCCGTGAGGGTTTAGTATCATATTGTTCTAGTTCACTTCATAACGAAACCGGATAACCATGGGAATCCAACCCTAAAAACTTGGTAACACACATTTTCAAGCACCGAAATAAGAAGAAAGTCAATTCACCTCATGGTTGGCCACCCAAGAGGTCATTCAACTCAATCCTCATTCCTGCCTGACAGACCAAGTAGATTACACAATCTACTGCAAGAGTACATCCAGTGCTCAAACCATTCCCATAGTTATCTCTCTCGTTAATCATCGTAGTTATTAAACTCTTAAAACTATTCACAAAATCAGTAGTATATTCTCGATTCCTAATCACACTAACTGCAAGTTCTCAAATGCCTTCGCTCTATCTTCTCTCCTTATACTTGAATTGCGGTTTAATTCCCAAAGTGAGCTTTTGAAAATTCAACAAGGGCTATTGAAGTTACAAAATTTTCTTCAAATTCAGGGTTTACCTTACTAAAATGTAAGTTCACAATTCTTTCAAAACTTAAGATTTCTTTTTCAAACATAGCCAAAGTCATGGACTAAAATATATTAATTTAATATCAACAATTGAAAACACGGTTGGAAAATCTCAACTTTCCTCTTAGATCCTCTATACATAAATCTATCAAACTCATCAATTTCCTTCCAACTCTTAATTCAAAATATACTGGAATTTACATACATATCAAAAGTGACATCGTTATAAAATATTTGAAGCACAAATGCGTCATTTCCAATTATCGCTTTGAAAGTAAAACTAGTACATTTTAGTTTTCTTAGACTTCAAGTGAAAATCTCTAACAGTTACACAAGTAGGAAGACGCATTTTGTTCTTTTGAAAACCCCCCTTTTTTTTTCTCTTTTTTTTTTTTTAAGTCAAAACCAACACATAAGGTATCGACTAATAACCTCATAAGTTTCTCACATAATCTTTCACTTCAATGTAACATTACCTAGTTCTTTTTCCACCAATCCCATATAAGAAACTCTCAAGTAACAAATGCTCTTTAAACCACTAGGATATAGTAAGTTCTCCAATTCACATAATATTCAACTTAATCCCACAGTCCGTTACCCTAAACCTCCAATCTAGGATACACTCATGGGATCTGAAGCCTAAACTCGATACCACTGTAGCCCCGCCTCCCCTATAAACTGAGAGGAGCCTGCAACTCTCGCCAGTGACTCACTCACTTGAATAACTAAAACACTTCAAAGAAAATGTAAATAACCATTCCAAATCAAATCACAACTAATAACATTATTAAATTCAACTTACATCCCAACCTCTCAAATTACAGTTCAATGTACTTAAGGTACAAACAGAATTCACCTTACAAACTAAAATATCAAATTTAGCATTTCAAGGCTAAATTCAAAAGATAATGATCCAATCTTAACTAATCATGTCTTCACTTGGGTTTTCGATCCTGCTAAAGAAAACAAATTTAAAAGAATGAGCTAAAAGCCCAAAGTGAGTGCCAAAAGACTTGCAATTCACATAAAATGCAGTTCAAATCATATTTCAAGTTTAAGAAAAATTAAAACATGTAAATAAACACGTAAATAGGTGCTGCCTGGATATACCAAGTAAACTACTGGGGACATCGCCAACGAAGTAGACTAGTCGAGGGATTTCACCCAACGACGCGTCACATCAATTCACCAAACTACTCGAGGGATTTCACCCAACGGTAGACTAGTCGGGGATTTCACCCAACGCACGCCACATCAATTCACCGCAACTACTGAGGGATTTCACCCAACGGTAGACTAGTGAGGGATTTCACCAACGACGTCCACATCAATTCACTGCAACTACCGAGGGATTTCACCCAACGGTAGACTAGTCGGGATTTCACCCAACGACGCCACATCAATTCAATGCAACTACTCGAGGGATTTCACCCAACGAAGTAGACTAGTCGAGGGATTTCACCCAACGACGTCCCAAACTAGTCGAAGGTAGTCACCTATCGATGTCACATTAGTCACAAGATAGTACATTATTCTTTGAATTCTCAATATCACACGAAAAGGAGAAAAACACATGAAATTCAAGTCTTTCAATTTCTTTGCAAATATAAGTTGAGCAAGTTGTTTCATAAGTCATTTTCAAGTAGTAGAAGAATATTTGGTTTAGAAACACATTGGAATACTCACCATGATTCGGTGAATCAAACGGGCAAGCAAGAAGATTAAACTTCAATAGTCGGGTTGCCCTCGATGAAATCTGGGTCACCTCAATTCAATCAAGAAACTTAGTGAATGGTGGAATAAATAGCTCACAATAGCCCCTCAATCCTCAAGCTTCATAGCCGGCTGCTCCTCCCTCCAAGTTGGTCCAAAAATCACCAAGAAAGACTAGCAAGATCCTTAAGCTTTTTGGTGGCTTCAATGGAGGTTTTGTTGTAGTTTTTGAGAGAACAAGAAGGGGAAGAAGAAGATGGATGGCCGGCTGCTTGGAGGGAGAAATGGAGGAGAAAATGAGAAAGGAAAGGATCGGCTGTTTTGGAGAAGAAAGAAAGAAAATGAGTGGTTGGGGTTTGTTTGACTTTTGGCTTTGTGTAAAATGGAAGAAATGAGGGGAAATGAATAATTTGATGAAAAAAAATCAATTTTGTTGTATCGGATCGTTCACACCCACACCCACACTACAATCCCGAAAGCACATGTTCTAACATTCGAAACTTATGTCTAATAGTCGATCCTAGACCCGAGTACGAAATTTAAATATTCAAACAATTTAAATTAGGAAAATAGTTTTAAACGTGCAAAAAAAATATTTTAAAACTTTTCGTGCTGTTACAATTGATAAATGACATTCAAATAATTCAAACTAATTTTAATGAAGTAATTTTGTGAAATTATGAAAATTTGAAATTTTATAAATTAAGTTGATGGTTAAACAAGGTTTTAAAATAAAAGGATGTAACGTATGGCGTATTTGCAATTAAAATGATCTAAAATAATGATTCAGAGAAAATAAATAATTAATTAATTAAATAGGTCGAATAAAATAAATTTTTGGGTCCTTACATTCTCAAAAGAATTTCTCCTCTAAATTCACATTTTCTATTCAAATAACTCTAGATAATTCTTCTTTACCATATTCTCTTTCAATCCTTAATATCCAATTCATTAAACCTATTAACAACTTTCGCCTCCAACGAAAAATTCACAACCCCGTACCATGATAGTAATTAAACTCGAAGTGATCTAATTCTTCAAATCATAACGCAATCTAACAGATTTTGGTCAATACCACCCATAAAGACATGGTTCATAACTAATGTATAGCTTTGAATCAACCACTATTTTAGCTAGTCAATGAAAGATGGAGTAGTACCTTCAACAACTTCAGTTGGATTAGAGCTTTCTTGATGATTAATAGCATATACCCCGACTGGAACTCGATCATTTTCCCACAAAGACTAGCTGACTGAGTTTGGCTCCCATTTGCGACCTTCACTTCTCTTTTGGGTCTTGGGACATGTAGCCACCCGATGCTCACTGCCCACATTTCAAACATTTCCTTCTTTCCTCCAACACCTATCCTCCAGATGATTTAGCCTCCCACAAAATTGCAACACAAACTGAGTCAATGTTTATTTGGACGCTTCCTTGATTGTCCCTTTCCACTTGATGACTTGCTGAGAGTGCCCCTCTCGCCTTAGCTCCTCTTGGCGCTCCAGAGGTATTCACTTTACTTATTTCTCTACTAAGCTCTGGAGGTGGAGCATTCACGCCTGGGTTCATGACTACTACTAGAGCTTTCCTTTTCTTGCATTGAAAGCCCCACTTGAGCCTTGCACTCTTCAATTCTTTGGGCCTTCTCGACAAGGCCACTAAAACTAATAACTTGAGCTGCCGCTAAACCTTCTTAGATCTCTACGCTTAATCCCTGCACAAACCTCCTTATTCTCCTTGCTCGGTCGCCACTAACTCGTGGGCTTAACCTCGACAACTTAGTGAACGGTCTCAGACTCGACATTTAAAGTCCCCCACACCTTATAAAATCGTCTTCTCTCTCTTTTCTTGATTAGATGAAGGAGGAATTTAGCATTAAATTCCTGGAAAAGTTCACCCAAGTCCTAGGGATTTGCTCTCTATCCCACTTGGCTTTTACCATGTTCCACCAGGATCGAGCAGCTCCCTCAAATTGAAATGCAAAAGCTACTTGCCTTTCCTCGCAGTTTAAGGCAGCAAAATGTCGAGATTCTCTCTAACCAACCCTGCCTATTTCTGGGTTCTGGTCCTCCCAAGAACTTAGGTGGAGAAAACCTTGGAATCGCTCTAAGGCCCTATCCTCACCACCCCTGGAGACTAGAGATTGGTTTGCAAGTCCAAGACCTTGTTGGTTAGCCATACACGCCTAGAATGTCTGCATGCGGTTAATAAAGCGGTTGCTACTTGTTCCCCAACCTCAACCCTAGGGTCACAGCTTTTGGTCAACCGCTGACCCCCCACTCACCTCCTATATTTTGGGGTTGTCTAACTCTTCTCCCACGACCTGCCCCTTCTTCTACCGTCCATGATCTTTTAGAGAACCAGCATTAGTATAAATGCAAAATAAAATATTAGCAAATAAAATTCCAAGGAAACATAATAGATATTATAGCTTTATAACAAGAGAATGAGTACTCAATTATATCACAAAAGTACATTCATTTTTTAAAGGAACACACCAAGTCACGCCACACTTACAAATAGAAGTGGTAAAGAAATAGTAGTTAGAACAATTATGTGCATGCAATTACAGAACGAGAACCATTCGGTTTTCTCACACGTGAGGGTGCTTGGTACCCATCTTCTAACCTCTCTACCCCTCGTGAGGGTTTAGTATCATATTGTTCTAGTTCACTTCATAACTAAAACCGATAACCATGGAATCCAACCCTAAAACTTGGTAACACACATTTTCAAGC
The DNA here is from genome assembly GCA_013103745.1 of Gardenia jasminoides. NCBI lineage: Eukaryota > Viridiplantae > Streptophyta > Magnoliopsida > Gentianales > Rubiaceae > Gardenia > Gardenia jasminoides. The sequence continues at coordinate 23,867,272 of CM023098.1, read as the reverse complement.
ACCAAATAAGAAGAAAGTCAATTCACCCATGGTTGGCCACCCAAGAGGTCATTCAACTCAATCCTCATTCCCCTGCACCAAGTAGATTACACAATCCACCGCAAGAGTACATCCAAGGCTCAAACCATTCCCATAGTTATCTCTCTTAATCATCGAGTTATTAAACTCTTAAAACTATTCACAAAATCAGTAGTATATTCTCGATTCCTAATCACACTAACTGCAAGTTCTCAAATGCGCCGCTTCTATCTTCTCCCTTATACTTGAATTGTGGTTTAATTCCCAAAGTGAGCTTTTGAAAATTCAACAAGGGCTATTGAAGTTACAAAATTTTCTTCAAATTCAGGGTTTACCTTACTAAAATGCAAGTTCACAATTCTTTCAAAACTTAAGATTTCTTTTTCAAACATAGCCAAAGTCATGGACTTAAAATATATTAATTTAATATCAACAATTGAAAACACGGTTGGAAAATCTCAACTTTCCTCTTAGATCCTCTATACATAAATCTATCAAACTCATCAATTTCCTTCCAACTCTTAATTCAAAAAATATACTGAATTTACATACATATCAAAAGTGACATCGTTATAAAATATTTGAAGCACAAATGCTCATTTCCAATTATCGCTTTGAAAGTAAAACTAGTACATTTTAGTTTTCTTTAGACTTCAAGTGAAAATCTCTAACAAGCTACACAAGTAGGAAGACGATTTTGTTCTTTGAAAACCCCTTTTTTTTCTCTCTTTTTTTTTTTAAGTCAAAACCAACACATAAGGTATCGACTAATAACCTCATAAGTTTCTCACATAATCTTTCACTTCAATGTAACATTACCTAGTTCTTTTCCACCAATCCCATATAAGAAACTCTCAAGTAACAAATGCTCTTTAAACCACTAGGATATAGTAAGTTCTCCAATTCACATAATATTCAACTTAATCCCACAGTCCACACTAAACCTCCAATCTAGGATACACCATGTGGATCTGAAGCCTAAACTCGATACCACTGTAACAGCCCCCTTCCCCTAAACCAGAGGGTTCATGGACCGCCTAACTCTCGCCAGACTCACTCACTTGAATAACTAAAACACTTCAAAGAAAATGTAAATAACCATTCCAAATCAAATCACAACTAATAACATTATTAAATTCAACTTACATCCCAACCTCTCAAATTACAGTTCAATGTACTTAAGGTACAACCAGAATTCACCTTACAAACTAAAATATCAAATTTAGCATTTCAAGCTAAATTCAAAAGATACGCATCCAATCTTAACTAATCATGTCTTCACTTGGGTACTGATCCCGCTAAAGAAAACAAATTTAAAAGAATGAGCTAAAAGCCCAAAGAGTGCCAAAAGACTTGCAATTCACATAAAACAGCTTCAAATCATATTTCAAGTTTAAGAAAAATTAAAACATGTAAATAAACACGTAAATAGGTGCTGCCTGATATACCAAGTAAACTACCGAGGGACATCGCCAACTAAGTAGACTAGTCGAGGGATTTCACCCAACGACGCCACATCAATTCATCAAACTACTCGAGGGATTTCACCCAACGGTAGACTAGTCGAGGGATTTCACCCAACGACGCCACATCAATTCACCGCAACTACCGAGGGATTTCACCCAACGGTAGACTAGTCGAGGGATTTCACCCAACGACGCCACATCAATTCACCGCAACTACTGAGGGATTTCACCCAACGGTAGACTAGTCGAGGATTTCACCCAACGACGCCACATCAATTCACCGCAACTACTCGAGGGATTTCACCCAACGGTAGACTAGTCGAGGGATTTCACCCAACGACGCCCCAAACTAGTCAAGGTAGTCACCTATCGATGTCACATTAGTCACAAGATAGTACATTATTCTTTGAATTCTCAATATCACACTAAAAGGAGAAAACACATGAAATTCAAGTCTTCAATTTCTTTGCAAATATAAGTTGAGCAAGTTGTTTCATAAGTCATTTTCAAGTAGTAGAAGAATATTTGGTTTAGAAACACATTGGAATACTCACCATGATTCGTGAATCAAACGGCAAGCAAGAAGATTAAACTTCAATAGTCGGGTTTTCGATGAAATCTGGTCACCTCAATTCAATCAAGAAACTTAGTGAATGGTGGAATAAATAGCTCACAATAGCCCCTCAATCCTCAAGCTTCATAGTCGGCTGCTCCTCCTCCAAGTTGGTCCAAAAATCACCAAGAAAGACTAGCAAGATCCTTAAGCTTTTGGTGGCTTCAATGGAGGTTTTGTTGTAGTTTTTGAGAGAACAAGAAGGGGAAGAAGAAGATGGATGGCCGGCTGCTTGGAGGGAGAAATGGAGGAGAAAATGAGAAAGGAAAGGATCGGCTGTTTTGGAGAAGAAAGAAAGAAAATGAGTGGTTGGGGTTTGTTTGACTTTTTGGGCTTTTGTGTAAAATGGAAGAAATGAGGGGAAAATGAATAATTTGATGAAAAAAAAATCAATTTTGTTGTATCGGATCGGTTCACACGACACGACACTACAATCCCGAGCACATGTTCTAACATTCGAAACTTATGTCTAATAGTCGATCCTAGACCCGAAAATACAAATTTAAATATTCAAACAATTTAAATTAGGAAAATAGTTTTAAACGCAAAAAAAAAAATATTTTAAAACTTTTCGTGTCGTTACAATTGATAAATGACATTCAAATAATTCAAACTAATTTTAATGAAGTAATTTTGTGAAATTATGAAAATTTGAAATTTTATAAATTAAGTTGATGGTTAAACAAGGTTTTAAAATAAAAGGATGTAACGTATGGCGTATTTGCAATTAAAATGATCTAAAATAATGATTCAGAGAAAATAAATAATTAATTAATTAAATAGGTCGAATAAAATAAATTTTTGGGTCCTTACACCTTATGCTAGAGATAGTTTACGTCATCTTAGGTGTCCTGTTTATTTTACTTGTGTGAAATTTATTTTGAATCCTTCTATGTCATGTGTTTCTTTTGAGTCTGCGATTCTTCTAGTTTGTCTTTGAGTTATTTTAGTAACCTCGCTTTCATTCTAACTATGTGAGTCCCATGTGTTCCATTAGTTTTAAGTGTCTTGATATTATCCATGCATATCCCACTCTTTAGTAATTCTAATGTCTTTTTTAAATTGTGTTCAAAATGTTAGGATGGTGCATGACGCTCACATATACCCCTTGTTATCGGAAAGTGTTGAATACATCTACTGATGAATCTTACTCTTCGCTCTTTGTATTTGATCCGTGTCAAAGACCTGAGATCGTGGCAAAACCATTGTGAGCTGATGTGCATGTTGGTTCGCGGTTCAAATTGGGTAGACGGCATGCTTCTTGGCTCGCATTCATACAAATGTTCCCCGGCGTTTCATCATAACCATCCTTCATTTGGGACAAATCGCCTTCAAGAGGAGGGAATGATGAAAGAGCTGAAAGCTGTCCAAGAAAGAATTCATCATTCAAAGGGGTCCAAGTGATTGAAATTCAAGAAGATGCATTTGAAGGATTGAAACCCTAGCTTTGGCTTAAAAATCACATTTGATTTAGGGTCTCAATTCACCATCTAGAGTTATGTCTAAATTCCATTTTTGTACTTAGTATGTTGGGTCAATTGCCTTGCTGATTTTGGCTTGGTGCTAATTCAAATCCAAGCTGCTAGTAAGTTAGTTTAATTTCTGGTTAGTAAATAAAGCTTTGAACCGAATTGGTCAAGCCTAGTCAATTAGGGTCTTGGTCAACCAGGTTTCTAGTCCTTGAGGGATTGACTGCCGCCATTTAATTGTTTCCTAGTAGTAGTAGGATTAGTTTTCCAAGGCTATAAATACAGCCTATGATGGACGCAAATTACAACCAAGTTTATCAATCAATTTTCAGCTTATTCTGTGAGAATAATACGTCCCTTTCTAAGAGATTCCTTCTTGAATACTTGAGAGGTTTCGAAAGTGTTCAATCACTTATCAATCAAGAACCACACCTGATTGTGCCATCTACCAACAGCCTTTTGATATCTCCAGCTTGAAGAGATTGAAGACGAAGTGATCTATTGAATTATGGATACAAAGGATGGAAATTTATGGACCCAGCCTGAACTGAATTTAGCTTGATTGATAAGTTAAACTTGAACAAAGGAACTCATTCACTTTGTATCAAGTTTAGGCTTATCAATTCAAGAACGCTGAGTTGTATGCCTTTCTACCAAATTCCTTGTCTGCAATTGCCAGATTGTGGGCTGAGATTCACCCGTAGGTTCGCAATCTCGAGGGTTAGAAGGGTCAGAGATTTCCATCCTTTGTATCCATAACCCTGCTCAAGATAGATCATTCCACAAGGCCGCCAATTGCGGTCTCAAGAGCTGGAGCTTGGAGATCTGGGTTCGATCAGCTTGGTATCAGAGCTCGCCTTGAACCAGGTTAATATCCCTTTTCTTCTTGTTTTCCTCTTGTTAAAAAAAAAAAAAAAACCGTTACTGTTCACCAGGTACTGTTCATCGCTACTGTAGCATACTGTTCATCCCGAATTAACTGTTCATCCGAATTTTTCTCTTGTTTTCTTACTTGTTGGTCTTGTGTTCTTGTGTCTTGAGTCTTGAATAAAAAAAAAACAAAAAAAAAATCTGTCTACAAGTTCTCGAATCCATCGTAGGGTTTTCTTTCTTGTTGTCCATCCTTGTTCTTGTTGTCCATCTTGTTTCTTGTTGGTTGTGTCGTATTGTGAGATGTTCTTTGTGTTCCATTGCTGGAAATTTGTGGCTGTCTAAACCAAAATTCCGTATTCCTTTGTTGAAATTGTTGAGCCTTGAATGTTCCTTGAATTCTTGAAACAAACTCCAAGTTCTTGAACTTCCAAGTTCTTGAACAAGTTTCAACCAAAATCTTGAATCTTCCGCTGTTTTCTTGAATCTTTGAAACTGATTGAACCTTCCTCAAATCTGGGAATTCTACAAGTGGTTCTTGAAGTTTAAAGGCAGAATTCAATTTGGCTGAAGTGAAAAAAGAAAAAAAAAGAGAAAAGAAGAGAAGTTTAAAAGAAAGAAAAGAAAGAAAGCACAAGCCAAATTTCTGTTTGAACTCTTAGTGGGTCTGCCTTTCATATTTTGATCCAAATTTTGTGAGTGCAATTGTTGTTCCAAGGTTGAACCATATCTTGTTGATTGATAGAACACAATTGCATGATTTGGAAAGGCCAAATCAGAATTTAGAAGCTGCAACATAAACAAGAAAAATCAGTTTCCAAATTCCAGTTTTCCTTTCCAAATTTGATAAGGGTTCTTGTTGCTTAAAAAATAGAGACCTAATAGGAAACCTCTTTCCAAATCCTTGCAAAGTAGTTTCCTAATCCCTAAACAGTAACAAAACCACATCCAAAAGGAATTTGACAGTCTTAAAACCAATCCAAAATAGGTTTGGAAGCCATTGCACCGCTTTGACCAAATCTTCATCCAAAACCGACTTGGTTTGAGCTTTCTTGAACCAAATTGCTACTTGTTGTTTTGTAGCCATTATTTACGAAATTTGTCTTGTTTTCCAGCATTTGGGTGTGTCTTTAACTTATTTTATTGTCGGTCAAGTCAATTTGTTTGTCTTCAAAATCCGATTAAGAGTCAAGTTGAAGTTTCCTAATTTGAGTCATATTTCCAAATCTGGTTTTGTCTTAGTTTCCTAATTATTTCCAGCTTCTATTGTGTCCATTTTCTAGTCCTAAATTATGTGTATTTACCCTCATCTAGGAGCCTAAGAATTTGTGGGAAATTTGACCAATTTACCCTCGGTTTCTTCAAGTCTTCTTCTAGGGTTTTCTTAGTTGTTCTCATTTGAAATTTTTCCAGTTTTGAGTCGTGTCATTCAAGTTACATTTTTAGCCATCTTCATTGTGTCAATTTCTAGCCTTCAACTGTGGGTTTAAAAGGCTAAATTCCAGCTGTGTTTGTGTCATTCTTTGTCCTTCAAATTTGAGTTAATTTCAAGTCACTCATTCCAAATTCTCATACATCATCACATGCCAACCGGATTGAATTGATTAGTCTTCTTGAGCAATTGTGAGCCAATTCATATTGTCTCAAGGATTGTAAACAAGGACTTGAAATAGTTGGTGAGATTATGAGAGTGTGATATACACTTGAGTGATACACGAGTGACGAGTATAAACACGTGAGCTTGTGTGGTGAGGAAAAATTTCTTTGTTTCACTAACTTTTTGCAGGTTATATCATGGAAAGATCTAGATTTGACTACTCAAATGGAGCAACTTGTAAGTCTAAGATGTCCATACCATCCTTTCAAGAGCGTAAGGATCCAGACGCATTCCTAGCATGGATGGAGAAGGTGGAGAGCTTTGAACTTCAATCTTATACCAGAAGGAGAAGATAAAGTTGGCTACGTCTACATTTAATGGTTATGCCTTACTATGGTGGGATCAATTTGTGAGGGAACGTCGGAGGTATGATGAACCACCTATTGTTTCTTGGGCTGTGTTGAAGAGAATCTTGCTTAAAAGATATGCTCCTATTTATCTCACCTAATTTGTTGTAAAGTTTGCCTTACTTCACCAGGGTTCTAAGCCCGTGGTTGAGTATTATAACAAGATGAAATCCATAATAAGGAAAATGGGAAGCGAGGAGCATCTAGGAGTAGCTATTGATCGATTTTGAATGGTCTAAATAAGGCCATTGCTAACCGCATTGATTTGCTACCACATATGGAGTTAGAAGATGTTGCACTTGCAGCAATGGAAATTGAGGAGAAGCTCAAGAGGAGGAGGTCCAAGTCATCTACTTCTTCAACCCTCTCCTAATCCTAAGTCATCTTGTAGTAGACCAATACCGGTGCACAAAAAAGAAGAGAGACAAAGTTGGAAAGATGAGCTTAACGCATTGTTAGATTCCAAGATGGATGAACTTAGGCAAGCACTAAAGGACTATTCTACGCCATGCATTGAACCGCCTAATCAAGCCACTATTCAAGTTGCTAGTGAGCAAAAGGAAAACATCGCACATGAGCAATCTCATAGTGAGCTCAATAATGTAGAGAGTGAGTTGAATGAAGAAAAAGAAAAGAGTGCACGTGAGCTAATTGTGAGTGGAAAATAAATGAGCGTGAAAGGGCTTTATTATTTTTCTAACAATCTTAACTTTACTTTGTTTAGTATTAATGGTCTTTTTCAGGTACAACAAGGTGAAGTAAAGATGGTTTTGTTAGCGCCATTGCAAAGTCTTTAAAAGGAACCATGTTCTTCGAGGCATTGCAAATTTCTACATTCACTCCAAAGATTTGAGGACTGCTTTCACCAACCAACCTTGAGTTTGAAGGAGTTTTCAACCTTATCCTCTAGTTAATTCTTTTGCACTTAAAAGTCCGTACAATTGTTTGACTATGTCGATTGTTGTGATTGTCCTTTGAGTCATTTTAAGAGTTGTAATTGTTTTAATGGGTCCAAGTTTAATGTTGAGTCCTTATGAGTTATTTGTTTTCTTTAAGTCAAGTGATTATTGTGTTAAGAATACATGTTTGTCTAGTGATATTTGTATGTTTTTAGGGTGTGTTAAAGGTGTTGAATACTACTACATGGTGTTCACATATTTCCCACTTGTTATCAATTAGGTGAATTGGGTGAATCCATGTGTTTTGTTGATACTCATTCCTCGCCTTCGCTTTTGATCTGTGTATCGATCTGAGGACTAATCGCTTACTGGGAGGGAATGATGTGAGCATGGATGCCAATGTGCTTACAAATTGATCAAATTCAAATGCCCCGAAGTTGATTCATTCCAAGTTGTTTTATTCAAAAATTGGTTCTAAGATGGTTAGCAAACTTGGAAAACGCTGGTCAAGCTGGAGGAAGAAGCGAAGTTGAAACGAAGAGGAAGTGGAAGATGCGCTGATCCATGGATCAACCGCGACCCAATACCTCGCGGATCCTCTCCTCGCGGATCGTGGTCGGGTTTAATTTTCTGAGATCCATGGATCTATCCACAACCACGCTCATGGTTCTAACTCACAATCCCAACCGCGAATTTTGTGATTTTTCCACTTTTTGCATATTTTCTCTAGTTTATTGTTTTCATTGGTTCAATATCCCAATTAGGTAATTACAGTATTAGTTTTAGTTATTTGGTAGTTTCCTAAGAAACAAGGGTCCATGTTGGCCAAATCCATTAGTATTAGGTTTAGTTATTTTGAGTCCAAGTTGGACTAGGTTTTGAGTCTTTGTAAAGGCTATAAATAAGCCTCTCTTCTCCAATATTTTCATAAGACTTTGATTAATGAAAATTGAGAGTTTTCTCTTTCTTGTTCCTTGGGAACGCCCCTTGATACAAAGTGAATGAGTTCTTTTGTTCAAGTTTAGGCTTATCAATTCAAGAACGCTGAGTTGTATGCCTTTCTACCAAATTCCTTGGTTCGCAATTCGCTAGATTGTGGGTTGAGATTCACCTGTAGGGTTCTGCAATCTCAGGGTTAGAAGGGTCGAGGATTTCCATCCTTTGTATCCATAACCTGCTCAAGATAGATCATTCCAAGGCCGCCAATTGCGGTTCTCTCAAGAGCGGGAGCTTGAGATTCTGGTCTGCATCACTTGGTTCGCTAATTCATTGTTCTACCGGGTTGAGATTAAATTCAAGGTTCTGTAGTTCCGGGTTAGAGGGGTCAAGAGTTTTCCCAACGCCAACTTGATATTCGCCTAGGTCCTGCTATCCAACTCACATCATCAAATCGTAAAGTTCAAACAATTCAAGAACGCTGAGTTGTGGCCTTTCTACCAAATTCTTGGTTCGCTAATTCTGCTAGATTGTGGGTTGAGATTCACCTGTAGGTTCGCAATCTCGAGGGTTAAAGGGGTCGAGGATTTCATCCTTGTATCCATAACCTGTTCAAGATAGATCATTCCGGCCGCCAATTGCGGTCTCAAGAGCTGAGTTGAGATCTGGTTCTGCATCAAATGCCTTCACCCTTTTTTGGTGCCATTCCATATTTTCCGTCTCCAGTCCAGAAAGAATTACCAGCTTCCTCTAAGAATTATTCCAAATGGCTCCGCGAACAAAGAGAGCTCCGAAGAAAAGCAGAGCAAGAAGAAAAAGAGAGGAAACACCGTGAACAAAAAAGAAAAGAGAAAATGCAAAGAAAAAGCTGAAACCTCTCAAGAAATGGCGTAAGACATAAAAGATGTTTTATGTTTTCTCATGGAAATAATCCTATTTCTTTTTTGCAGAACAAGTTGAATCCAGCCTTCCAAAAATCAATGTGATGGAAAATGCTTCAATCAGACAGAGACGTCACCTCAAGAGACTACACCGAGGATACATCCAAGAAATAATTTCTGAATCTTCGACTCAATACCCGACTCTCAAGACTCAACCAAATTCTATCTGATTCTCGATCAATTGGAAAGATTCCTCATGTCTTCATGGCTAGAGAAGTAAACCGCAGTAAGTTCATTTCCTTCGCATCAAGAAGACATTCCTTATGAGGAACCCCGACGGCAAAGAACCCAAGAAAAACAATCATAAAGTAGTATTTCTATCTTCACCATTGATGATATTCCTTCTTCTCAATGGGAAAAAAGATTCCAAGAATTTCATGCATGGATGACTGTTAGACATCTTACAGTTGATTCAGCTTTTGATATTCTAAGTGAATTTATCGCTCACTTTGTGTATATTAAAAGATCGGTGGGTCTCGTTAGGAGATCAAGACAAAACAATTTTTCTCACCAGACAAGATTTTGATCAAGCTATTGAAATCTTGAATACTACATTCTTAGGAAGCCCTCTTGAAAATAAAGAACTTAAAAGAAAAGAGTTTTTTCAGATGAAATGTCACTCATATGAAAGAAAGGATTTAAGCGACATTTCAAAAGAATGACACAACTCTTCTATATCCTTGGTGCAGATATAAATTTGAAGCAAGCTTTCTTAACATCTCTTCCTCATATTTTGTCCAACAGTGCTGAAATCTATATCCATAATCGATATGGTTCTATTTTGAATCTCAATCAGAGGTCAAATTCGCCAAGCTGTATTCCTATCCCTTGAAGAAATTTGCAATAAGAGAAAGGTGATTCGTGAATACATGAAAGGAGATGTCTGCATGGATCAAGCTTGCAAAAAGCCTGAATTAATCATTAAAAGTACATGCAAGGCTTGCTCTACCAGGAAGAAGAAGAAAACTTTTCCCAAGTTTTCTGCGAAGAAATTCAAAAATCAAGACAGCAGTAAATTCTACAAACGAGGATCTAAAATGGAAATTCTTCAGAAAAGAAAAGAATTGATACATCTTCCGATCGATGTTTCATCTGGACAAAAAGGACATTATGCTTCAAAGTGTCCTCAAAAGAAAAAGGGTCTCAATCTAATTCAAAAAGTCCAGGATGAGCTTCACATCCCTGTTCTCAGTGAATTAGAATATGTTTTTTCTGAAGAAGAAGAACCTTCTGATAAAACTATTTTTGCTTTACAGGTTCAACAGCCAAAGAATCAATTTCATTACATGGAAGCAGCAAAAACGTGCCCACAAGCGTTACTCCATGTCTTGAAATCCAAGTATGATAAACCAATTCCTCTCATTGGTTTTTTTGATTCTGGTGCAGAAATGTCAATCCTCAATCAGGATATTTTACCAGAAGAATGTTGGAAGTATGAATCCCATACTTTCAGGTCAGTTAATGGAGAATTGTTTGAAACAACCAAGGTAACCAAAAATCCCATTATCATTAGATTTCTCCCAGATTGTGAACTGAAAACTCACATTATTGGAGGAAAAATGCCAGGAAAAGATTTGATTATTGGATTTGATATTTATGAAAAGGATTTGTACGTGTTAAAAGCAAAAGGGATTCAGTCAAAGAAATTCTTTAAACCCTTCACTGATATCCAAAATCTTTTCATATATGATTCCACATTGCCTGAAAAGACCCCGACAATTTCAGGGATTTCATTGTTAAGCAATCTTGTGCCCAAAATCATGTGGAATTCATAAAAAAATGTAACCACCCTCTGTGGAAAAACCCAGATTTCTTCATTAAACTTCCTTTCTCAAAAAGTGAAGAAGCCAATCCTACCAAAGCTAGTCACCCAGGAATGAACCCTGATCATTCCAAACTTGCTGAAAAAGAATGTCTAGAACTTCTTGAATTTGATCTCATCGAAATTTCAGAATCGCGATGGGCATGTCAAGCCTTTTATGTGAATAAGCGATCTGAACAAGTTCGAGGGAAAATGAGGCTTGTCATCAACTACCAGCCCTTAAATCTATTTTTGGCCGATGACAAATTTCCTATTCCAAATAGACATTCTTTGTTCTCTTTGCTTGTGGAAGCAAAATGGTTCTCAAAGTTTGATTTAAAATCAGGTTTTTGGCAACTTGGGATTTGTATTGAAGATAGGTACAAAACTGCTTTCAGATAAATTACCATTACCGGTGGAAGGTGATGCCTTTGGTTTAAAACAGCACCTTCTCTTTCCAAAAGCTATGATTCGGATATTTGAGCCTATCCTCCATACTTGTCTTGTGTATATTGATGATATTTTGTTGTTCTCCAAAACATTTGAAGAGCATATTTCTTTGCTCTACAAATTTGCTGAAATTGTTGAAAAATTTGGCATCATGCTTTCTGAGAAAAAAAATGCTTTTGTGCCAACAAGAAATCACTTTTCTTGGGATGAAAATCTCAAATGGTACTTGTGTTCCCGAGACACACATTGGAGATGCTATCCAGCATTTTCCTGAAAAGATTTTTTCGTGAAACATCCCACAATTTTGGTATTGTAAATTATGTCGTGGACTTTATCCCTAATGTTTCCCAAGATACCCAACCTTTAACCAAACTCCTCAAGAAACATCCCATTCCTTGGGTGTGAACAAACTCAATCTGTTCAAGCACTGAAGAAAATCCTGCATAATCTACCTGTTCTTCATATCCCTTCTTCTGAAAATCTCATCCTTCAAACAGATGCTAGTGATTTCCATTGGGGAGCCACCCTTCTAGAAAAATCTGGAAAGGAAAGAAAATGTTGTGGATTTGCCAGTGGAAGCTTCAAAGACAGTCAATTGCATTACCATTCTTCTTACAAAGAAATTCTTGCAGTCAAATATGCAATTGATAAATTTGAGTTTTACCTCACACCAATCTCTTTCACAATTGAGATGGATATGGGAAGTTTTCCTCGATGATTTCTTTCAAAAATAAGAAAATTCCTAATGCCCAATTGCTTAGATGGTCAACTTGGTTTTCCCAGCTCATTTAAAGTTACTCATATCAAAGGAAAATCAAACATTGTGGCCGATTTCTTCTCCAGAAATCCTCCAAAGGAATCCCTACCTTCAATTCGGATGTACTCCAGTATCATCCCTTCTTTCCCAAATCCACCTGAAATCTTGTCTTTATCTCAACCATGGGAAAAAGAAACACTAGAAAATGCCAGAAGGAACCATGAAATTTCCGTGTTTGCTAATTACGGAGGCTCCATCCTAAACCCTTTGGTATCAACTCGAGTACCCATTTTCCCAGATCTTCATTGCTCAGACCATGATTTTTCCTGATCCATTACTATGGGTTCTCTGGTATCTTTGCCATTCATATCATATTCTCATGGAATTTCATTCCCTTTTGCAGTAGTTTAAAACCTTGCCCCATATCAGCAAATTTTTCTTAAATGGTTCAAACCAAAAGAATGGTGGATTGATCTTTTTAAAACCCATAGAGACTATGTGATCTTACATTTTCACAGGCCTGTCAATATCCAGGAAAATATCTTAACAAGACTTCCTCTGCTCGATCTACAAAGTTCTGAAGTTTTCTATCCAAGAAGATGATCATGTTTATGATGAAGCCCAGAGGTACATATTTCAGATCAATGGCGTCATTCCAGAAGTTATTTGGCCAGGTTTTCATGGGCCATGGAATTACCAAAGAAGTCATCCTCATTTCACAGAATCCGAAAGCCCAAAGAGTACAAAGAAATGATGGAAGATTCTCTAATGCAAGATTCACAGATGAACCCAAAGATCTCAACCCAAGACTTCACAACCCCAAGCCAAGTGGAAGTCTCGTGAAAGACGCCGACACTCAACAAACTAAGAAACCATGCCCGACACCAAGCATTCATTGAAGAGATGAATATCACGGATCCGGACTCAACACCCTGATACTCCGGTCAAGTCTTCACCGACTATGGCAAAATGTCGACTAAAAGTCTATAGCCTTTAGGCTTTTATGACTTTATGACCACCTTTATGACTTTTGGACACAAGTTTGTCCTTTGGTGCCTTATAATTGCTGCTATGTTCCAATAATTGCAGCCAAGTTCTTTTGTCCTTTAGTGTCTTATAATTGCTGCTATTGTACAATAATTGCAGCCATGTCATTTTGTCTTTATAAGACTTCATTTGTCATGTAAAAAGGTCAACAATTGTAGGCAGCTTTTTGCTTCAATTGTCTTGACTTTAGTTTGCTTTTTGAAGCTTTTCTACGTAAGTTTGGTTTGCAGAAGATTGAGTCTTGTAAGTCTTGTACAAAAATCTTTGTGGGTCCTACTTAGGGACTTTAGCTTTGTAAGTTGTTCCGAGTCTCTTGTAAGCCCTATAAAAGGGTACCTCTGTTCTCATTATGAGGGGATGATCGAGTTTTATGAAATAAAATTCTAGAGTCGAGAAGTTGTTTTCTCAAGATATGATGTTCTAATTTTCTCTCTCAGACAACCCGATTATCTGATTCCCTTGTTCTTTAATATACCTTGGTAGAAGTTATCAGCAAAGATTCCTGATAGATTAAAAGCTTTCGTTGTCTGTCCTTCCGAGATTAAGGCTAAACCTCAAAAGTAGTCGAAAGAAGTAGCAGGAGGCGAAAGAAGTAGACGAAACTCTGGTAAAGCCAAGACTCTGATGACACCAATTATTGCGGAGATCTGGTTGTCAAGAGGAGTGGACCGAATTTCCTTCTTCTTGTTGAGATAGGATTTTAAGTCTTTTTAGCGATTTCCAATTAGTATTAGGGTTTGCTTTGTAAAGGCTATAAATAGCCTAATTTTCCTTCGTTTTAAAGGGTAGACGAATTATTCCAGAAATTTGAGAGCTTTTTCTCTTGGTTCTTGCGAGAACAATTCTTGAGTGCCTTAGACGTTTTCTAGGTGTTCAAAAAAGACTTTATCAATCAAGAACGCATTGATTGTGGTGTCCCTACCGTCGAATTTGGTCTCGAGTCGCCCTTGATCAAGTTGATATTCCACTGCCCAACCGTGGTGACATTGTCTAGATCCTGTGAGCTTGTCGTGTTACGAGTTTTGTTTGAAATAGGGCGAAGGATCGTATCACAAAGGCTTATGATTAGGTCTCTTGGCCTTTCCTGTTGGGTGTGCTGCGAGCTTTTTGCTTCTTAGAGGGCTGGAGATTAGGAGCATATGATGAAAATAATGACTGTCACCTGCAGGACATTATCCAGCATTTCAATTCCCAGGGTGAAGCTGTCTACTATTTCCAACACCCTTTTAATGGTCATGTCTATTTTGACATCTGTGAAAATTGTGATGACTGCTAGAAAGATAATTGGGGTTTTGATTACTCCAAAACCAAAAAAATGAAAAAGAAGGTACCCAATGATCCATGTTCAGGTTATTCATCCAAACCAGATGAACCTGATCAATCTCCATCCTTTACTTCTTTAAGAAGTCAATTTGACAGATACACCATTCCAAACAAGTGGACTCATAAATCCAAGCCTTTATCTCCAAAACCTAATAAGGATCTTCATCCTTATTTACCAAAAATGCTCCGAAATCCTTAAAGAAACTGAGGGATGTTGCCCTCCTGCTATACCTGTCCCTCCAGTACCCACAGAATGCTTCATGTTCAACCCGGAAGATTTTCCTCCCCTTCAATCATTCATTAAAAATGGAGTAAAATATACAATCAAATTCCAAAATTTCGCTCCTACTGTGTTACCTTCTGGACAATCACTTCCAACCAACAAGACTGAAGAAGTCTTAAATTGGCAATCAGAAAATGCATTAGTCCAAAATGCTGCTTTGACTGATATTCATCAGGAATTCTCCAAGGTCTCTTCCAAATTGGCTAAGGTGGAAACTGAAGTCAAAAAATCTTCTTCTGAAACTCTAAAATTCATTTCTGTTCTTGAAAAATGCCTCAAAGAACTCAAGTATCAGTTGCCTTCATATGGTGTTTCTCCTCAAAGATTTTCAGAACTGAAAGCTCAAGACGAACAATTTCTTCGCAACCAGCTTGAGAACTTAAGGAGTACAGGAGAATTTTCATATGGTCCGAAAACCACACAACTTGAATCTCAGCCATACTATTCCACTACACTCTATGGGGCACAACCCATAAGTTACAACCCAACTGCTTCATACTTTTACAATCCATTTCCTTCAAACTCAGCTTATCCATCCACTTTTGCAACATACACTCCCGGACCAAAAAAGCCAGAGTTTGATCTTGCTACTTTTGCTAGAGAATATAAAAAAGCTACAACAAGAAGTTGAAACAAAACAAGCAGCTGGAAAAGCCCAAGAAGCCCATGAAGCAAAAGAAAAGCAAGCTGCTGCAGAAACATCCACAAAACAACAAGAAGAAAAACAAATTCTTATGATGAATTCTACTAACAATGTTATTTCTTCTTTATTGAAGAAATTCTCAGGACAAGAACAAGAGATAATCTCTTCTGAAGAAACTTCATCTGAGGACCAAAGCATTGATCAAACTGCATCACTTAGTGATGAAAATTCTGATCAATCTGACACTGATGACCAAGACAGTGATCTTCCTCCAAACTATATGGTCAGACCTGATGACCCTATAGTAGATGACCCGTCTGATGAAGAACAACCTGAGTCTTCACATACAAGATCATCTAAGTTTTCCTCCTCAAAGCCTAAGAGCTCTACGTAGATCTTCACTATAGATGATATTCCATCATCACAGTGGGAATCACGATTCCAAGATTTTCATGCTTGGTTAAATGTTCAAGCTTTAACTATGGTCCAGCGCTGATGTCGGATCAGCCTAAGGCTGGAGGGTCATCCACATCTTTGTCTTCTCTCATGTTTCAAAAAAAAGCTTTTTCAGAACTCTTTAAATCAGCGCCCAAGAATCCACATGTGGAAGTTCGAGCAGCCATGTCTATCCATCGTAGGGAACCAGCAGTGGTTTTCGATAGGGCTGACTTGGAAGCTATCGCATCCCCATACCAATTTTCTTTGGTTGGGAAATTCTCCAGGGGCAGACTATCCATGGAAGATTTGCGCAAGTTCATTCTTACTCTGGATCTCAAAGACAATGCCAATCTTGGGTTGCTGGATAACAGGCACATCTTGATTCGGTTATCTAATGAGAAGGATTTTCTGTGGTTGTGGTCGCAAGCATTTGGTACGCGTATGGCAAGCCAATACGGGTTTTCAAGTGGACCACTTCTTTCCAACTTGACAAGGAGTCATCTCTAGTACCAGTTTGGTTCCAATTGCCCAAGTTGCCGATTCATCTATTCCAAAAAATCGTGCTTATTCCAGATTGTTTCGGTACTTGGCCGCCCATTGTTCGTGGATTCTGCAACGGTAAACCTCTCTAGCCCGAGTGTGGCAAGGGTTTGTGTGGAGGTAGATTTGCTAAAAGAGCTTCGATCGCGGGTGTGGGTAGGGTTGGGAGAAAATGATGGAGTTTGGCAATCCCTTATTCCAGAAAAGCTGCCTGCATACTGCTCATTTTGTTTTCATCAAGGGCATTCTTTAGATGAATGTCATCTCAAGAATCCAGGTTTGTGCAAAGAGAAGGTTCAGCGACAACATGTTGAGGTCAAACAGCGGTTAGGGGACGCCAAATTGCAGGCGAAGCCCGTAAGGATGGAGGAGCCGGCTCCACCTCAGGCGCCCGTGCATCAGCAGCGACCTGATCGGCTGGAGGGCGGCGGCGGTGAGAAAATTTTGGATGGTAAAGGTGGAGCCAACAGGGCTGCAGAGGAGAGTTCCGGTCCACTGAAAAGTTTTTCTCCTGAAATGCAACTGATTGTCCAACATGGTGCAGGTGTTGAGACTACTTTGTCAACTCAGCAGGATGAGTCACCAAAGGTTCACCTGCAGACCTTAGAGGTGACTCATGCCGAGGAAGTGCAGAGCCCAGAACGTGCTGATCATGCCTTGTTACACGTTGATGCCTTCGCACCAATGGTTGATCAAGCAATCTCGAATGCGGCAGAAGCAATTATTGAATCCTTAGCAGAAAAGGTGGCTCATCAGGAGGCAGAGTCAGATATGTCAGATACCAAAGAAGCTGATCTCCATCAGCAGGTGTGGACTAAGTCTCTGAATTTATCTCCTCGGCGGTTGGGGCCATCTCAATCATCTATAGAAAGGCTAAAACATCGTTTGGATGGGCTGTGTGCAAGAGATGATCTAGCTGTTAAAAGACACACGCTATGAATTAAAGGTAACACTTCTGCTCAAGCTTCTTCGGTGTTTTAAATGATTAAGTTCATGTTTTGGAATGCTCGAGGGGTTGCTAATCAACTCACCCTGTCGCGGATTAAAAAATTACGGAAATTACATTCGTTATCATTAGTTGCCATATGTGAACCAATGGTTGAGTGCACGCATATTGATGCTATTTGCCGAAAACTGAAGTTTCCACATGCAGTATCTAATATGCATGGCTCGCTTTGGGTATTCCATACTGATGATTTTTCAGCTTCAATAGAGGATCAAAATGAACAATTCTTGGCCATCCGATGTTCCTACGTAGGCTGGAAAGAAAAATTTGTAGCTGTGTTTGTTCATGCATCTTGCGATGCACATACCCGTTTGGGTCTATGGCCTCGACTGCTGCACTTGTGTGAGAATGGTCTACCAGTGTTATTTCTAGGAGATTTTAATGTGATTCGTTTTGCTAGTGAAAAGAAAGGAGGGCGCCCATTTCAGGTCTCCGAGGCTGCAGAGTTTAATGCGTTTATTCAAGCTGCTGACCTTGCTGAGGTAGGTTATGCTGGCTTGGAGTACACCTGGTGCAATAATAGGTGGGGGAAAGCGAGGGTGCTCAAGCATCTTGATCGGTTGATGGTTAATCAAATTTGGGACAGCTTGCATATCGAATTTACGGTTCAGCACTTAGGCTGAGCTTGCTCTGATCATTCCCCAATTGTCGCGGCGGCCAACCAGTCATTTTCTGGAGGTCCAAAAAGTTTTCGGTTTCTTAACATGTGGTGTTCCCACCATTCTTTCATGGAGGTGGTTTCAAAGGCGTGGGCTACTCCGTGTGAGGGCAGGCCTTGGCGACGGCTCTTGCTGAAGCTCAAACAGGTCAAGCTGTGCCTGGTCGAGTGGAACAAGATGGTCTTTGGTAATATTATTGACATGGTTCATAGGGTTGAAGAGGTGCTGATGGTTAAGGAGGCGTTAGCTCAAAACGAGCTGTCCGAAGCTAACATTTCCAATTTAAATGCTGCCCAGGCGCAGTTGAAGATGGCTCTGAAGCGTGATGAGGAATTTTGGAAGCAAAAGACGCGGGTACGATGGCTTCAGCATGGTGACGCCAATTCTCGATTTTTCCACGCCTTGGTGCGTCAGAAGAGAGCTCGGTTGCACTTACATAATATCCAAAGTCTAGAGGGTCGGTGGCTATCTGTGCTAGCGGAAATTCAACATGAGCCAGTGAGGCATTTCACGGAGTTCTTCTCATGTGCGCAACAGACGCTCCCTTCTCATTTGGTTGCAGCCTCTATACCAAGTTTGGTCTCTTCAACAGACAATGACACCCTTCAAGCTCTGCCGAATGCGGAGGAAGTGCGCAGGGTCGTCTTCTCAATGGACGGGGATTCGGCAGCTGGTTCGGATGGTTTTTCTGGTCGATTTTTCACAACTACTTGGGATGTTGTTCATTCCGAGGTCATTGAGGCTGTGCAGGAATTTTTTGTAAGCAGTGATCTACCTCAAGGGGTCACCTCGACCTTATTGGCTTTAATTCCGAAAGTGGCAGCTCCTATGAGCTTCTCTCAACTTCACCCAATTAACTTATGCAACTTTTTAAATAAAGTTGTTTCAAAGTTGCTAGCGAATCGACTGGAAGGGATTTTGCAGCGTATCATCTCACCTCAACAGAGTGCGTATGTCAAGGGTCAGATTATCTCGGATAATGTTCTCCTGGCTCAGGAGATGGTACGAGGAATTGGGAAGAAGGTTCGAGGCTCCAATGTCTTGTTAAAATTGGATATGGCCAAGGCATATGACAGGGTTAATTGGAATTTTTTAATGCAGGTGTTGCGTTCGTTTGGGTTTGGGGAGCCATTTATAGATATGGTATGGAGATTGGTCTCCAACTGCTATTTTTCTGTTCTGGTGAATGGCCAACCATGTGGGTATTTTAAGTCTACCCGTGGTCTGTGACAGGGGGATCCTTTATCTCCGGCGCTCTTCATTATCTCTGCTGAAGTGCTTTCTCGGAATTTAAATGGGTTATTGGGGCGATCGTGCTTCTCCCCTTATTTTGTGTCAAAACATGCTATGCCGATCACTCACTTGGCTTATGCTGACGACGTTGTTATATTTCTACGGGGAGATTCCAAGTCAATAAAAGATGTTATGCAGGTGCTACAGGAGTATCAAAACTGCTCTGGCCAACTGGTTAGTGTTAAGAAGAGTTGCTTTGCAGCTGCGCCTGGAAGCACAGGGAGGTTTAGAGAACGCGTTGCTCATTTAACGGGATTTAAGTCAACATTTTTTCCGATAAAATATTTGGGATGCCCCTTGATTATTGGCCGTGCAAAAAATTCATACTTCCATGAAATGGTCCAGGCAGTCAGCAAGCGCGTTCATGCATGGAGTTCCAAATGGCTATCGTTTGGAGAAAGGTTAGTTTTGTTGAAATCAGTACTTCTTTCTACACCGATTCACTTGCTATCAGTTTTACATCCTCCAAAAGGGGTGTTGGCATAGTTGGGGAGTCTGCTGGCTCAATTCTTGTGGGGAAATTTGGATTTCGGACCTCGCCACCATTGGATTGCGTGGAAGGAGATTTGCAAGCCACTAGAAGCTGGTGGTTTGGGAGTTAGATCGTTAGAGACCAGCTTGCAAGCCCTTGAATGCAAGCTATGGTGGAGATTTAGGCAATAGAATTGCCTATGGGCAGATTTTATGAAATCGCGGTATTGCACTGGGGTTCATCCAAATCAGGCTACGGTTGGTCGGACGGACTCCACTACGTGGAAACGCATGCTAGAAGCGCGGCCATTGGTGGAGATGAACAGTGGCTGGGATCTGGTTAGCGGCTCGATTTCTTTTTGGTGGGATAATTGGTTAGGAGCTGGGCCGTTAGCTTGGTGATGCCCTACTCTTGCGAGTGACGAATTAGTTGTAGATTTTTGGCAGCAAGGAGAATGGGATATTCCTAAGCTTTCTCGGTTACTACATGGGGAGTTGGTTGATCGGGTTGTGTTGTTGAGCTGCTGTGGGGATTTTTCTGGTAGAGATCTAATGTTTTGGAAGGACTCGCCTAGTGGGTCTTTTCAAGTCAACCTGGTAGCAAAGCATCTTAATTCGCATTATGTGTCATCATGGTTCTTCAAACAGCTCTGGTTTAAAGACATTCCCCTTAACATGTTGACTCATCTTTGGAGAGTGGTCTTGAACAGAATTCCCGTATTCGAGAATCTGCATCGATTTGGTATTTGCGGTCCTTCATAGTGCTATTGCTGCTCAGAAAGGCAGTCGGAAACTGTTCAGTATATTTTCGCCCACGGCTGTTTCCCTCAGCAAGTATGGAGTTTCTTTGAAGCTCCATTGGGAATTCAGACTATAGGTCTCTCGGTTCGGGAGAAATGTATGTCTTGGTAGATGCAGCCGTGTCGATCAACAGTTCTGGCTTGGATGCTTCGAGTGCTCCCGTCCCTCATTATTTGGCACTTGTGGAAAGCGAGAAACAGATTCATATATGATGGAGTTCGACCTGGGCTTCAATTTACTTGTAGCTCAATTTGTACGGACTTAAGGCATCTTACGTAAATACTATTCCCGGCTCTGGGTCTGTAGAGAGTGGGTTGGCTGGAATTTGTGTCACGGGTCGAAATAGTTAAGGTTCGTTTGAGGGGGATGCCGTCTTTTGGGATAAGCCCAGGTAGCAGAAATATAAGTTAAATACTGATGGCTCTTTGTTGGGAAATGGTTGTGGTGGCGGAGGAGGGGTGCTCAGGGATAGAGATGGTCGTATGATTTTTGCATTCGCTGAAGCATACTTGGAGGTCTCGGTCCTAGCGGCTGAGATGCTTGCTTTGATAACTGGATTGACAATGTGTAGGGCGCGCGGATTGGATTTGGTACAAGTTGAAGTAGATTCAAAGCTGTTGGTTCAGATGTTGAAGAAGGAAATGTCTGTTCCGATAAAGCTTCGCTGCCTTGTTCGTCGACTGTGGCAGCTGGGCGGCCAGCTTTCGATTCAGCACTGTTTTCGGCAAGGCAACTCTGTTGTCGATGCTTTGGCGGCAATGGGTAGTGCAGGAGTGTCTGCTAAGTTTCTTTCCTTCGAGCGGTTACCTAGGAAAATACGTGGTCTTTGTAATATGGATAGGCTTCGTATTCCTTCCTTCCGATTCTGGAGGGTTACTATCGCTGTAGGAAGTTAGGCTTTTTCCGCCCTCCATGATTGTGTTTGCTACTCTCTTGACTTTTGAATAAAATGGGATCAAGCCCTCCTGCCTTTGTGGCGATTTTGTTAAAAAAAAAAAAAAAAGCTTTAACTATGGAATCCAAATTTGATATTCTGACCAATTTTACTGTACATTTTTCAGGAACTCTCAAAGATACCCGTCAAGATTTTATTGAAACTGTTGACCTTCTTCATCATACTTTTCTTGGCAATGCTCAAGAGAGCAGAGAAACAAAACGAAAGGATTTCTTTCAGATGAAATGTTTTTCATATGATCGAAAAGATCTTCGTAAACATTTCAAGAAAATGACTCAATTGTTTTATGCTCTTGGTGCAGATATCAATCTCAAGCAAACTTTTCTTACCTCATTACCAAAACCTTTAGCTGATGGCTCTGAATTATATATTCAGAATAAATTTGGCTCCCTTTTGAACCTTACTCCAGGACAAATTCAACAAGCTATTTTTCTAGCCCTGGATGATCATTGCCATAAAAGGAGAGTTATCAGAGAATATTTGAAAGGTGATACATGTCTTGATAAGGCATGTAAAAAGCCTAAACTGATTACCAAAGGTACATGTAAGACTTGTACTTCTCCAAGGCAGAAAAGGAAAAGGTTCAAGAAATTCAGACTTGCAAAGAAGACCTCTCGTCCTACTAGATGGAAATATTTTCGAAAGAAAAAATTCCAATCTAAAAAGGACAGATGTTTCATTTGCAATAAAAAAAGATCACTTCTCCAAAAATTGCCCTCAAAATAAAAAGGGAGTAAATCTCATCTCATCTATTTCCGATGCCCTTGAAGTTCCTATAACAGATGATCTTGAATCATTATTTTCATCATATGCTCCCAATTGAGCATATAAAGGATCTGGCTACTGTACTGGTACCTGCATCATGCCAATCAAAGGATATGATTTAGTCTTATCAGCCTTTAAATGGGCATGATTAAATCTAACAGAAACAGAACCATCAGAAGATGAGGTAATTTTAGAATCAGAAGATTCTAAAGGTTGATTTGTGGCATCTTGGATTTTTTCATAGTCTGTAATCCATACTTCAAGGAGTAACTAGATTAATTCAAATTTTGTGATCTAACGAGGGACATGTGTGCAAGTAGCTGACTGTTTGTCATCTACTTTTATGATGAGGGCATCATCTCCACCTAGAATAGTGAGATCAAGGGCATGATTTTGAACTCTATACACCATCTGGTAATGAAGAGTTGCTGCAATAGAATTGGAGATCTGATCTGCTCCAATGATTTGGATCTGAACTTTTAAAGCATCTAGCAGATGGTTAGATAATGATAGATTAAAGTTTGGAAATAAAGTCACAAACACAGTTCCTGCATTAAGAGTCGTCTTGATAGTTGTGATACAAGCATGTTGATACTTAATGAATCTGGAGTCTAGCAAAGCTAGTCTTGCAACAACAGGTAGGCCTTTTCTGCCATGGAATGATAGGAAAAATCTGATTGCACCAAAGTGAACATGGGTGAAACCTTGCTGTTTCCACTGAGTAGGGAACTCAGGAGGAATATACAAGGTGATGAAATGTTCCTTTTTTGAAGCAGTGATTAGATGCTGATCTAACCTTGATGACTGTATGTATTCTTTGATACCTTTAGGCTTTAGGGAACCAAAAGTAGAAGAGGATGGTTTTGAGAATGCAGAATATGGTTAAGAAGAGGGACAGAGGTTGGGTTTATTTGGTCTGGTTCAACAGATACTTCGTAAAGATAATCTAATTTAGAACTATTGGAACGGCGGAAAGAAGAACAAGCAAGAGGCTCTGTCATGAAGTTATGAGTAATAAATGAAGGGCCTAGAAAATTCAAGGGGTTGGCTCTGATACCAACTTCCCTCTAGGTATCCCGGGCTACTATTTTTGGCACTTTCATGGCCTACTTTTCACAAGCTTAGTGCTTTAGGAGGTTCATCGGACCTTTTGCCTAACCCAAGAATAGTCTAAACCCCTCTATGGAAATTTAGAACTTCATGTTAGGAAGCACATTCATTTTATTTCTAAAGAAATTTTTACATCAAATAGACTCTGCCTTCTTTATGTGCAAGAAGGTCTATTTATAGCATTCTTACTTCGGATTTGAAATTCGGACTTCAAACGACACGGACGTAACACGCGAATTTGAAAATAAATACTACAACTGGCCTAAATATGTGGCTGACAACTTTGACAACTCTGACAGCTTTTACAATAATACAACTGGCCTAACAAATGGCTAACAACTTTTAAAGTCACAAGGTTCATTAAAGTCACATCACAAAAGTCACAAACTTTATTAAAGTCACACGGGCGCTCACACTTCATAAGATTCTTCCATATCCGAGGGGCTATCCGAGGCAGTGGTAGGTGGGTCTGTGATATTCATCGCAATAATGTAGTCCAGCTGTCTTTTCCAGTTGATTCTCAAATTTCTTTGCCTTCGGGATTCCGATCTACTTTTGAATTTTGGAGAAGGTGGTCCAAAGGATGAGCTGGCTTGGCCTTGCTATGGGGAGAATGGTTGTTGGGCATCTTGGAACAATAATTCTTCATACTCTTGCTTTGCTTTTTGAATAGCTTTACGATGAGGATGAGAATCTAAATAATTCCAATAACCGTATGACCCAATCCAAGTTTCATCTGGGATGACTCTATTCTCTTGAAATAAATATTTTTGGATTTCATAGTAGTCATCATCTTGGTCAAGTATACTCCCTATCTTGTGACTGTGGAAAGAGACAAAAGGTATAGCTTCAAACTATCCATTAGAAAAATGAACTGGCCTGTGGAAATGGAGAATTATATATCTCGGATATTCACGGAATAATTTTTTCCAGAACTATGCAGGCTTGAACCACAAAAGCATTTTTCTAAGCTCACACAGTAGAAGGTCGACCTCTTGGAAGGACTGGCTATGAAACTCCATGAATATTTGATATTGATGAAACAAATACCAAAATATCCATAATAATTCAGAAGGGAATACCAAATTTTTTCTTGGTATGAAGATTTGAGCAAAGAAGTATATGGGATTAATTCCAAAAGGCTGTAACATCAGTCCACCATCATAGGATCTAAAAATCTCAAGTTCATGAATCATACGATTCCTTTCTAGATCTTCCTTTTGCCATGGGTATGGAATTTGGTGGATTTCAGGTGGTACCTCAAAAAGAGGGGTAAACATCATGAGAGGTTTAGACAGAGGAGGACGAGAGAAGAAATCAGCAACAGTGTTCGCCGATCCTTTCAAGTGTTTGACTTTGAAGGTATATTGGGGAAACCAATTTGCCCACCTTAAAAGTTGGGGTGAGGAATTTGTTTCTGCTTGAAAGAAAGCATTTTGGGAACTAGACATGTCCATCTCTACTAAGAAAGCATGAGATGTCAAGAAGAAAGTAAATTTCTTAATACCATTCTTTACTGCTAAAATCTCTTTAAATGTAGAATGGTAATGGGACTCTGAGGGTTTAAACCGACCACTAGCAAAACCACAACATTTTATGGTTTTGTCTGAAAGTTCTTCAAGGAGAATAGAACTCCAGTGTTCATCACTAGCATCAGTTTGCAAAACTCTAAGACCATTTGTGGGAATATGGAGTCCTGGAAGATTCTGAAGAATCTATTTGAGAACTTTGACAGAGTTGGTTTGAGAAATACTCCAGGCAGGAGGTTTCTTTTTGAGCATGTCAAAGAGAGGAGAAGTTAGGAGAGAGACTTTTGGAATGAAATCTCTGACATAATTGACAGTGCCAAGAAATTGCTGGATTTGTTTAACAGAAAGATTGGAATCTGGAAAATTTTTTATGATCTCTGCATGATGAGATTCTGGAATGCATTTTCCTTCAGAGATTTTCATCCTTAGAAAAATAATTTCATTTTTGCAGAGAACCATTTTTTTTCTCAGAGAGCATGATTCCATATTGTTGAGATGAGATTTACTCCCTTTTTATTTTGAGGGTAATTTTTGGAGAAGTGACCTTTTTTATTGCAAATGAAACATCTGTCCTTTTTAGATTGCAATTTTTTCTTTCGAAAATATTTCCATCTAGTAGGACGAGAGGTCTTCTTTGCAAGTCTGAATTTCTTGAACCTTTTCCTCTTCTACCTTGGAGAAGTACAAGTCTTGCATGTACCTTTGGTAATCAGTTCAGTTTTTACATGCCTTATCAAGACATGTATCACCTTTCAAATATTCTCTGATAATTCTCCTTTTATGGCAATGATCATCCAGGGCTAGAAAAACAGCTTGTTGAATTTGTCCTGGACTAAGGGTCAAAAGGGAGCCAAATTTATTATGAATATATAATTCATAGCCATCAGCTAAAGGTTTTGGTAATGAGGTAAGAAAAGCTTGCTTGAGATTGATATCTGCACCAAGAGCATAAAACAATTGAGTCATTTTCTTGAAATGTTTACGGAGATCTTTTCGATCATATGAAAAACATTTCATTTGAAAGAAATCCTTTCGTTTTGTTTCTCTGCTCTCTTGAGCATTGCCAAGAAAAGTATGATGAAGAAGGTCAACAGTTTCAATAAATTCTTGACGGGTGAGAAATTGGAGTTTGTCTCGGTCACCAAGAGTATTCCACCAAGCTTTGAGAGTTCCTGAAAAATGTGCAGTAAAATTGGTTAGAATATCAAATTTGGATTCCATAGTTAAAGCTTGAACATTTAACCAAGCATGAAAATCTTGGAATCGTGATTCCCACTGTGATGATGGAATATCATCTATAGTGAAGATCTACGTAGAGCTCTTAGGCTTTGAGGAGGAAAACTTAGATGATCTTGTATGTGAAGACTCAGGTTGTTCTTCATCAGACGGGTCATCTACTATAGGGCCATCAGGTTTGATATAGTTTGGAGGAAGATCACTATCTTGGTCATCAGTATCAGATTGATCAGAATTTTCATCACTAAGTGATGCAGTTTGATCAATGCTTTGGTCCTCAGATGAAGTTCCTTCAGAAGAGATTATCTCTTGTTCTTGTCCTAAGAATTTCTGCAATAAAGAAGAAATAACATTGTCAGTAGAATTCATCATAAGAATTTGTTTTTCTTCTTGTTGTTTTGTAGATGTTTCTGCAGCAGCTTGCTTTTCTTTAGCTTCCTGGGCTTCTTGGGCTTTTCTAGCTGCTTGTTTTGTTTCAACTTCTTGTTGTTTTGAGCTTTTTTATATTCTCTAGCAAAAGTAGCAAGATCAAACTCTGGCTTTTTTGGTCCGGGAGTGTATGTTGCAAAAGTGGATGGATAAGTTATGTTTGAAGGAAATGGATTGTAAAAGTATGAAGCAGTTGGGTTGTAACTTATGGGTTGTGCCCCATAGAGTGTAGTGGAATAGTATGGCTAAGATTCAGGTTGTGTGGTTTTCGGACTGTATGAAAATTCTCCTGTACTCTTTAAGCTCTCAAGCTGGTTGCGAAGAAATTGTTCATCTTGAGCTTTCTATTCTGAAAATCTTTGAGGAGAAACACCATATGAAGGCAACTGATACTTGAGTTCTTCGAGGCATTTTTCAAGAACAGAAATGAACTTTAGAGTTTCAGAAGAAGATTTTTTGACTTCAATTTCCACCTTAGCCAAATTGGAAGAGACCTTGGAGACTTCCCATGAATATCAAGAGAGGAATTTGTCATGTAAGTGCTCAGTTTAGTGAATGGTAGGGCTTTGTGGCTTTTTCTCCTCCACTAGGGGCAGTGATCCTCTTCCCGGCTTTGTTTGTTATAGCTGCGGAAGTGCTGTCTAGGGGGTTGAATGGGCTGTTACGTGTCAAGGACTTTTTGCCTTTCTTTGTTGCAAGGGGCTGCCCGTCTGTGTCCCATTTGGTGATGATTGTTCTTGATCAGATCGGCACTCGGGCAGCTTGTGAATGTGGATAAAAGTTGCTTTGTGGTTGGAGGGCAACAGAAGGGAGAGGGCGCTGATCTCGACAACAGGTTTTGTAAAAATCTTGCCGATACGGGTATTTAGGATGCCCTTTATACGTGAGGGTCGACAACTTAAGGAATATTATTTGGCAATGGTGGAAGGGGTGAATACAAAAATCTGGGATGGAGGAATAAGCTGCTGTCTGTGGGTGCGCGTGTTGTATTGATTAAGTCGGTGTTATCTTCGTTACCCATTTATTTGCTTTCTGTGGTCCGGCCACCAAAGGGAGTTTTGGTGCACATAGAAAAAATCTTCTCGAATTTTCTGTGGGGTGATTTGGAGCATGGTAGGCGATTTCATTGGTCAGCCTGGGAGTGCATGTGTAAGCGGATAGAAGAAGGAGGAATTGGGCTACGGTCGTTAGGACAGGTTGCGGACTTTTTGGGGTGTAAGTTGTGGTGGAGATTTCGACAGGGAGGGTCGTTGTGGGCTGAGTTCATGGCTGCCCAATATTATAGTTTAGTCACCCTTGGCTTCAATGACCTGGAAACGTATGTTAGAGCAAAGGGCGCTGGTGGAGAGTCAGTTAACATAGGTCCTGTCAGATGGGTCGTGCTTTTTCTGCTAGGATAACTGGTCCGAGTTGGGCCCGCTGGCATGAAAATTTGAGGGGCTGGATTTCGCTAGGACGGTGTCCGAATTTTGGACGGGGAGTCATTGGAATTTAACAAAGGTAGCGTCTAAGGTTCCGTCAGAGGTGGTTCAAAGGGTGCAGCGATTGTTTTTGGTGGTTAGTGAACTAAGGGATGAAATGGTCTGGCCTTTAAGTAATTCGAGACATTTTGAGGTTCACACAGTCTTCCCTCTCCTTAGAAGTCCGGAAGTAAAATCTCAAGTATTTTCTGGGGTTTGGCTGCCGGGGTTGCCTCTTAAGGTTTCGTTTTTCATGTGGAGGCTGTTGGGGTCACGCTTGCCGATAGATAGTGTATTGCAAAAATTCTAGGTGCACTGGCCATCTAGGTGTGAATGTTGTCTTTTGCTTAAAACCGAGTCAGTTTGTCATTTATTTTTGGGGAGTGATTTGGCGAATTTGGTATGGAAGCATTTTGAAGCACCATTGGGGATATTTCGGCTCCACCGACGGTTTGAGGTCGGCTCTGTGTTTGGTGGGCAGTTAAACCGACCAACAAGCAACTTCGGTGTTTACTAGCCGTGGCTCCATCGATTATTTTCTAGTACATTTTGGAACAAGAGCCGATTTGAAGGTACAAAGAATGTGGGTGGGATTTGTTTTATGATTACACATGAAATTTGTATGTTATTTCATGCCAGGTTTAATAGTCAGGTCAGCTACCTATCATGGATAGCATTGCTGGATAGTCTCCACTCCTGCTCACGAAGAATAGAGCTGAAATGGGTGGTGTGGTCTAAGCCTCCGGCTGGGTGGGTCAAACTCAACTCGGACGGTGCATCTCGAGGGAATCCAAGATTAAGTGGTGGAGGAGGAGTGCTCGGACTTCAACGGGCTGTTATTTTGCTTATGCTGAAGTTCTTTGGGATATTGACTTCTCTCGTGCAGGCACGGCTTTGTGTCCGGGTTGAGTTGTGCAAGCTGAAAGGTTTTACACAGATTTTGGTAGAAGTAGATTCTAAGGTTCTGTGGAGTGTGCTTGCCGGGGAAAACAAGGGGTCATCATCGATAAGGCCAAGTGTACGTAGAATCTAGCAGCTAAGTCATCTGGGACTTTCGTTTGTGCATTGTTTTCGGGAAACAAACACAGTAGTGGACGCACTCGCCGCTTTCTCTTGTAATGCCTTATCGTTTACTCTGTTTGAGTTGGATGTATTGCTTCCAATGCCCTCTAGAGGCTTAGTAGTGATGGATAGAGTAGGGTTGCCAAAATGTAGAGACAAGAGAGGGTAATCAACCCTCACGTTTTCCTTTTGGTTTTCAATAAAAAGGGTATGAGGCCCGATGTTCATAAAAAAAAAAAAAAAAAACTAGCTAACTTGTACAGCTTGTTACCTAAAGCTATGATTCAAAACCAAGTCTTTTAGAGCAACAATTCTTACATGCATATCAATTTTTTTTTTTACAGCCATTCAAATGCGACCACATACAAATGAAATTCACATGCACACTAAGATTAATGTCTTATAAAGTGTTTAAGCCAAGATTACATCATTTTTCCACCAAAAATTTGAGAATTAAAGTTGGTAATTTTTCTCTCTCTCAGTTAGAAATGCTGAAATTTAGTAAGCATTTTCTTTAGTTTCATCAAACCATCAATCTTTTCTAGTTTACATGTGAGGACCCAAAATTTTTTTAATTTTTTTACTTATATTTCTTCACTTGCATTTATCATTTTTTCTCTATTATGTTTATATTCTATAATTGCATTGATTATCGACTCACATGAATGTGCATGGATGCCTTAATATTAGGATTTTCATTCGAGTGCCAGTAACTTGAACCGTAGTAAATAGTGATTGAGTGAATAGTAAGTTGAGAGTAAATGAATGATAGTAAAGAGATAATTAGTGGGCTGAATGTTGAACATTATTGAAACTAGAGGGGGTTAAGTGCAAAATAGACAAACTAGTGGATAAGATAAGATTTCATTGGATTTTAGCCAATGGGGAAGTTTAAATTTAGCAACTTCCCTACCATCCTTTTTTCTTTCAAGACTTCAAGCTTCATTCTTGCCTTCCATTCCATTTTAGTCTTGCAAGAACCTTAGAGAGAGTATGTGAGAACTCAAGAAAATCTTCCATCTTGAAGAGAGAATTGTAGAGAAAATCCAAGAGAACCAAGCCACCTCAATTTCAATCTCTTTTCTTCTTCTTATTCAGTGAGCTGAGAGAAAGAGAGGGCTTGGAGAGAGAGAGAGAGAGAAAGCTGAGAGATGAGAGAGAGAGAGAGAGAGCTTGGAGGAGAGAGACTTCTTAATTCCTTTAAGATTGCAAGAAAGATCCGAGCTTGGGTTAGGAATCTGACGATCCGACGTGAAGCAACTCTTGAGGAACAAAAGGTTGGGAGAATTTGCTTGTTCTTGGTTAGATCTTGATAGATCTTGGAGGTAATCCCTAGAACTACCCATAATCTTGGTTCTTGACACTTGATAGAGGTAGATCTACTTGATTTATGCAAGATCTATGGTAGATCTAGTAGTTGCTTGAAGATTCGGCACTAGATGTTCCAAGAACCCTTATGCTTGTTATAGATTTGAATCTTTGGTTGAATCTTGTTGAAAATTGGCTATTTATACCATGGGGCTAATGATTGATGAAACTGATATGGATTTGAGTGAGATTATGTGGAAGTAAATGGTTGATTCTTGGAGAAAAACTTGAGAACATTTCTGCTTGCTAGCCGAACAGAGGGGCTAAGTTTTCAGCTTGGATTTCAAAATTTTCACGGTGTTTTCTTGGCCAAATCTTACTCAAACACTTCTCAAGACTTTAAACTACAAATGTGATAGGGATCAGCTCACAGACTACACACAAGTTCAAGGGGAAGGGCCGACCTCTCCTCTAGCCCCACATGTGAGTGTTGAGCCAATGACTCGTGCGCGTGCTCGAAGGATGCGAGAGTCAATTCAAGCATTCATTTGTGCTATTCGGGAAGGCGTTGGGTGATGTGAGTTGATGACGGACCTAGATGAATATCAAGTTGGAGTTGCGGAAAACTCTTGACCCCTCTAACCCGCGGAACTACGAATCTTGAATTTAATCTTAACCCGTAGAACAATGAATTAGTGAACCAAGGCTGTTGGTAGATGACGCCACAATCAAGGGTGGTTCTTGATTGATAAGTCGATTGAACACTCGAAGCCTCTCAAGTATTCAAGAAGGAATCTCTTACAAAAGAGACATGTTATTCTCACAAGAATAAACTGAAAATTGATTGATAAACTTGGTTAATAATTTTGTACATCATAGGCTGTATTTATAGCCTTGGAAAAACTAATCCTACTACTACTAGGAAACAATTAAATAAACGGCTTGGTCAATCCCTCAAGGACTAGGAAACCTAGTTGACCAAAACCCTAATTGACTAGGCTTAGACCAATTCGGTCAAAGCTTTATTTACTAACCAGAAATTAAACTAACTTACTAATAGCAATTGGATTTGAATTAACCAAGCCAAAATCAGCAAGGCAATTCGGCCCAACATACTAAGTACACAAAATGGAATTTAGACATAACTCTAGATGATCAATTGAGACCCTAAATCCAAATGTGATTTTAAGCCAAAGCTAGGTTTCAATCCTTCAAATGCATCTTCTTGAATTTCAATCACTTGACCCCTTTGAATGATGAATTCTTTCTTGGACAGCTTTCAGCTCTTTCATCATTCCCCTCCTCTTGAAGGCGATTTGTCACAATGGTTTTGTCACAATGCTACACTTGATTGTGGCCATCTACCAACAGCCTTGGTTCGCTAATTCATTGTTCTAATGGGTTGAGATTAAATTCAAGGTTCAGTAGTTCCATGGGTTAGAGGGGTCGAGAGTCTTCTGTAAGTTCAACTTGATATTCGTCTAGGTCCGTCATCCGCTCACATCATTGGGACTTTCCAAGAAGGCCAAGCCATCATCCATATGCTTCAAGTGCACAAACTGAGTCACTATGAGGGCTAGTGTGGATGTTACCTCTAGCTCAGAAGTTACTTATTCTATGTAATTTTTCATTTTAAATAAATAGCTACAACATTGGCTATGGCGAAGCTTGCCACCAGCTTAGACGCGTCTGCCTGGTCATGAGGAGTATCTTGGTAGAAGCTTGCTGCTAGTTAGCGTGCCATAATGGTCACGCTAAGAATTTATTTTACTTTTAGTTAGTAAGTGACTCCTTATGTCACTAGGTTTCCTTAGTTTAGTAGGATTTTGTTTGTAAGCCTATAAATAGGCCATTCTTGTCAAACGTTTGGGACATTCAATTAGACATCAAATTTCAGCAATTGAGAGAGTTTCTCTTGTACCTTGTGCAAACCTTTGAATACTTTAGATTCAGTTCTAAGTGTTTTTTTGGCTTATCAAGCAAGAATCACACTTGTTTGTGGCGCCTTTCTATCTACACTACAAGTTCCTTTTAACAATTCTTCGAGGGTTAAGAAAATTAATCTTAGTTCTTGAATCAAGGGTTTTAAGGGGTTCGTGGTCTTCCATTAATCCAAACGTGGGGATTATTGTCTAGATCCGAGAATTGGTATACGAGTTCTTCCAATCAAGGTTGGGTTCGTATCATCTGGTATCAGAGCTAGTTGACAATTTTCCAAGTTATATCCTTCTTTAATTTTCGTTTTTGAGTCTTCCCAAATCTGGTCTTGTTTGTCTTGTTCATCAAGTTTGTTTCTCAAGTTCGTTCTTGCTTGTCAAATTTGTCGAGTCTTGCTTGTCGTTGCTGACGAACTTGTTCTTGTTGCTGTTTCTGCCCAAAAGCTTTTGCATGCTGTCCGAGTTTTCCTTTGTTGTTTGTGGTGTCAAAACAGTCACACCATCATCACCTTGAATTGCCAAACCGCTTTAATCCTTTTGGCTTGAAGTCTTGACCAGTTTTGTGAATCAAATTTCTGGAAAAGAACCGAATCTTGAAAGCAAAATCCTGAATCTTGAAGTTCTTGAAATAAAGCTTGAGTAATTCTTCAAAGTTGGACAAACCTTGCATTAATCTTGAAGGGCCTTGATTCTTGATTAACAAATCTCAATTCTTGATCCCTGAGGGGTGAATTGTTGCTGAAATTGCTGCAAACAAAAAAAAAAAAAAAAAAAAGAGCAAAAGAAGAACAAGCAGCCGAGAGCAACATAAAGTTGTCCAGCTAGTTCCAAGTGAGGTTCGGATTTCCCCTTGTTTCCAAACCTTGTTTCCAAATCTAAATTAAACTCAATCCTTTTTGGAAACTAAGTCTAGAATTCCATATTTCCTAAATCCATCTAGGAAATCAAGTTTCCTAAACACAAAAACTGTTCCAAAAATAGAAATTCCAGCCGCCTTTCTCCAAACCACCAACCGACCTAACAAGTTTCCAAATTGCAACTTGTTGGTTCGAAATTTCCTTCCAAATCTGTTCCACAATTTTCTGGCAATTCTCACCGAATTTATACCTCATTTTCCAGTTATCATCCTTGTGATTTAAGAGTCTAAAATCAGCCCCAATTCAGTTTAGTTAGTTCTCGAAATTCAGTCCAAGTGTCGGTAGACTAGGTTGTTTTTTTTAGTCCGTTTTCAAAGTCATTTTAAGTCGTTTGAGTCTGGAATTTTCCATTCCATTCTCTGTGCTTGTGAGTCTCTCAGAAATCAGTTCGTGAGTCAAAAAAAAAAAAAGAGTACAAAACGCACACAAACTTGTGTGTCTCTTTGATAGCTGAATTTACATTGTGGACTGATCTAACCTCTTCAAGGGTTAAAATCAAGGCATCTTGAGGAATTTGTGAGTTCATTAGAGTGTAATTGAGTGAAAACACGAGTGCGAGAGAAACACTAAGGGAGTGTGCGAGGAATATTATTATTTTTTGTACTAACTCTTTGCAGGTTTACCTAAGCACAATAAAGGATGTCTGGGGATAACTCTGACTTTGATTTAAGACTGTGGGCCGAATCGTTCAAAGGGGAGCTAAACCGCATCATGGACCAAAAGTTGGAAAGGGTTCAAGAGCGAATGGACAAAATGGAAGCTTCCCAAAGTGCTTCTAAAGGTAGCAAGGGGCGAAGTAAGCAAAGTTACCATGAATCTGAAAGCTCAAATGAATCCAGTGAAGAGGATGAAATACGGCCAAGGAAGCATAAGCAATGGTCTAAGTCAAAGGGAGAGACCATCAAGGGATTGAAGGCGCAAATACCACCATTCCAAGGTCACTCTGACCCTGAAGCTTATCTCGAATGGGAGAAGAGGGTTGACCTCATTTTTGATTGCCATGACTACACAGATGAACAACAAATGAAATTGGCCGTTATGGCATTCATAGACTACGCAATCGTCTGGTGGGACCAAGTTACCACTAGTAGAAAGCAAAGTCGAGCACCTGCCATTTCTACCTGGACTGAGCTTAAGGTAATGATGCACCAACGTTTTGTACCAAGTCACTACCACCGGGACTTGTACCACAAATTGCAAACATTGTCTCAAGGGAGCCAATGCGTGGAGGATTGTTTCAAAGAGATGGAGATGATCATGCTTTGAGCCGATGTTGAAGAAGACCGTGAGGCTACAATGGCACGTTTCTTGAATGGTTTAAAGCCTGAAATCGCGGATGAAGTGGAGATGCACCACTATGTTGAACTCCGTGACATGTATGAAAAAGCTCTTAAGATAGAGCGCCGACTTAAGAGGAGGGGTTCATCACGAGCACCAGCTATACCAACCTCTTCTTATAGCCACAACAACATGCCTAGAAGGGAGTTCAAACCCATGAGCACCCCAACACCAGCTCCAAGGCCGCGATTTGAAGCTAAGTCCGAGCCTCCAAAGGGTGACACCAAGTTAGCTCCTAAAGCTGCCAGCGCACCTCCAAAGCCTAGATATCGAGATACCAAGTGTTGGAGATGCCAAGGGCTTGGTCACATTGCAAGCCAATGCCCTAACCAGCGAGCTATGATCATCCTTCCAAACGGTGAAATTATCACCGACGATGAGGAGGAAGAATACAAGGATATGCCACCACTCACTGAAGAGGGAGAAGGTGAAGATGAAGCTGAAATTCAGATTCCAATGGAGGAGTCTGTGGGATTAGGGCTAGTTGCAAGACGTGCACTTGCAACTCATGTCAAAGAGGAAGACGTCCAACGGGAGAACATCTTCTACACTCGATGCCTCATTAATGGCAAAGTTTGTAGCATGGTAATCGACCCAGGAAGTTGTACCAATGTCGCGAGTGCTGTCATGGTGGAAACATTAGGACTACAAGCTCGTGAACATTCCAAGCCCTACCGTCTTCAATGGTTGAACAACTGCGGAGATATCAAGGTCACTCAACAGGTACTTGTTTCCTTTAAAGTTGGCAACTATGAAGATAACGTGTTATGTGATGTTGTACCTATGCAAGCTAGCCATATCTTACTTGGTAGACCGTGGCAATTTGATAGAAATACTAGTCATAGTGGTCGTACCAATATGTATACATTATTGCATAAGGGTAAAAAGATTAACCTTGCGCCACTCACACCCAAGCAAGTATATGAAGATCAAGTAAAACTTCAACAAGAATTTGAGAAGTGTAAGGAGAAAAAGAAAATTGAAAAATCAGTGAGAAAAGAAAAGAAGAAATCCGTGCAAAATGAGGGGAAAAAGGCAATTGTTAAAATGGATTTTGAGGTAAAAGCTGAGGGAAAATCATTATTCTTTGCAAAAGCCCGAGAAGTGAGGAAAGGATTTCATAGTGGCCAAAATTTGTTATTGCTTTATAGCAAGGAAGTGTCCAATGATACTAACAATATTGATCTTTCTTTGCCAAGTTCGTTTAAGGCTCTTTTGTAGGATTATACAGATGTGTTTCCTGAAGATGTACCAAGAGGTTTACCACCTATAAGGGGTATTGAGCATCAAATTGATCTCATACCTAGAGCACCGTTGCCAAATCGTCCTGCTTATAGGAGTAACCCTGAAGAGACTAAAGAGCTTCAAAGGCAAGTAGAGGAGCTTCTTAGCAAAGGATGGGCAAGGGAGAGCCTGAGCCCGTGTGCTGTTCCAGTCATCTTGGTCCCCAAGAAGGATGGGTCGTGGAGGATGTGTACTGACTGTAGAGCTGTCAATTCTATCACGGTTAGGTATCGCCATCCTATACCTCGACTTGATGATATGTTAGATGAACTTTATGGAACAGTTATTTTCACAAAAATTGACCTTAAATCGGGTTATCATCAAATAAGGATAAAGGAAGGTGATGAATGGAAAACTGCCTTTAAGACTAAATATGGTCTTTATGAATGGCTAGTTATGCCTTTTGGGCTTACAAATGCTCCTAGTATGCGTTTAATGAATCATGTGCTACGTGAGTACTTAGGGAAATTTGTAGTAGTCTATTTTGATGATATCCTTATCTATAGTAGAAACCTAGAGGAACATGTGCAACATGTTAAATTAGTACTTGATGTGCTTCGTAAGGAATGCCTCTATGCAAATCTTAAGAAATGCACCTTTTGCACTAACGAATTGGTGTTTCTAGGATTTGTAGTAAGCTCGCAGGGTATCAAGGTAGATGAAAGCAAGATCAAAGCTATCAATGAATGGCCTCGGCCAACCACAATGGGAGAAGTCCGAAGCTTTCACGGCCTCGGAAGCTTCTACCGGCGGTTTGTAAGAGATTTTAGCTCTCTTGCTGCACCTCTCACCTCCATAATTAAAAAGGATGTATCGTTCCACTGGGGTGAAGAGCAAGAGACTGCCTTTAACTCTCTTAAACACGCCCTCACACATGCACCTATTCTAGCTTTACCTGACTTTTCTAAAATGTTTGAAATTGAATGTGATGCCTCAGGTATTGGAATTGGCGCGGTATTGATTCAAGGAGGACGACCTGTTGCCTACTTCAGTGAGAAGTTGAATGGAGCCACGTTGAACTATAGCACCTACGACAAGGAGCTATATGCACTAATTCGAGCTCTTCAAGTCTGGCAACATTACCTTCGTCCTAGAGAATTTGTCATCCATACCGACCATGAGTCTTTAAAGTTTCTTAAGGCTCAAAACAAGCTGAGTAAGAGACATGTGAGGTGGATTTCATTCATTGAAACATTTCCAAATGTCATCAAATACAAGTCTGGTAAGTCCAACATAGTAGTTGATGCATTGTCACGCAGGTATACTCTATTTACTACTCTTGATGCTAAGTTACTTGGATTTGAGCTTGTAAAGGATTTATATGCTACTGATGATGATTTTAAGCTTGTGTTTGAGACTTGTAAAAGGGCTGGTCATGACAAGTTCTACCTATCCGAGGGGTTTTTATACTACTTAGACCGTCTGTGTATTCCTAAGTGTTCCATTCGACAATTGCTTGTCAAGGAATCACATAGTGGAGGTCTAATGGGCCATTTTGGTGTTTCTAAAACTTTGTCTACCTTGCAGGAACATTTATATTGGCCAGGGATGCGTAAAGATGTTGAACATGAAGTATCAAGGTGCATCCAATGTCACCGCCAAGTCCAAGGTAAACCGCATGGTCTTTACATGCCTTTACCTATTCCTAGTGAACCTTGGGTTGATATTTCTATGGATTTCATACTTGGCTTGCCTAGGACCAAACGGGGTCATGATTCTATCTTTGTGGTAGTGGATAGGTTCTCTAAAATGGCACATTTTATTGCATGCCACAAAACTGACAATGCACCCTACATTGCTGATTTATTCTTTAAAGAAGTCATTCGTCTACATGGTGTACCACGCACAATAGTGTCTGATGGGGATGTTAAATTCCTGTGTTACTTTTGGAAAACACTTTGGGCTAAATTAAGCACTAAACTTTTATTTTCCACTTCTAGTCATCCTCAAACGGATGGACAAACTGAAGTAGTGAATCGTACAGTGTCTACTATGTTACGTGCATTAATTAAGAGAAATTTGAAAACTTGGGAAGAATGCTTACCGCACATTGAGTTTGCATATAATAGGTCTAAGCATTCCACCACGGATTTTACACCATTTGAACTGGTTTATGGATTTAATTCCTTGACTCCGTTGGATTTAATGCCTTTACCTTTGAGTGAAAGAGCTAATTTAGATGGTAAGAAGAAGGCAGACTTGGTTCGCTCATTGCATGAGAAAGCACGTTTGAATATAGAACGTCGAATTGAGCAGTTTGCTCAACAAGCAAACAAGGGTTGACGTAAAATAATGTTTGAGCCTGGTGATTGGGTATGGTTGCACATGAGGAAGGAGCGTTTTCCGGCACAAAGACGTAGCAAGTTATCTCCTCGTGGTGATGGACCATTCCAGGTTGTGGAAAGAGTCAATGACAATGCCTACAAGCTAGAGCTTCCAGGTGAGTATGGTGTTCATTCCACTTTCAATGTTGCTGATTTGTCTCCTTTTGACGTAGGTGATGACCTCGATTTGAGGACAACTCGACTTCAAGAGGAGGGGAATGATAGGGATCAGCTCACAAACTACACACAAGTTCAAGGGGAAGGGCCGACCTCTCCTCTAGCCCCACTTGTGAGTGTTGAGCCAATGACTCGTGCGCGTGCTCGAAGGATGCGAGAGTCAATTCAAGCATTCATTTGTACTACTCGGGAAGGCGTTGGGACTTTCCAAGAAGGCCAAGCCATCATCCATATGCTTCAAGTGCACAAATCGAGTCACTATGAGGGCTAGTATGGATGTTACCTCTAGCTTGTAGTTACTTATTCTATGTAATTTTTCATTTTAAATAATTAGCTGCAACATTCGGCTATGGCAGAAGCATTGCCACCAGTTAGACGTGCCCCTGCCCAGTGGTCACGCCTAAGGAGTATCTTGGCAGAAGCGTTGCCTCTAGTTAGGCGTGCCCGCGCCTAATGGTCACGCCTAAGAATTTATTTTTACTTTTAGTTAGTAAGTGACTCCTTATGTCACTAGGTTTCCTTAGTTTAGTAGGATTTTGTTTGTAAGCCTATAAATAGGCCATTCTTGTCAAACGTTTGGGACATTCAATTAGACATCAAATTTCAGCAATTGAGAGAGTTTCTCTTGTGCCTTGTGCAAACCTTTGAATACTTTAGATTCAGTTCTAAGTGTTCTTTTGGCTTATCAAGCAAGAATCACACTTGTTTGTGGCGCCTTTCTATCTACACTACAAGTTCCTTTTAACAATTCTTCGAGGGTTAAGAAAATTAATCTTAGTTCTTGAATCAAGGGTTTTAAGGGGTTCGTGGTCTTCCATTAATCCAAACGTGGGGATTATTGTCTAGATCCGAGAATTGGTATACGAGTTCTTCCAATCAAGGTTGGGTTCGTATCAAAATGTATGGTGGATTTGAATCAAAACTATGAGTTTTTGAGGGAAAGAACCCATTTTCTCTAGCTTGCCACGTTCTGAAAACTTTTGCAGGGTTGCTTGCGCAGTCTCGGGAAAATAAGCATAACTTGATGTAGAAAAATCATATTTGAGCTTCATCAATTGCGTTGGAAACTAGACTTAGAGATCTTTAAACCCTATAAATTTTAGAGTTTAATTCATTTTCTAAAATTTCCAGTAAATCCACAAATTTGACTGAAGTTCAAAACCTGCTCTGTTTCTCGTGTTTAAAATAGAATTTTGAACAATCAATTTGACCTTCTTTGGACTTAATTTCATAGGGTGTCTTCTAACAGTCTTTAGATCTTTTAATCTAGTTTCCAGTACGTAATTTCATGATTTTGGACTTATAGAATTTGAGTTATGATTTTTCAAAAAAACACTGTTGCCAGTGATGAACAGTTTTCCAGCCAAGAAGCACTTTGGTGCATTTCACATTTGCTCTTGATGCTAAATACATTCTATTCACTCCATGATACCCTTGACTTCTTGTTTTGGCATGTACATGACTTTTTCCTTAAGTGCCATATGGTTTAGGAGAGTTTCGAGGGAAGAACATCTTGGGACTTCTTAATAAGATTTGAAAGTAGTACTTGCGTAATTGTTATGATTTGGAGTAGTGGCTCTTATTGTACTTCATTTCCTTGATCTTAGGACTTGGAGGAGCCGAAGGAGCACTTGAACTAGACTTGTGAACTTGGCATTAAGTGGTGAGTGTTTCAATCCGTTTTAAAACCAAATATTTTACTACTATTTGAAAATGACTTGTGAAATAATTTACTAGACTCATATTTGTGTTTTTCAACACCTTGATATAGAGGAAGCATATAACTATATTTTTAAGTTACAGTTTTATTGTGCTCAGTTATTAGATTGTGGTTTCGTCCCAACATCTGATCTTGTGAGTAAGTGTCAGATCTACATAGATTTGTTGTGGCAAAGAATCCATACTATCCAGACTGAAGCTGGTATCAGAGCCATGCTGATTTCTTTTTAGGGAGGAGGAATGGAGTTTTATGAAATAAAATTCTAGAGTCGAGAAGTTGTTTTCTCAAGATATGATGTTCTAATTTCTCTCTCAGACAACCCGATTATCTGATTCCCTTGTTCTTTAATATACCTTGGTAGAAGTTATCAGCAAAGATTCCTGATAGATTAAAAGCTTTCGTTGTCTGTCCTTCCGAGATTAAGGCTAAACCTCAAAAGTAGTTGAAAGAAGTAGCAGGAGGCGAAAGAAGTAGACGAAACTCTGGTAAAGCCAAGACTCTGATGACACCAATTGTTGCGGAGATCTGGAAGGAAGCCACCTTGATGCGAACCCGAATCTCCAAACTCCCGCTCTTGAAGACACGAATTGGCAACGCAGCGGAATGATCTATCTTGAACAGGTTATGGATACAAAAGGATGGAAATCCTACGACCCCTCTAACCCTCGAGATTGCGAACCTACGAATTGAATCTCAACCCACAATCTAGCGAATTAGCCAACCAAGGAATTTGGTAGAATGGTGCCACAACTCAACGCGATCTTGAATTGATAAGCCTAAACTTGAACAAAGGAACTCATTCACTTTGTATCAAGGGATGTTCCCAAGGAACAAGAAAGAGAAATCTCTCAATTTTTATTACTCAAAGTCTTATGAAAAATATTGGAGAAGAAGGCTTATTTATAGCCTTTACAAAGACTCAAAATCCTAATGTAACTTGGACTCAAATTACTAAAAACCTAACCTAACTAGAATAGGCCAACATGGCTCTATCTTTTTAGGAAACTACTAAATAATAAACATGGACTAATTAAGCTACTAAAATTCGGACATCATGACAAAGCCTTGGTCCGATATTAATCCTACTAAAATGACTTAAGGAAAACAATGGAAAATTAGACAATTGTGCCCTTGTTCTAAAAGACTTCAAACAGTAGTTTCATTCTTCAATTTTGAAACAAAGTATAAATCTTTGATCCAAGCCTTGTTCAAAGGAAGGAATCTAACGACCGTCTTGGACCTTTAATCCCCCTGGATAAGAATATAAAAAATGATCCCAAATCAAAGCGTCTATCATTCCATTTCTCATCATTCCCCCCCTCTTGAAAGGCGATTTGTCCCAAATCGAATGATCGTTTGCGATGGAGAACTTCAGGCCATGTGTTGATGAATGCGAGCCAAGAAACATGCCTTTTAGTCAATCGGAATACAATCCAACATGCATGCTTCAGCTCACACGAACTTTGGCAACAGCCCATCACAAGTATACCTGGATCAAAAAAGAAAGACGAGGAATGAATGATGAGGAAACACAGATATTTA
Organism: Gardenia jasminoides; assembly: GCA_013103745.1. Classification (NCBI taxonomy): domain Eukaryota; kingdom Viridiplantae; phylum Streptophyta; class Magnoliopsida; order Gentianales; family Rubiaceae; genus Gardenia; species Gardenia jasminoides. The sequence goes on along the minus strand of CM023098.1, from coordinate 23,825,451 downwards.
CCCACTTTACCCAATTGATAACAAGTAGGAAAAGTTTGTACCCCATGCATCATTAGACAACGCTTAACACAATCTACGAACACATTAAACTTACTAAATAAATATGCATCATCACTACTAACACAATAACCACACGAATTAATTAGAACAGACAACTCATAAGGACTCAAAGGTAGACACTCACAGTTAAAACAAATAGGACTCTCACAATGACTCAAATAATTATCAAAATAATTGACAAAACATAAGCAACTAGCATGATCAACAACATCAGAAGAATGACTCAAAGGACTACCATAACAATCTACACAATCCAAACAAATGGCACGGCTTTCAAATGCAAAAGAATGAACTAGAGGATAAGATTGAAGACTCCCTTTCAAACTCAAAGGTTGGTTGGTGAAAACGGTCTTCAATTCTTGGGAGTGAATGTAGAAATTTGCAATGCCTCGAAAGAACATGGTTCCTTTTAAAGACTTTGCAATGGCGCACAACAAAACCATCTTTACTTCACCTTGTTGTACCTGAAAAAGACCATTAACACTAAACAAAGTAAAGTTAAGATTGTTAGAAAAATAATAAGCCCTTTCACGCTCATTTATTTTCCACTCACAATTAGCTCACTTGCACTCTTTTCTTTTCTTCATTCAACTCACTCTACATTATTGAGCTCACTATGAGATTGCTCATGTGTGATGTTTTCCTTTGCTCACTAGCAACTTGAATAGTGGCTTGATTAGGCGGTTCAATGCATGGTAGAATAGTCCTTTAGTGCTTGCCTAAGTTCATCCATCTTGGAATCTAACAATGCTAAGCTCATCTTTCCAACTTTGTCTTTCTTCTTTTTGTGCACCAGGTATTGGTCCACTACAAGATGACTTAGGATTAGGAGAGGTTGAAGAAGTAGATGACTTGGACCTCCTCCTCTTGAGCTTCTCCTCAATTTCCATTGCTGCAAGTGCAACATCTTCTAACTCCATATGTGGTAGCAAATCAATGCGGTTAGCAATGGCCTTATTTAGACCATTCAAAAATCGATCAATAGCTACTCCTGGATGCTCCTCGCTTCCCATTTTCCTTATTATGGATTTCATCTTGTTATAATACTCAACCACGGGCTTAGAACCCTGGTGAAGTAAGGCAAACTTTCGTAACAAATCCATTGAGATAAATAGGAGCATATCTTTTGAGCAAGATTCTCTTCAACACAGCCCAAGAAACAATAGGTGGTTCATCATACCTCCGACGTTCCCTCACAAATTGATCCCACCATAGTAAGGCATAACCATTAAATGTAGACGTAGCCAACTTTATCTTCTCCTTCTCGGTATAAGATTGAAGTTCAAAGGCGCTCTCCACCTTCTCCATCCATGCTAGGAATGCGTCTGGATCCTTACGCTCTTGAAAGGATGGTATGGACATCTTAGACGTACAAGTTGCTCCATTTGAGTAGTCAAATCTAGATCTTTCCATGATATAACCTGCAAAAAGTTAGTGAAACAAAGAAATTTTTCCTCACCACACAAGCTCATGTGTTTATACTCGTCGCTCGTGTATCACTCAAGTGTATATCACACTCTCATAATCTCACCAACTCTTTCAAGTCCTTGTTTACAATCCTTGAGACAATATGAATTGGCTCACAATTGCTCAAGAAGACTAATCAATTCAATCCGGTTGGCATGTGACGATGTATGAGAATTTGGAAGGAGTGACTTGAAATTAACTCAAATTTGAAGGACAAAGAATGACACAAACACAGCTGGAATTTAGCCTTTTAAACCCACGGTTCAAGGCTAGAAATTGACACAATGAAGATGGCTAAAAATGTAACTTGAATGACACGACTCAAAACTGGAAAAATTTCAAATGAGAACAACTAAGAAAACCCTAGGAGAAGACTTGAAGAAACCGAGGGTAAATTGGTCAAATTTCCCACAAATTCTTAGGCTCCTAGATGAGGGTAAATACACATAATTTAGGACTAGAAAATGGACACAATAGAAGCTGGAAATAATTAGGAAACTAAGACAAAACCAGATTTGGAAATAAGACTCAAATTAGGAAACTTCAACTTGACTCTTAATCGGATTTGGAAAAGGAATGACTTGACTTGACCAATGTAAAACACAAGTTAAAGACAAATTCAATGCTGGAAACAAGTGCAAAAAAAATTCCGTGAGCAGTGGCTACAAACAAGCAAGTTTCGGTTCAAAGGTCTCACAATTTCCCAATCCAAGCTGGTTTTGGTTAAGTTGTTTTGATCAAGATGGTGGATGGCTTCCCTCAAGCTGTTTGGATTGTTTATGGCAGTTTGCAGCTGTTTTAGGCATTAGGAAACTGTGCTATAAGGATTTTGGCAAGTCTCCTCTTCGATTTTATTTTTTTTCAGCCACAATAAATCCTTATCAACTTTGGAAAGTAAAACTGGGATTTGGAAACTGAAATTCTGGTTCAGGTTTTCAGCTTCTTGGTCTCGGTTTTGTCCCTCCCAAACATGCAAGTATGTTCCAACAACCACCAAGATGAAGTTCAAGTTTTGAACAACAATTGCACACAAGAGATTCAGATCAAACAAGGGATGAGATCCAATCAAGCAAAGTTCAAGACAGCAGTTTGGGTTGTTCTTTTTTTCTTTCTTCTTTTTTTTTTCGTTTTCTCCTTCTTTTTTTTTTCAACCTTTAGCGATTGATTCTTCCTTCAAACTTCAAGAATCAGTTATGCAAATTCCACGAATCAAGAGGTTCAATCAATTTCACAAGATTCAAGAAAACAGCCTCAAGGTTCAAGATTTTGGTTGAAACTTTTCAAGAACTTGGAGTTTGTTTCAAGAATTCAAGGAACATTCAAGGCTCAACAATTTCAGCAAGGAATAGCCACGGAATTTGGTTTAGACAGTCACAAATTTCCAGCAATGGAACACAAAGAACAACTCACAATAACGACACAACCAACAAGAAATAAGACGGACAACAAGAACAAGGATGAACAACAAGATAACACAAGAAAAGAAAACCCTAACGATGGACTCAAGAACTTGTGGACAATTTCTTTTTTTTTTTGATTGAAGACTCAAAACACAAGAACACAAGACCAATGAGTAAGAAAAATAAGAGAAAATTCGGCTGAACAGGTGAATTGGGATGAACAGATGCTACTGAAGATGAATGCAGATGAACATTATTTTTTTTTTAAACAAAGAGGAAAACAAGAAAGAAAAAAGGGATATTAACCTGGTTCAAGAGGCAAAGCTCATACCAAGCTGATCACGATCTCCAAACTCCGCTCTTGAAGACACGAATTGGCAGGCGGAATGATCTATCTTGAACAGGTTATGGATACAAAGGATGGAAATCCACGACCCCTCTAACCCTGAGATTGCGAACCTACTTGAATCTCAACCCACAATCTAGCTAATTAGCGAACCAAGGAATTTGGTAGAATGGCCACAACTCAGCGATCTTGAATTGATAAGCTAAACTTGAACAAAGGAACTCATTCACTTTGTATCAAGGGACGCGTTCCCAAGGAACAAGAAAGAGAAATCTCTCAATTTTATTACTCAAAGTCTTATGAAAATATTGGAGAAGAAGGCTTATTTATAGCCTTTACAAAGACTCAAAATCTAATGTAACTTGGACTCAAATTACTAAAACCTAACCTAACTAGAATAGGCCAACATGGCTCTATCTTTAGGAAACTACTAAATAATAAACATGGACTAATTAAGCTACTAAAATTGGACATCATGACAAAGCCTTGGTCCAATATTAATCCTACTAAAATGACTTAAGGAAAACAATGGAAAATTAGACAATTGTGCCCTTGTTCTAAAAGACTTCAAACAGTAGTTTCATTCTTCAAATTTGAAACAAAGTATAAATCTTTGATCCAAGCCTTGTTCAAAGGAAGGAATCTAACGACCATCTTGGAGCTTTAATCCCCCTGGATAAGAATATAAAAAAATGATCCCAAATCAAAGCGTCTATCATTCCATTTCTCATCACACCTTCCAGAAATTTGATTCACAAAACTGGTCAAGACTTCAAGCCAAAAGGATTAAAGCGGTTTGGCAATTCAAGGTGATGATGGTGCGACTATTTTGACACCACAAACAACAGCAACCTTTCACTTGATTCTTGACCATGAATCTCTTCGCATTAAACCATCAGCATCAAACCAATTCCTCACTGCATGTTTAAGTTCAAGATTTTCCTCCTCTTCAGCCTTTCACTAAAGACATTTCATGCCATGCTCCAAAGTTTGAAAATGCACAAACTACTGTCCTTCCTTTAGGACAACTTGCCCCTCTTAATAGAACTGAACAGGTTCTCAACTGGCAGTCTGAAAATGCAATCTGTCAAAACAAAGCTTTTTCTAAGATTCATGACGAGGTTACCCAAGTCTCTAAAAAAATTGACTCCTTTAGAGATGAGACAAAATCCCAGAATTCTAAAACTCACAAGATTATCAAGGTCTTCCAAAAAAGACTTGATGAAGTGTATCACAGAATTCCTGAAATTGGAAAACCTTTGTCCCAACTTTGTGAACAGAAAGAGAAGGATATTGAATATCTTAAAAGACAGATTCAGAGTCTACAGGAAACTGGAAAACTCTCAGCCGAATCATCTGTTCAGAAACCAGTCCAACCCCCAGATGATGATTATATGTCCCATTTTGCAGCAAAGCCATTAAGAGAAATGCCTTCACCATTTTTTGGTGCCATTCCATATTTTCCGTCTCCAGTCCAGAAAGAATTACCAGCTTCATCCAAGAATTATTCAAAATGGCTTCGCGAACAAAGAGAGCTCAGAAGAAAAGCAGAGCAAGAAGAAAAAGAGAGGAAACACCAGGAACAAAAGAAAAGAGAAAAAGGCAAAGAAAAAGCTGAAACCTCTGCAGAAATGGCAGAAGACATAAAAGATGTTTTTATGTTTTCTCATGGAAATAATCCTATTTCTTCTTTTTTGCAGGAACAAGTTGAATCCAGTCTTCCAAAAATCAATGTCATGGAAAATGCTTCTGAATCGGACAGAGACGTCACCTCTGAAGAGACTACACCTGAGGATACATCCGAAGAAATACTTTCTGAGTCTTCTGATTCTGAATACTCAGATTCTCAAGAATCAAACGAAATTCTATCTGATTCCTCAGAATCAATTGGAAAAATTCCTCATGTTTTCATGGCCAGGGAAGCAGAAACTGAAGGCGAGGTTCATTTTCCTTCTGATGACGAAGACATTCCTAATGAGGAACCCTGAAGGCAGCAGCCCAAGAAAAACAATAATAAAGGGAGTATTTCTATCTTCACCATTGATGATATTCCTTCTTCTCAATGGGAAAAACGATTCCAAGAATTTCATGCATGGATGACTGTTAGACATCTTACAGTTGATTCAGCTTTTGATATTCTAAGTGAATTTACTGCTCACTTTGCAGGTATATTGAAAGACTGGTGGGTCTTGTTAGGAGATCAAGAAAAAACAATTTTTCTCACCAGACAAGATTTTGATCAAGCTATTGAAATCTTGAATACTACATTCTTAGGAAGCCCTCTTGAAAATAAAGAACTTAAAAGAAAAGAGTTTTTTCAGATGAGATGTCACTCTTATGAAAGAAAGGATTTAAGCCGACATTTCAAAAGAATGACACAACTCTTCTATATCCTTGGTGCAGATATAAATTTGAAGCAAGCTTTCTTAACATCTCTTCCTCATATTTTGTCCAACAGTGCTGAAATCTATATCCATAATCGATATGGTTCTATTTTGAATCTCACTGTAGGTCAAATTCGCCAAGCTGTATTCCTATCCCTTGAAGAAATTTGCAACAAAAGAAAGGTGATACGAGAATATATGAACGGAGATGTCTGCATGGATCAAACCTGCAAGAAGCCTGAATTAATCATTAAAAGTAAATGCAAGTCTTGTTCTACCAGGAAGAAGAAGAAAACTTTTCTTGAGTTTTCTGTGAAGAAATTCTGAAAAATCAAGACAGCAGGAAAATTCTACAAACGAGGACGAAAATGGAAATTCTTCAGGAAAAAGAAAAGAATTGATACATCTTCTCATCGATGTTTCATCTGTGGACAAAAAGGACATTATGTTTCAAAATGTCCTCAAAAGAAAAAGGGTCTCAATCTGATTCAAAAAGTCCAGGATGAGCTTCACATCCCTATTCTTAGTGAATTGGAATATGTTTTTTCTGAAGAAGAAGAACCTTTTGATAAAACTATTTTTGCTTTACAGGTTCAACAGCCAAAGAATCAATTCCATTACATGGAAGCAGCAAAACGCGTGCCTTACTCCATGTTTTAAAATCAAAATATGATAAACCAATTCCTCTAATTGGGTTTTTTGATTCCCACAGTGCGAAATGTCAATCCTCAATCAGGATATTTTACCAGAAGAATGTTGGAAGTATGACTCCCATACTTTCAGGTCAGTTAATGGAGAATTGTTTGAAACAACCAAGGTAACCAAAAATCCCGTTATCATTAGATTTCTCCCAGATTGTGAACTTAAAACTCACATTATTGGAGGAAAAATGCCTGGAAAAGATTTGATTATTGGATTTGATATTTATGAAAACGATTTGTACGTGTTAAAAGCTAAAGGGATTCAATCAAAGAAATTCTTTAAACCATTTACTGATATCCAAAACCTTTTCATATATGATTCCACATTGTCTGAAAAGACCCAGACTGACAATTTCAGGGATTTCATTGTTAAGCAATCTTGTGCCCAAAATCATGTGGAATTCATAAAAAAATGTCACCACCCTCTGTGGAAAAATCCAGACTTCTTCATCAAACTTTCTTTTTCTAAAAGTGAAGAAGCCAATCCTACCAAGGCCAGCCATCCAGGAATGAACCCTGATCATTCCAAACTTGCTGAAAAAGAATGTCTAGAACTTCTTGAATTTGATCTCATCGAAATTTCAGAATCGCGATGGGCATGTCAAGCCTTTTATGTGAATAAGCGATCTGAACAAGTTCGAGGGAAAATGAGGCTTGTCATCAACTACCAGCCCTTAAATCTATTTTTGGCCGATGACAAATTTCCTATTCCAAATAGACATTCTTTGTTCTCTTTGCTTGTGGAAGCAAGATGGTTCTCAAAGTTTGATTTAGAATCAGGTTTTTGGCAACTTGGGATTTGTATTGAAGATAGGTACAAAACTGCTTTCTGTATACCGAATTACCATTACCAGTGGAAGGTGATGCCTTTTGGTTTAAAAACAGCACCTTCTCTTTTCCAAGAAGCTATGATTCGGATATTTGAGCCTATCCTCCATACCTGTCTTGTGTATATTGATAATATTCTGTTGTTTTCCAAAACATTTGAAGAGCATATTTCTCTGCTCTACAAATTTGCTGAAATTGTTGAAAAATTTGGCATCATGCTTTCTGAGAAAAAAATGCTTTTGTGCCAACAAGAAATCACTTTTCTTGGGATGAAAATCTCAAATGGTACTTGTGTTCCCGAGACACACATTGGAGATGCTATCCAGCATTTTCTTGAAAAAGATTTTTCTGTTAAACAGATCCGACAATTTTTGGGTATTGTAAATTATGTCAGGGACTTTATCCTAATGTTTCCCAGTATACCCAACCTTTAACCAAACTCCTCAAAAAACATCCCATTCCTTGGGGTGCTGAACAAACTCAATCTGTTCAAGCACTGAAGAAAATCCTGCATAATCTCCTTGTTCTTCATATCCCTTCTTCTGAAAATCTCATCCTTCAAACAGATGCTAGTGATTTCCATTGGGGAGCCACCCTTCTAGAAAAATCTGGAAAAGAAAGAAAATGTTGTGGATTTGCCAATGGAAGCTTCAAAGACAGTCAATTGCATTACCATTCTTCTTACAAAGAAATTCTTGCAGTCAAATATGCAATTGATAAATTCGAGTTTTACCTCAGACCAATCTCTTTCACAATTGAGATGGATATGGGAAGTTTTCCTCAGATGATTTCTTTCAAAAATAAGAAAATTCCTAATGCCCAATTGCTTAGATGGTCAACTTGGTTTTCCAGGTTCTCATTTAAAGTTACTCATATCAAAGGAAAATCAAACATTGTGGCGATTTCTTCTCCAAATCCTCCAAAGGAATCCCTACCTTCAATTGGATGTAGTCCAAGATCATCCCTTCTTTCCCAAATCCACGAAATCTTGTCTTTATCTCGACCATGGGAAAAGAAACACTAGAAAATGCCAGAAGAAACCATGAAATCTCCGTGTTTGCTAATTACGGAGGATCCATTCTCAATCCTTTTGGTATCAATCACGAAAATTCCATTTTCCCAGATCTTCATTGCTCAGACCATGATTTTTCCTGATCCATTACTATGGGTGCTCTGGTATCTTTGCCATTCATATCATATTCTCATGGAATTCTGTGATACACTTCATCAAGTCTTTTTTGGAAGACCTTGATTATCTTGTGAGCTTCAGAATTCTGGGATTTTGTCTCATCTCTAAAGGAGTCAATTTTTTTAGAGATTTGGGTAACCTCGTCATGAATCTTAGAAAGAGCTTTATTTTGACAGATTGCATTTTTAGACTGCCAGTTGAGAACCTGTTCAGTTCTATTAAGAGGGGCAAGTTGTCCTGAAGGAAGGACAGTAGTTTGTGCATTTTCAAACTTTGGAGCATGGCTCAAATTGTCTTTAGTGAAAGGCTGAAGAGGAGGAAAATCTTCAGACTTAAACATGCAGAGCTGAGGAATTGGTTTGGATGCTGATGGTTTAATGCGAAAAGCTTCATGGTCAAGAATCTCCAAGCATTGTTGGTAGTAAGGAGAAAGACTTGGCTTTGGTTTGGGTTTTTCAACCCAATCAGATGGAATTGAAAAGCCATCAAAATGACTGCGGGATGAAGTGAAAGGTGGCTGTTTTTTTCCTGTGTCGGGATCCATCTGGTCTGGACAACAACTAGGTCGCCTTTCTGGACATTTTTGTTTTACACATTTCCTGCAATAACAGACATCAAAATAAGTATGTCCTGAAAAAGGATCTTGGAAAAAATATACTGGTTTCCCTTCTTGATCAAAATGAGAAATAAGATCTATAAGGGACTCTCTGGGTTTCCTCCATGGAACAGGGTTATCAATGGGGATTTCAACAGATATGGACATAATTCGAGGAACATCTTTGATTTTTCTCGTGAGAATGATCAAAGGAAATAGAAACGTAACCATCCGCCTAGATGAAATTTTGAGTTTGTAGACTCCACCGAGCGGTTTGATGTCGATTGATTTTCATAGTCGAATCCGAATCGTAAAAGTTTTATCGTTCTTCTCGGAATGCGCCGAGGAATATTTGTACAAGTAGCAGTGTTTTGCTCATCAACTCTTATGAGGGGAGCATCTTCTCCTCCAGGAAGAGTAAGGTCAAGAGCATGATTTTGAACACGATAAGCCATTTGATAATGGAGTGTTGCTGCAATGGCTTTAGGGACCTATTCTGCTCCTGCTATCTGTACCTGGATCTTAAGAGCACTTAACAGATATGGATCATCAAGAGACATATTGAAATTGGGAAACAAAGTGACAAACGCAATGCCAGCATTTAAAGTTGTTTCAATAGTACCTATACAGGCATGCTGATATTTGACAAATCTACTGTCTAATAAAGCAAGACGAGCATGAACTGGGAGACCTTTTCTACCATGAAAGGACAGAGAAAACCGGATTGCACCAAAATGGATATGAGTATAACCTTGTTGTTTCCAAAGATTTGGAAAATCAAGTGGGATATGCAAGGTTATGAAGCTTTCCAGCTTGCCGTGTTGATCCAACTTAGAAGACTGAACATATTCCTTAACACCTTTGGGTCTATGTTTAATCAAAGACTTAATTGTGCTTAAAGGAGAAATATTCTTTTTTTGCAAATGATGAGTAAGGATCCAACAACGGTAAATCAGGGGACTAACCTTTGCGGTTCAATAGACACTTCATATAGATAATCTAATCTTTGAGAGGATGAAGCTCTTGCCAGACTCATCTTTCCAAGAATTGATTGATTGGATATGTTTAAATATATACTAGTGCTTCTATGCAAAGTGAACTTTAACTGTTAATTTTGATTGTTATAAGTGAGTATTTGGATTGGTATTTTACTTATCTTGATTTAAAAGTATTTTATTACTAAATGTGTTATATTAAACTATTACTCTTTGTTTTAAATAAAACTTGTTCTTCACTTCTAGCGAGACTTGAGGTGAAGAGGTTGACCGTCAAGGGTCCCTCGCTCATAAAGGCGAGTGTATACTTTATTGCACTCTCTTAAAGGGCTTGAAGGTTGAAATTGATTGTTAGTTGTCCCTCGCTTTTAAAAATATTTGATAGCTATTTATCAATGTTTGAATTACTTGTGCCTAAATATAAGCCGTTGGCTGAACTGGGCCCTAGCTCTCGTGGTTAACCATTCGAGCCAGTAACGGACTTGGTTGATGTGTTAACTACGTTAGGACAATGTTGGTACACTCGAGTATTACCCTGAAGTCTGGTGGAGTATTGACTAACAAATGAATGAACGAAAGAGTGATGAATGCAATGAGGTTTTAAAATATTGTCAAATGTTTTCAGAGGAATAAGGCAGATGGTAGGCCAAATAAATAAATGGCTCCAAGTGAGCACTCGTGTCCTTCTAATGATTATTTTTATTGATTAAATGTTAAATCATCAAATATTTGAATCATTTCGTGATTTGAATGAATGGCTCCAAACGAGCACTCGTACCCTTCTAATTATTGTTTTGATTGATTAAATGTTAAATGATAAAATATTTGAAAGATTTCATGATTTAGATGAATGGCTCTAAGCGAGCACTCATATCCTTCTAATGATTTTTTGATTGATTAAAAGCTAAATGATTGAATATTTGAAAGATTTCGTGATTTGAATGAATGGCTCCAAGTGAACACTCGTATCCTTCTAATGATTGTTTTGATTGATTAAATGTTAAATGATTGAATATCTGAACGATTTCACGAAAGATTACTTGTGTTACTCTAATGCTTTTAAATGCTTGTTGTTTCAGAACCTCACTACGCTTCTAACTCACCCCAAAATATTTTATTTTCCCTCCACAAGCTTGATATGAAGGAAAGCATGTGTAGTGATCTTTCTTAGTGTGACTGGCCAGATTGTCTCTTGTACTATTTGTAATCTTGGACTATTGGACTTTTGGTGTATTTGTACTAGTTGGAAATGTAATTATTATTTTTGAGATCTTGCATTGTAATTATTTGAAATCTATAATCTGATTGAGGAATCAGGTGAGTTCAAGAGAGTTAGGGAGTGGTCCGCCAAACCCTTTGGTTCGCCTTAAGGGGAGGTGGGGTCATCACATTACATCCAGAAAAATCCCACATGCAAAACAAGATTAAGGATATACAACTTGTATTCAGCATTATTAAGTCAAGTTATCAACCAAAATTATAGAAATAGACATGAAATGCATTTCTTTTCTCTCTCGGCCAAATCATCATTTTCTAGTAAGGTTTCAAAAAATTTTTTACCAAATTTCTCGAACTATCTCACTTAAAATCATGTTAATTTCCATTATAACTCATCTTGACTTAAAACAAGGCTATTAACATGTAATTTCAGCAATTAATTCCACAAAGAATCCACATAGAAATCTATCATCAACTAATCATGGAATTTTCCAGCAATTGAACATTGCAAATCTATCATCAGCTAATCATGGAATTTCCAGAAATTAAACAATTTAAAGAACAAGATTTTTCTTCACCAAAAATGACCTAAAATAGCATGCATCTAGAATATCTAAGTTTTACTAGAAGATAAGGGATTTTCTAGCCATTTTACCTCTTAGCAGCTAGAATGAAATAGAAGGATGGAATTGTTCTCTCTTAAGTTTCAAACTTAAAACCAAAATTTGGAAATGGAATTTGTCTCAAGCTTTGGCCCAAGAATTGGAAATGGAATTTGCACTCTTTCAAACAAGAAACAAGATGGTTCGGACCATTTCTTTCAAATAAGAAACAAGAAGCTTCGGACTAGTAATGAAATGAAATGGCATTGCCTTGTTTTTATTTCCTTGACTTTGGTTGCATGGTGAATCTTTGGAGAATGAGGGGCATTTTAGTCTTTTCATGAGATTTTTGACAAATGACAAAAACCATTAAAAATTGTCCTAAATCTTGCATGAAAGTAAAGAATCCTACATTTGTCCTATAATTTCTAGGTTTATTGTGCTATTACTCCATAGGTCTCATTTTAGCAAACATTAAGTCCTTAAGAATTAATCATGCAAATAAAAGAATTTTTATGAAATATGAATGCAAAATTTTAATTCTTAATGAAGTAAATAGCACACATTCAACTTCCTAAATAAGCATAAAATTAGGGTAAATGCTCGAGCCCTCACACGCACTTTGCTAATGCCAAATTTTATTTCAAAGGAGAAGCAAAAACAAAAGAATCGGTGAAGGAAAAAATTCAAGATTCGAAAGCACCTGTTTTGCATTATATTCCAAAATCAAAGAGAAATGAATGTCAATCTCCTTTTGTTGAAGGCAATGATCAAAATCTTCGAACCAATTTTGCATACTGCCTTGGTTTATATTGATGATATTCTTCTATTCAGCGAAACATGGGAAGAGCATATTAAACTGCTTTACCAATTCTCTGAGATAGTAGAAAAATATGGCATTATGCTTTTTGAAAAGAAAAGTGAAAATGTTGTTTTGAAAGGATTTAACCTGCAGTGGAGCACAACTCAAACTCAAGAAGGTTTTGATCCAAATGCATATAAATTTCTTGCTAAGGCTAGTTACAACCCAAATGAGAAGAATGCATTGGGCAAATGTCTTCCTGAAATAACTGGTCAGAAAACTCATGGAATGATTTCTATCAGAAAATGCTGAAAGAGAAAAGATATGAAGTTGAAAATTCATCAATGGGTTTTGGATATCAACCATCTTCTCCCATCCGCATAGTAATCAAAAGAACAAGTCATAATTATGTGAATGTGGAAAGAGAGGCCACAAGCAAAAGGAGGTGTGTCTTTGATAGATTAGAAAATAAGTCAATACATACTTCTGTATTTAACAGATTTTGCCCACATCCAAAGAACTTGAATGGCCTGTTCATGAGAGATTAAGCAATCCAAAGCAAGAACAACAAATAGTTCAAGAAAAAGAAAGCCCTACTCCATTAAAGAAAAATGGTTCGAAGAAGTGAGTCACCAATTTTTTTATACACTATGGTGATTTGTTCAATGTAAGAATTGAAACAATCATTGATGAGCGAGATTAAAAAAGCACTGCCTTCCTGCAATCATATTACAACCAATGATCCTAAAGAAGAAGAAGATGCAGGTAATGCCCTTTTCGAATTTGAAGAAGGAGTCAACTAAAAAAATTAATCTTGGTACAAATGATGGTTCTCGTCCGATCTACATAAATTCATGAATGACTCCTAAAGAAGAAAGAATATGTTGATTTGTACTTGAATTTAAAGATGTCTTTGCTTGGAATAACCAAGAAATATCTGGTTGGATCCAAGAGTCACTGTCCATAATTTGTCAGTAAAATGAGGTGCAAAACCCGTAAAACAAGCTTAAAGGCAATTTCAGCCTGAGTTGATTCCTTTGATAGAAAAGGAAATGCATAGATTGATTGAGACTAGGTTCATACTAGAATTAAAATATCCAACATGGATCTCAATTATTGTTCCTATAAGAAATAAGAATGGACAGATTCGAATATGAATAGATTTTTGCAACTTGAATGAAACTTGTCCAAAAGATGACTTTCCACTCCTCATTACCGAATTACTGGTGGATGCTACAATTGACATGAAACCTTATCTTTCTACGATGGATCCTCTGATTATAACCAAATACGCATAGTAGTGGAAGATGAGGAGTTCACTGCCTTTTTGCACTCTCAAAGGAATTTATTGCTATAAAATGATGTCATTTGGATTGAGGAATGTTGGAGCAACATACCAAAGGGTAGTGCAAAGAATCTTTAAGGATATGCTATATGAAAATGTGAAATGCTATGTTGATGATCTTTGTAAAATCAACAAAGTGAGAAGATCATATTCAAGACCTTTGAAGAGTTTTTTCAATGCCTTTGAAGATATCAATTATAGATGAATCCATTGAAGTGTGCATTTGGAGTTGCTTCTGACAAGTTTATCGGCTTTATTGTTCATTAATGTGGAGTCTAGGAAGATCAATCCAAAATTGATGCCATTGTGAAGATGTCTGAACCATGCAACATCCATGAGTTGAAAAGTTTTCAAGAAAAATTGGCTTACATCCAAAGATTCAAATCTAATTTAGCCAATCTAATTTAGCCAAATGATATCAACCCCTTAGTCATCTAATGAAGAAAGAGGTACCCTTTGAATGGGATGAAGCATGCAGAATTATCTCTGCAAGTATTAAAACCTACATTATGAATCCTCCTGTATTAGCTGCTCCAATTCCTGGAAAGCCTTTGATCCTTTACATCTCTACTCAAGAACAATCAATAAGGGCATTACTTGCTCAAGAAAATGATAAAGGTAAGGAAAATACATTATACTACTTCAGTCAAATGATGACGTCAAAAGAGTTAAAATACTCTCCTATAGAGAAGTTATGTTTGGCACTTGTCTTTGCCATCCAAAAGTTGAAACATTACTTCTGATATTATTTGGCTCATATTTAAATCCAATCCTATTAAATATGTCATGACAAAACTGTGCTATCTAATCATCTAGTAAGGTGGTATCTCAATTTCAACAATTTGAAATTATCTATGTACCGCCAAGACCGCATGGGACAAGTATAGGCTAACTTTCTAACTGACCATCCTATGCCAGCCGAGTGAAAATTAACTGACAAGCTTCCAGATGAAGACATTCTGATGGTTGAATCTTTATAGTCGATGTATTTCGATGAGGTAGCCCATCATGATGGAGCTAGTGCTAAAGTTGTCTTGTATACTTCTCAAGCAGATGTCTTGCCATACTCCTTCACTTAGAGACGTCGATGCTCAAATAATATGGTGAAATATCAATCACTGATTCTTGATCTTGAGATGGCTATGGATATGAAACAATTATATCTCAAGGTCTATGTCGATTCTAAATTAGTAGTTAATCAACTGTTAGGAATTTATGAGGTTAAGAAGTCTGAATTGATACCATATTACAATTACGTAAGACAACTTATAGCATACTTAGGTGATGTGATCATATAGCATGTCTCAAGGAGGTTTAATCAACAAGCTGACTCTTTGACAAAATTGGCTTCCATGCTCACTCTATCTTCTCATTGAAATCAAATCTAAATATGTCAAAATTGGGTCATACGTCCTGTGACAGCCCCACCTTCCCCTAAGGTGAACCAAAGGGGTTAGCGGACTGCCTGCCCAGCTCTCGCCAGGACTCGATAGCTAATATAAACCAACAACTCGAAACTTATAAAACTAAAATCTTCCAAAGTCACAAGTCACCCAACATAGATACATAAGTTTCACACCACCATTCAAACTTAAAATTCAACAGGATGTTTAGGTTATAAAGCCAAACGAAACTAAGCTTATACATGATAAGGTTTTCCAGTACATCATTCCTTAACAAAAGTTACAACAAAAGCTTATACTATTCGCACGTACTTCCAACCCTGATCTCAAGCAAATTCCCTTGCTAAGGAAAACAAAAGGGAAATAATGTGAGCTAATTGCTCAATGAGGTTCCAAAAAAAAGTAGCCAGATATACAAGAAGAATTCACATAACAAACAAATGTCACAAATAAAATTACCAAATAAATTGAACATATTCAATTAAAGGATATGGATGGCTTTCAAAAGCCAATTTCCCCGAAACTATTGATCACGTCCTCTTCTCTCCGGGAGAGTTGGCGGAATCTGTTTGGTGTTTCTTTGAGAGCTCCTTGGGGTTCTCCTAGAGGAGTCCAGACGTGCACGCTTGGCTCCAGCAGTGGTGGTCGAATGTTCACGGGGCAGGGGCATGAGGTGGTTATATAGAGTACTTCCTGCTCTTGTGTCATGGAGATTGTGGATTGCTAGAAATAAATATAGGTTTGATGGTATAAGCTTGAGTAGAGCTCAGATATGCTGGTCAATTTCACATGACATCTTGGATGCTTTTCGGGTTTCCTTTAAGGATCGGTATGTTGTTGGTTTTGACTGGCATTCTCTCTTAAGGGTATTGGAGGGAATTGTCCCAGGGTTTCAAAAGTAGTATGGGAGGTTCCCACCTAGTTTCAAGTTGAATACGGATGGGGCTGCTATGGGAAACTCTGCAGGGGGTGGTGGAGTGTTAAGGGATTCGAGTGGCAGGCTAAGGTTTGCATTTGCGGAAAATTTTGGGGCCATAGACGCTTTACAAGCAGAAGCGAGGGCAATCCTTCAGGGTTTGCGGTTATGCCAGTCGTTAGGTTATAGGCAGGTCCAGGTGGAATCGGTTCCAAAGTCTTGGTTTATGTTCTACAAGGGTCGTTTCAGACGCCGCTTAAGGTTCGTTCAGTAGTTAGAGATTAGGGCTGCACATTGCTTGGGAAGTTCGGCATTGCTTCGAGGGAAACACGGTAGCGATGCGTAGCTAGAATGGGAAGGGACTTCATTGACTCTTTTGTTGCATTTTTTAATATTTTGGATCTTTCATTGCATATTCGTGGTTTAGTTGATATGGATTCTAGACAGGTTTGCAGCTTTAGATTCTCTGTGACAAAGTAGGGCCTTTTTTGAGGCCTGGATTTGTCTCTCGTTTGTTCTTTGTATTCCCTTTTTTCAGATCTATTAAATAAAATGGGAGCCCGGCCCACCTGCCAGATATGATTGGCAGTTAAAAAAAAAAATCACCTCCTGTTGACTCTCCGTCAACTTTTATAACTCAGAGCCAAACCGTAGATCCCCATTTATCATCAAACACCATCCACCATTTCACCCCCCGAACACCCCAACAAATCAAATTTTAGGTAATACTGAAGTATACCAGATTTGGATTCACATATCATATCCGTGGCTCGTCAATTTTCCGACCAAACCCGGGTCGGTTCGAAGTCGATTGACTCACCAACTAGGTTTTGAGCTCGAAACAAATCATATTTGTCGATGGGGTATCACCCATGCGACTCACAAATCAAATGTTGCCAAAAGCCATTTCACACGAATTCAAATATCCAAGTACAAATTTCCAAGCACAAGAGATCGAGTGTGATAAAGTGCTCGTCTCGATCACATTAATTGGCTCACAAGTTGCAAGAATGCAAATCATCACATAGTTCAAGTATTTCAATATTTCAGCTATCACATTGGTCAAGTAACAAGCATGAAACACTCACCAAATCAAGCAAAGTAGCTTCAAGTGCTCACACCCAATTCTCCTCCTTCCAAGTCTAATAACAAATGAAATGAAATATTTAAGTTGGACTCACCAAACAAGAAGACCTAATGCACGTGCCCATTGATTTGTACTTGATAAAATCACACTTGAATGCACAATTTATAAAATGACCAATCCCAACTATAAAGATGATCAAATGAAAAGCTCATCCACATGTTAGAATCATAAACGAGTGAGTCAGGACACGGCGGCAAAGTTGCACAAGAGTCAAAAGGAACGGGAGAAGCCTTGGTGTAATGAAATCGGCATTTGACTGATTTGCCATGTTGCAGTAATTTACTCATAACTGTGGCTACACTTATCAGATTGGGGCGTACTTTATCGCATTTTGAAGATAAGACCTAGACCTAAAACTTTCATGAAGAGGTTAAACATCAAATCATGCTTAATCATAGTCAAAATGGCAAATCTCAAAGAAGCAAGAAAACTGTCGGAATGGCTACAGGCTGATCAAACAGTCTCGGGAAAACAGCCATAACTTGACGTAGAAAAATCAAAATCAAGCTCCGTCAGCGGTGTTCAAAACTAGGTTCATAGGGATTTCTAAAGGTATAAGGCATAGGTGCTAATTCATTTTCTACAGTCAACAGTAACCTCAGAAAATTTGCTATTTTTCATTCCTGTTTTCCTGAAAAATTTCAGCTTGGGTGCATTTTCTTCTATCAATCCTTTAAAGTCATTTCCATCATTTGCCAAGGTGTTTAACAAGCTAAAACAGCAATTAACTCCATCATCAAAGCATCACAAAACAACAATCAATTTATCAAACACTTGGTGACCAACAAATAAAACCCAAACCCTAGTTAGCAACCACAAGATTTCCTTCCATAATCAATCCTTCCAAACAACAATAAGTACTTCAAGACATCTAACCAACATCCCCTAAGGATTTAAAGCTCATTAAAGCATAATTAGAGGGGTTTTACCTTTCTAAAAGTGTGAGCAAACCACCCAAAAACTCCACCCTTGCCACCAAGTTTGAAGTTGAAGTAGTAGTCTAGGTGAGGAATTTACCTAAAGCTGTTTTCTACACTAAAATCACCAAATCTCTAGCTTAGGTTTTATTGTTCTTCATGGTTGAAGTGGCCGCCAAGAAGGTGGGAGAGAGGGAAATTTAATCCAAATTTTGAAATGGAAGGTTTAAATAGAAGGCTTAAAGTCAAGGGGTTAGGAGGTGTTGACAAATGGCTAAATCTTGGCCATGAATTGGGTAAGATCTTGGCAAATTGTCTTCTAGTCCCTAATTAAAATATGACTCACATAAAACCACATAAGTTTCATGCATTTATCCATATAAAACATGAAAAATAAAATTCTAAATTAAACCATGCAATACACATGAAACTGAGCACTTTAGGAAAATTAATGCACTAATGATTATATGATGCACTCAAGTAAAATTCCCTCTTTTCTCTTTAACTAGGGTTCTCACACGTCCAATGTTTTCATAAAGAAGACACTGGTGAGGAAAAGAATGTCTATCATATTTTTGTCGACAAAATTGAAAAGAAGGATTGACATCAACCAATAATTAATTGCATCAATTATGAAAAATTGCTCAAAGATCAAAAACGAATGGTTAATATAAGCTATCGAAAGCATCGCGTTTCATCTACTATAAGGAGACTTTATTAAAGATTATTTGATGAAATGTTTCTATAATGTCTTGGAAGATGGGCCAAGCATGCAATGGAAGAGATGTACTTGAGTTTGTGGCACCCATCAATCTAGTCCAAAGCTACGTTTTTGCATCAAGAGGATGAGATATTGCTGGCCAATGATGGTGAAAGATTGCATCAGTTTCAAAAAGAAATGCCAAGCATGTCAATTTCATAGCAATTTTATCCATCAACCCTTCTGAACCATAGCATCCAACAATTACATCTTGGCCATTTGATGCTTAAGAATTCGACATAGTTGGCCACTTCTAAAATCTTCTAGTGGGCACATTTTCATTTTGACTGCAACAGATTACTTTTCAAAATGGGCTAAAGCAGATCGTCTAAGAGAGGTCAAGAAGAAAATGTGTGGAATTCATTCACCTCATCATTTCTTGATATGGAGTTTCCGCGTTATATTATCACCAATAATGGCAAGCCTTTTGCAATGGTGCAATGAACAAATTTTCTAAAAGTTTAATTTGTGGACGCCTACCTCTCTTTAGGGCTGAATCCAAGGGTATCGGGGCCTACTAGCTCTCAGTCTCGGAATTATGAAATCCAATTATAAATTCAGACATGCATTTCTAAAACCATAATTAAAAGCTATCAAAATCACTAATTAAATTCTCACAAAATACAAACCCATAAATTACACCAAAATGACATTAATAATAACTCCCAAGTACCTTAAACCATCAAATTCACCAAATAGTTTCAATCTTGTACAAAATGAGGAATTCCTACAAAAGTACTAAGTTCCTCGATTCACGTGCTCCACTTCTAGACCATTGAAAAACAAAGCTTATGGGGTAAGCAAAGCTCAGTGAGGTCAAGAATTCATGCACAAACAGGTTAAAGCGGTAACCAATCTTAATAAAGCAATAAATAGTAGAAAACCCGGAATTCATACAAAACAATATAAAAGAATCACTATAAAGGATACAATTTTGCTCCCTTTCTGAAATTTCCACACCACATTCGGTCCGCTTCAAAGTCACAATTTTCAATTTAACTATTGACACTCCATCAACCACTCTCTCACAGTCCGTAGATGTCACTAATCACTCACTCGCTACTTACACCTCCAGCGGCCCGCCTGGTAGATAGAGTTTATCATTAAACCAAGTCGGGATAAGTGGCACCTCCCACTCAATAGGCGTGATACATACCACCGCTTGGCAAATGAGTCGTGAGACCACGCTACAATCCACTTAACCAAAATTTAACCAAAACGGGAGGAGTACCTCCCACTCACTTAAGTGTGGTACATACAATCGTTTGGTCTTAACAATTCAAGAACAAGCACAAGTACAAGCATTTAACGATTTCAATTCAAGTAAGGGTGAGCGCAATAAAGTACACGCTCACCAAGTCAAACAAGCATGCTTTTCAAATGATTTTCATTAAACCAAGCATTAAATAACAGGCAACACTCACCAATTCAGATAAATAAGAGAATGCACAAGAAGGTCAAACTTCAGTAGCCGAAGTCCTCGTCAAAAAATAGATCTGGCCAAAACGAACTATCAAAGACTTGCCAAAAATAGCTAAAGTTCAAAATCTCAACTTAACCACCAAATTCACCAAAGCCAAGCTGCCACAATTTCTTGTTCGATCCATATCTTGAGCTACACTCATCGAATTAGGCAAAGCTTATGGCTACTGAAACTATACCAGAGTATTATAATTCACTAGAAGGGGTCACTTTGAGATTCACGTATCGTAGTCGCTAAAGTCTTAACAAGACGACGAAGATGTGAAAACAGCAAATCAGATTTTGAAAATGGCCTTTTCTCAGATTTTCTACGAATGATAGAAAAGAGTTAACATGCAAGCTATATACCGTTGGATAGCCCTTGAAGTCTAGTTTCTAACGTCACCAACGGCACTCGATTTCGACTCGAGCAAGAAATTATAGCCACTTGAAGTTGGGTCAGTAAGCTGCCTGACAGCTTGGTTTTCCAGTTTCAAAGTGTCATTTTTGGAACATCATTTGGGTAACGAAATGATACCAGAAAAACACCAAATTTTGCAGGCATAAACCTCAGTATGTGAACTACATTTGTACCAAAATTTAGGCAAAAAATCATTCAGGGATACAGTGATCCATGCGCCCAAAGTTGACTGAAAATTTAAAGTTGAAAACTGTCATCCGAAATTCCTTTTCTTGGCAACTTTTGGTTCATCCAAAACTATCCTCATTCCATTCCATTTTCAAAACCAAGACCCTAACAAAATTTCTTGATCAAATAAAGGTTGCATAATAGCAAAATTTGGACCAAAACCACACTGGAACAGAACAAGAAGTTGCGGGCAGAACAGTAAGCAAAATTCCAGATTTTTTATCTCCATTTCTTGTACTTTTTAAAACTCCAATTGCGAGAGTTTCTTTGTTAGGAAAATGGTCACTTAAAGCCTAACATACTAGCTTCTAAAACCACCAAAAACCTCATGAAGAACTGCTGCCAAAACAGGGGAGGAATTCGCTAAATTCAACCCTGCAGCATTTCCCCTTTTTCTCTCAATTTACCTCATTCAAAGTCTCCTAATTCTCTAGCTTCAACATTTCATCCCAAACACATTCCATTACACATGTATATTACATAAGCCAATCATCAAGAGGGGTGGGAGTTCATAGAGCCCACCATAACACACAAAACTTACAAAACCATTAACATGAAACCACAAGCTTCCCAACTACATTCAGGAAACAAGAGATTAGGGTTTTATGTGGCCATTTTACCTCAAGAGTTCAAGGGTTGTTCAAGCTTTGGTTGCCTATAAACCTTCCTTCCAAGCTTCCTCTCTAACGGTTCCTCTCTTCCTTGATGAGTCTTGAAGCTTCAAGTGAGAAGAGGAAAATACTACACTAGCTACCTTGGTGATTGGATGAAGCTTGGTGGTGATTTTTGGTGATGAAGATGAAGGGAATTGGGGATGGGAGATTCGGCCAACAAGAGAAGAAAATGAGAGGATTTAATAGCTTGGTTGACTTTTGGTGCTTGGTTGGTGAAAAGGAAGAAAAGAGAATTTATTCCATTAATGACCCAAACTAACTTTGGCCATGTTGAAATTAATTCGCGCAACGCGTCACTACAATCCTAATTTCTCTCACTTATATAGTTCAATTGCATACCCTAACTCTTAAAACTTACGTCTAACAGTCAACCCTAGGCACGCATGCAAAATTTAAACATTCCAATATTGCAATTATCGACGTAATTTAAACGTGCAAAAATGGAACTTTGAAAATTTTCGTGTTGATGCAATTCACAGAATAAAGTTAAATAACTCTAAATAAATAAATGAAATCGATGTGAATATATATATATATATATATTGAAATTAAAATGATGATATGGGTCCTCATAAATTTTAAGTAGTACAATTCTTCCATATACTATACTACTGCAAATGGACTTGACAAAATATTCAACATGACTCTGCGTAATCTATTGAAGAAGATCATGGACAAGTCAAAAAAATATTGGCATCTTTAAATTGGAGAAGCCCTTTGGGCTTATAGAACTCCTTTTCAGACTCCCATGCAAGCGATTCCATATACACTTGTCTACAATGTTGAAATAGTCCTTCCACTTCAGCGTCAAATATGAGAATTACAACACAAGAAGAATTCAAGGAGGAAGACAATGTTGGCCTTCATCTTGAAGAGTTGGAAGCACTTGATGAAAAAAAATTGAAAGTTCAACAAAGAATTGAGTGCTATCAAATTTGACTCTTAAAAGCAGGTAATAAGTGTGTCCAATCTCGTTCTTTCCAAATTGGAGAGTTAGTGCTTGCCGTTCGGAGACCAATTATTCTCACTCATAATGGACGAAGAAAATTCCCTTCTAAATGGAATAGTCCATGTGTAGTCCAAGAAATATACTCCAATGGATCATATAATTTAGTTGCTAAAGATGGATTATGGATTGGTCCCATCAATGGCGAATACTTAAAAAAATATTATGCAATTTGAAGGTTTCATGACACATGAGTGAAAACTGCATGATGTTCCTCGACCCCGCATGAATTACCACCAATTGCGTAGTATGTAGTTAAACAACTGAAACACTCTATCAAGTCTAAGGTGGTACACAAAAAGACACTACTAAACCACATGAGGTTAAACTGTGCATGGCAAGAATTACGTGTGACTTGATTTCCTTTTGAAATATATAGGCAGTTTAGGGTACAACCTCTAAATTCAGTTACACCCCTCACCAAAACCAAATCCTTTTCCCCATAAAAATTTTCTTTGATGAGATAACCTTAAATTTTAAATTTGTTATTAAAAATATCACAAAATAAAGAAAAAAAAGAGATGTTTTTATTGCTTAAAAGAAAAGTTTCACTACATGGAAAAATATGAAGAAATTTTAACTTAAAATTTCTAAGGGAAAATAAAATCTAAATGTCAAATTTATGATCTATTACCGAAGCTTTGCATGCTTCAAGGAATGATTTCATGCTTTCTACCTCTTTTGTTGCATCATCTGTTAGAATATTGTCATTTTCAATAGAAGAGATGTCATCATGTACTTGAGTTACTTTGCTTGGATGTTGTTGAGACTTTCATGCTTTTGATCGATGGTTGAACTGATTTTCGCACTTTGTTCTTCCAAGTCAGCAAGTTCCTTTTAAAAAATTTATCATTTTATCTTGAAGTGGATTGCAATTTCAAGACATTGCATACTAGAATTCAATTCTTCTTCCGCTCTCTTAACTTCTTTAAGTAGTCACTTTGGAAAGAAACTTTGCATGCTTTCTTTGCTCATCTTCCTATGATGAATATACTAAAGAATCATATGTTTCGCTTTCATAAATAATTTTTCAAGGGAAGACCATTTGTAGGATCTGTCTTCATGACCTCTCTAATAATTTCTTTTGCACTCCTTCAATAAAATAATTTGCTCTATATGAGTGTCAAGAATCTGGCCATGAAAGTTCATCCACAAACTTTACAAATATTTCTTTGATGTGTCTGAATTAATTTTTGCCCATGAAATTCTGACACCAAGGTTACTCTAGGCCTCTTTCAAATTTCATATGAACTGATCAACTCTTCTTATGCTTGATAAGATAGACGCACTGGTGGTAAATTGTCTTGGACTGCTAATGATGGCTTCATAATCTTTCTTATTTGGTTGTGCCATTAGTTTCAACTTCATTGGGCAAATTGTTCTCGATTTCTTCTTGGCAAATTCAAAGAAGCAGGTGAAAATTAAGAAGACATAAATATCAAGAAAAAGATGACAAGAGATTATATAAGTTTATAAATATCTAATTACCTTAAGTAGCGGCACTTTGGTCAATGATGATGTAAAAGAAATTTCCTCCATATCGAAAAACTTTGTTCTCTTCTTTGATCTATTCCAGTGGCGGTTTTAGCTGCTATTACCACTTACCGATGAATGGATTCCTTCTCGAATAGATCCAATACACTTTGCTTGAGTTGCTTTCTTTTCAATAGCCTTGGTGAAAATCATGATTGTTCAACTTTTCAATTTTGACATTTTCTTCCTAGAAGTTGCTGTCAAATATTTTGAACAGGCTTTGATTACATCTTCTTTATTAGAGTCACCTACTTCGCCTCTTTTATGGTCTGTTGAAAATCTTTAGAAGAGGTATTCTTCATGCAATGCTTTTTGAGTGAGTATTATATTTTTCCGCAAGAAAGATGTAGTAGGATCCATCTTAGTTTCCATTGCTCCACTATGATGCATTGATTATTCATCAGCAGAGGTATCTTTACATTTCTTTAATGATTGTTGGGAAATCTTGACTGCGATCTTAAAAGAATTGGAAGGAATGCTATTTGACCATTTTGACCACCAATTATCATAGTCATTTGTGATCAAGGAATGCTTCCTATGCTTAGATATAGTCATCTTAGATCATGTTTGCATGCAAACTGAGCAATCCCATAGTTGAATAGTTTCACCCAAAGTATAGGTGTGAGTAATTTCCTTCAAATTATTTGAAATATCCTGACAGAGCTGAATTTCTTGCTAAATTTACAAGGATTATATCTTTCAATAATGAAGACATTATCCTTACATAGAGTTAAGTAGTAAGATCATTGATTGATGAAACAGCTCATAAGCCTTGATGATAAGGATTTGTCATCAATCAATACTTTTTCTTCATTCTCAATCCAACATAGTTTGGAGAGTATCAATGGATTTACTTCTTTGAAGATTTTCTCAACCTTTAATCTATAATAGCAAATTGGCATCTTCTCACCACTAAATCTTATCATGCATATATGGTGACTACTCACTTGGTTGTTTTCATAATATACATCAAAGTACTGACCAATCCAAGAATAGATGTAGTGGATTAAAGATGCAACATCATATTGTCACGACCCCACCGTACCCAGAGGCGTACCAAAGGGTTTAGCGGATCGCCTGCCCAGCTCTCGCCAGGACTCGATAGCAAAAAGCGATAAAGCGTCAATCACAAGACGATAGGTACATTATATATATACATAATATCACTACAAGACCACAAGTTAAGAGTACAACTCCCAACAAGGTTTCTCACATCCGCTATCAGTCAAAATACAATATACACCGCCAAAACTCCAACCCAAAGTAAGTACTAAAGCTAAAAGCTACACTTTACTATACCTCCTCATCAATTCTTGCCTACCCCACCAAGGAAAACAAATTATTGCGTGATGTATATTGTATTTTGATAATGGATGAGAAACCTTGTTGTATGAAGTGTCTCTCTGTGGTCTTTGTATCGAATATATATATAATGTACCTATCGCCCTTTGGTAAAATTTGACGCTGCTCTCGCTTTTGCTATCAAGTCTCGGCGAGATTGTAAACTCCAAGCTCCTGGTAATGCTTTTGGCTACCATACACATAGCAGCTTGAGCAATAATATCATTGAGATCCCAAAAGCATTGAGATCAGACCATCTATGGTGGAAAATAACATTTACCATTGATACCTCAAGGCAACCCCTTGAGATCAGACCATCCAAGTGGTCAGAGAATAGCATTTACCATTGAGACCCCAAAGGCATCCCTTGAGATCAAACCATCCAAGTGGTCAAAGAGCAACATTTACATTGAGACCCCAAAGGCACCCCTTGGGATCAGACCATCCACATGGTCACTCATCACCAGTAATATCACATGTACAGTTCATATATCACTCATCATATGCATTCATATATCACACAACACGTACATTCAAGAATCATATATGGAGCTTTGGTCGAAATCGCGATAAAAGTACACTCTCGTCCAAAGTCCACTTAACACATTTCACATTATATTCACGATAAAGTCCTAATTACTCACCAACAAGAGTACAAAAGCAAACGGGTTAAAAGTTCCCGGTCCTCCTCGACCCAGTCACTTCCCGCGAAAAGTTGAGCGGAAGATTACTCAAACAATCACTAAGACACCAAAGGCGAAACCACTTAGAAACACTTAAAACAGCAAATAAGGTACATGCATGGGCGCTTGGACTAAAACGGACGAGAAGCGAACGGCAACGGAAAACACACACTAAAAGGTGTAAAGGCGCTTTGACACCATCAGGTGCCTTTACTCATAACTCAAGCTACAAATATTGAATTAGAGTGCACGAGCTTCGTTTGAAGCTAAGAGAACAAGCTACAAATTTCGTGAAGACAACTTCTGATTTTCTCTTTCGGTGAAAAATATCAAAGCAGTTTCAGAAATGTTCCCCGTTAGAATTGCCGACAGGCTACATTCAAACGATCATAACTTGGTGCTCACAAATCCGAATCCAGAAATTCTGGATCGTTGGAAAGCTAGAATGAAGGGCTATAAGTTCCGTGTTTTGGCCAAAGCTAAATCACAAAGGATCAACACGAAAAAAGCTAAAGTTACTGCTTGATCATTCCTGTTTTCCAGTTTTACTCGCATGAAACACATTGCATCTAATCAAATCACACACATGCAAACCCACGACTCAACGACTCGATAACAAACATGCAATTGCAGCTCTTACACATCCCATATTGCCCCGACACACACAAACACACACATATACACGTATACATGCACACACATATCAAAAGCATAACCAGTCCAACGGCTCGAATTATGCATTTCTCAACCATTGAACACCAAAGCATTAACAAACGCACTAACACTCGGTTACTGCTAAGCACACTAATAAGGTCTAAGATCATCATCACCTTATTAGGATTCAACCACTTCATTCCCAATCTAACAATCAAATCACCAACTACAAGTTAAACAATATTCAATGCCTTCATTAAACACCAATCTAAGCACTAATGGAGCAACAATGCAACACTAAACCAAAAGTACTAAAGGATGCTTGCTGGCGAAAATTGAAGGCATGAAATCATCCAAGTTTGCACCATAATTTCACGAATTAAGTTAAGACCAAGCATTAATTTCATCCTACCAACAACCACAAACATCAACCATCATGAAATCTTCAACTAAAAACCCTAACCCTAGCTCTTGGCCAAGATTCAAGACAAGCAAAACAAGAAAACTAAACCATGGAATCATCTTCTCAACTAGCTTTGATCATCAAGAAGCCATAACATGAATAAAATCCATCATCTTCATCAACTTAATCAACTTAAATAAATTTCAGCAATTGCACCAAAAATTCAACTTTCAAAGTGTAAAATACCTCTTGAATCCAAGGTTAAGCTTCACAATCAAGTGCTTCCAACTTCCAAAGAAAGGTTGGATGATTGAATTGGCAAAATTTCCCAAGCTTTTCTCTCTTTTTCCTCTCTTTTCTCTCTTTTTTCCTTCTCTTTTCTTCCTTCTTTTTCTCCTTGCTTGGCGACTTTCTTGTCCTTCTCTTGCTAAGAGATTAAGTCTCTTAGATATTTGTTTAGTTAGTCAAAATGTGGTCCAAATCCAAGTCAAAAATGTCATGCTCAATTAAACCT
This sequence comes from Gardenia jasminoides, assembly GCA_013103745.1. Lineage (NCBI taxonomy): Eukaryota > Viridiplantae > Streptophyta > Magnoliopsida > Gentianales > Rubiaceae > Gardenia > Gardenia jasminoides. Next base: position 23,797,458 of record CM023098.1, on the reverse strand, counting down.
ACTATCTTAGGTTAATTCCAACTCTTGCCCAAGTAATTTTCTTTCCTATCAAACTAGTCCATAGGTGCTCAATTTAACCTAGCCTATCAAAGCTTAATCACACTTACTTAGGCTACTAATCACCTAGGCACCCTAATCTCTCTTCTTGCACATGCTTTAACACACGTAAAATCAAAGAAATAACAAACTTGTAATTGGACATAAAACTTAAATTTATTTTCAAAACTAGGGTTTCTAATCCAAACTAGGGTTTTCATATATACAAATTAGGGTTTTATCCAAATTTAGGGTTTTCGAAGCAAATTAGGGTTTTCAAACTTGTAAAACAAAATAATTAAAAACAAACATTTTTAAACGTAAAACAAACCATATAAACACCTTGGCAAACATAAATAACTATAATTAACATTATTTAATATTTTCCAAAAAAAAGAGTGAGAAAACTTCGAAAAAAAGGGGCCTCTCACATATACTCCTAGATTAGGGGTATGGACAATCTCTCAACCATGATATACTTGCGAGGAACTGGAATTGCAAGGTAAAACTTTCTTCATGTCGGTGAATATGATTAACTTTCTTGCTTAGCAAAAGAAACTTGCAGATCTAACATGTTATGAATACTTCGATGTAGGTCTCTTTCCTCAAAAACCTTAGATATTTAATGTGTCGAAAAGAATGTTAAAATTCTTCATATCAGCAAGGTGATGGGGCTCCACACTTCTAGAATAGCTATACGTCATTTTTGGTTTGGACGTGGTCTTTCTTCTATTTGCCCTGTCCTGAAGGGCTCGTTTCATCTAGCATCTCCTTTGAATCAAGCAAATCTAGTCTTTCATCCATATTCCTTGATTGTTTGTTTGTCCAAAGGTGATAGTAAGTAGAAAGAGATGCTTGCAACTCCTAGAAAGAAGTGGCTTTCCTTCTTGCCTGGTGAGAAGTTCTGCCATCGGAGGGACAATCTCATCAAAGAATGTGCCATCAATTGGAAGATTGCCAAGTCGATAAAGATCCCAAATCATGATAGATAACTCTCCAATAGGCGTATGAAGTGTGTTCATCAAATGACACTAATATTTGAAGAAGGCTCGTAAGATGTCGTCACAATGATCATAGAAGAATTTGATGCATAAACAGCTTCAAATATGCTGGCACATGTGAGCACCTCCTTATGCCTTTCAAGGATATCCTCGACCCATTTCTAATAGTGAGAAGTGTAGTGCAGCTTCATCAAAAAGGATGAAGAAATTTTACATGTAGCATTGTCATATTGAAACTCACAAAGAAAGTGTGAAATTGGCTATCCCTAGATCTTTATTGTGAAGTGATGAGTTCAACACAACCACCTCTTCTCTCTTTGATATTGTAGAAAAAGTCGACGGTGCTACAACCTCTTTTGTCCATTTGCTAGTCCAGTCCTCAAGATGCATTGACGCCTCAAGAGAGATGAAAGGCTCAGCAAGGTTGCCCAAGGCCAGTTTATTGACATACAATCATAAATTTTTTGATTGGGATCCTCCATGCTCATCCATCAAGGAGACATGCGGTAGTAGCATGGCGTAGTCCATAATTTCCATGGTTGCTAAAATTTTGTGGAAAAATTTCTAAGTCAATAAAAAATTTTACAAAATTTTGGTAATTAAATTACCTCACTGATTGTCCTTTTCTTAAGTTCCCGAAATTGATTAAAGTTCCTTTTCAAACTTGTGGTTGGCCATCTACAAAAAAGAAGGGAAAAAAAAAGTGCATCAAAGGGTCGTGTCATCTCATAATATATTGGTGGTTCAAATTCTCATAATTCGATACATGATGTCTTTGGCATACAAAGTCTCAAGTATCAATCACATGTGAAGCATTGAAGTGAATTACAAATGAAACATGCAGGTCTAAAAGAATCAGTCTTGCAAAGAGGCATGCGATACTTTTGAGCATAAGGAAAAAGATTTTTGGAACAATAAAGTTGCAAGTACTTACAAGAGAATGAATATTAGTATTCGTATTCACCAAAAGGTTTTGGAGAAAATGTCATGACAATTACAAAACAGCAGCAGCATTCGACAAACAAGAAAGTAGCAACAGCAATGACATTAGCAGTAGCAACGGTAGCTTGATGATGTAGCTAAAAGAGAGAAATAAAGCTCGTTTAAGTTTTGTGTTATTGAAAATTTTGTGGCCTGGACTAGGCTATTTATGGTGAAAGCTCAATTTTAAGTCCTAAAAGAATACGAGTTGAATGATTATTCTACTTCAAATAAGAGTTAGACTCTTTATTTTTGTTGAAAGTCTTCTGGAATTCTTTCCGAAGTCTTTGTAAGTCTTCTTAATTCAATTGGAAGGAGGAGTTTGGCGCTGATTATGATTTCAGGACTTCTAGTGCGTATGAAGTTTGAATCCAACAAGGAATGAGAATTGTTAATTCATAGGACTTGACCATATTAGATGAATTTTCAATGCATGGTAATACAATATGTAGTGGACTGCTCCTTGGGTTTTGGAATCCAACGAGGAAGGGATTGTTCCTGACTTTTATGAGAGTGATTGATTCCTTTATAAATAGTGATTGATTCCTTTATAAATTGATTTCAGCAGAAACAACAAATTCAGTGAATGAAGTACTAGTCCAATAAAGAAAAGTGTGACGATGCTTTCTTTTGATCAGGATGGCTTGCATTGATAATTTGGCATCAATACAAGTTATATCCTAATTTTTAGGAATCGTCTTTTGAGTCCTAGCTGCAGTGGTTTCTTGAAGATTAAGTGGTGGTGAAATCAAGTGTTTTGCATAGTCATCTTATGCGAATTCAAAAACCATGGCTATAAAATTTGCAAGACTTCAAGTTTTAGTCTATTTATGGACTATGTTTGAAAATTAATATTTTGATGACATTCAAATTGAAGAATATATATATATATTGAAACTTGTCCGTTCAAATATTACTTTTCACGAACAAGTTTCGAGGGGGCATTTATAGACAATGCAATTTTATCTAATTTCTAAAATTTTCATTTTTCTATAAATTATTTCTACGGCCTATCAAATATTGCCATATGTCATGCTTACGTGGAAATTTGGTTATTGGATAACCAATTATATCACTTCAAATGTCAAAATGAGGTGTTCTGTCCACTTACAAATGTTGAGACGTCTCCACCAATCAAATTATGTCATGTCACATATCTTTATGATTGGATAAATTAAGATAAATATCTAAATATTTATTTCTCATTAAAAAGATAATATTTAGAGTTATTTAGTCTTGTGTATGTTTTATATATTACAAGAGTTTGTCCAATTAAACCGTGCCATATCATATGTCTCTACGGCTTGGCTAATCACATATAAGCATTATCTCTTTATAAATTAAAGGGATAATATTCAAAGTGGTACAATTATTATATAATTGCACGTCTTGCAAGGCAAGTAATGTGGTGCATATGTACTCACTCAACTTCTTCTCATACTACAAGTATAAATGGGATCTCCATCAAAACTCACACATCAAACATCAAATATCAAGATCACATTCTCAAGTTCTCTTGAAACTTCAAGATTATGAAAACTCTGCAACTTCAAGTTCTTAAGTTTTTCTTCATATCAAGATATGAATCTTTAAGTATTTTTAAATCTTCATCATATCAAGATTTGAAGTGTTCGTTATGTTTATCAAGTTCTTCAAATCTTTCATATCAAGATTTAAAGAAATCAACGGTTAATCCAAGAACAAGCTGCAAAACCCTTGGATTGGATTAGCGTTTGAAGAGAAGAATCGAATGAGTTTCTCTATAAATTTGAGAAAATCCAGAAAATTATATTTACATTTCTCTTACATTTATATTTCATATTTATCGTGTATTTTTCTCATCTTGCAGACTTGAAATTTCGTCACATTATAGTTAGCATTGGAGAATTGTGGGATGTAACGTCGGGGAGGGTCGGTGGATTTGAGGGGTGGTCCAAGATATTGTCTATCGCGTCAATATGCTTTGATTACGCTGCATTGTCTTGGATAAAGCATACCATTGGCACAAGATCTTTTTGTTTAGTGGATTAGCTCTACTGACCAGTGTAAACGTCCAGATGTCTTAATTGTACACTTTCATCTGTCTTGGAATTTAGGGAATATGGAAAGCTTTAGCCAGACAAATATTCATAGAAATTTGTATGTGGAAAAACAGGACATTCTCTAGTGTTTTACTACCGTATTTAAATCTTGAGTGCATTGTTTTGCTACAGCTCCCCACCCAAAAAAAAAAAAATCTTTTTTGGTGTTTTGAATGGCTCAAGGGCATGATAGAAATCCTCAGCTTGATGTCAGGAGGAAGCGCTGACTAGTTTAAAAATTGGTCAACAATCTCTAGGAATTTGTTTTACACTAATAACATAAACATTCTAGTTAAGTTTTATTTCTGCCCAAATTATGTTGAGACACTAATTGACTATGGACAAGTTAGTGACCTCAAACCCTGGTGATTGCAATCTTCGCTGGAAGGTTTTTGATGTATGGCAAGATTCTACATTTTCTCAAAGTTTCACGATTGTTCTCTTTCATTCCCCACTCAAATGACGCTAAGACAACATTTGCCTACCATTCGATACACAGTTACTCCAACTCTAGCACCATGGGAAGGAGGATCAGAATGTATAATGTCGACATCAAAATGCTTCCTAGCCATCTTGAAAAATGCAGACTCCTTCTTCCACCTCTTCAAATGAGCCATCACAAAGGCAACCTTGTTCTTCTTGTCGCGGCCATCATTCCCCAATAAGAAGAACCTCAAGGTCTTAATCAATGGCTCATATAGGTGATCATGATACACTACATCAGACCCCAGTATCAAATCATACTCCCTTCCAACAGCTTTCATGTCTTCATCCACTCCCCAAGAAAGCACCGCAACATTAACTTTTGCACCTAGGTTGACTTGAAGAAGTTTGGAGTTAGCCTCTACATTGATACGCAGATTGGGTAGCACGTGAGGCAGGTCTGTGACGGTGACATTAGCAGAGAGCAGAGCAGCAGCTGCAATCCCAACAAGACCGGTGCCAGAGCCCAGCTCTATGATGCGAAGGGGGCGGTTTTCTTGGGATTTAAATAAGGTGGAAAGTGGATTGCGGATGATGGGTTGAAGGTAGTGGGTATCTAGGAGGTTGACGAGAGCAATTGCCCCAGGCCAGAGCTGAAAAGAGAGGCCTTGCGAAGGGAGTTGCCTGATGAGTATGTGGGAGTTCATGGAATGGAGGTAGTAGTTATTTTGGTCAAGAAGCTGTTGACTAGTTATTGCAACTCTGGATGATGACGATGGGTTCTGATTTTGATGGTCTTCTCTGCTTCTGGTTCTAGTTCTGGTGGTTGGTGTGGAGGGCAAGCAGCATTATGGATGTGAAAGGGTTTATGTCATCATCGTCATCGGCCAGGACGATGGCGGCCATGGTTAGCGTTTGCTTTAGGTCTTGAGGTTCAAAGGGTTCTATTTTAGGAATGGTTGCTGAAACGGTAAAATATATGGAACCTTCTTTTGGTTTGGTCTGTGGTCATGAAACTCCCCTATCGTTTAACAACATCCAAATAAACTTCTTGTACATTGGACTAATGCAGAATTTGTAACGGGAAGACGTGCCATTTCTGTGCACACAGTAAAAGGAAACAGAAATCAGACATTGTTTTAGCATTCCCACTTCAAGTATTCGGAACCTAATCAAAAGAATATACAGGAAACAATGCCTTTAAGAGCAACTTAGACAAAGCTGCAAAAAAGGAAAGGAAAAAAAAAAAAAAAAAGAAAGCAAAAGTTACTAACAAGAAAGACTAAAGATTCAAAATTCTGGAACTGGCTTAAATCAAATGTCTTACATGGTGGCTGGTACGCCCATCTTTGACCATTCAGAATTTAGAATCCATTGTATAAAACTAGTTTGGAGTTTGGCAAAAGTTAATTATTTTCCTCAATTCAATTGGTACCTTCTGATATGGACAAGATTAGATTCATAAAAAACATATCAAGATTAGAACTGGACCAACAAAAATACCATATGAAAACTGAACTGAGTTTCATAAAATTCACTATAAGATGCACTTCTCAATGTTTTAAATTTTGCTAAAGAAAAGTTAAAAGAAGCAAATAAAGTATCTTGAGCTTAAAAGACAGATAAAAGTGAAGACAAATGAGTTATAGCTGCAGAAGTAATATTTCCTTTGCAGAGGAGTGCTGTCAGTTTTACTCAACCATTCAAGTAAACATCTGATGGTACCAAATAAGCAACTCAAAAGATTTCAAACCAGACGAGAAGTGATCAGTTTGCATTTTCCTTAACACAATTATGTAAAACAACTTCAGAGCACTCCATGTAATGTAGCAAACTTAGCAATGTACAGAGAAAATAAGATTTCAGTAACTTAGAGAGCAAAAGTTTAATAGAGACCAAAATGACTCAAGAATGGTGATCATGTTCAGATTTAAACCTACTTTGAACCAACTTTAGAAAGTTCACCGTAACAACTACACTTGCTGAAAGAGCACAACCCAAAACAAAACAAAAAAAAAAAAAAGGTCTGGCACAATATAAGGAAAAAACTAGATTTTTTGGTATGATATTATCTTTGTGACCAAAAAACACTGAAAATAAGACGCCAATTCAAGTAGATTTCTATCTTGTATAGAGGTGAAACATAGCTGTTGACCATACATAGAAATCAAGCATAAGAAAAACTCATAGAATCACCCTTACATAGATGACAGGATCATTGGAAATGACAAGTACATTAGCCAAAGACACATTATGGATTGACAAATGTTATCTTATGAATTTCACTTTTAATGGTCGTCAAGATCCACATAGCAATGGAAAGAAGTTGAATTCTTGCCAATATCACATTAATCATACTTTGTGGTATCCATGGATAGTAAATATCAAGATATTATCACTTCTAGTTGTCACAAAGTGCGAAAAATTCCATTTTCTTTGCTTCATTAATGGTTTCTTCGCAGTTCTTAAAATCCATAGAAATATAGGAATAAATTTAAAATGTTACCTTCAAGAAACCAAAGTCAAACAAAAGCTACCCTTCCAGGTCTACATATTAATCCCTTCCATACTTTTACATTTTCCTTACATATTGTTTTTTCAGTACTTTATATTTCCTTTCCTCTTTAGTTGACAAGAGAACAAGTCTCGATAAAGTGCTACTTCAGTAGAATACTTTACAAGTCATTCAAGCAGTTAATTATCTCAATCCTTGTCTCCCAAATGAATTCATTTATTAAACAAGTTTAGTTATTTCACTGCATCAGTTGAATGATAGAGTTTGAAGATAGGGGATAAGGATATGAACCAAGAACAAGAGTGACATTATAAAAAGGCTTTTGTTAATGTTATATTACAAACTATAAATATACATAACATATTATCACAATCTATTCAATAATAGTATATATCTTTAAAATATTCCCTCAGCTATCAAGATCAACCATCATTTTAATCTATATATTAACATATGTTGGGTTGCAGAAGATAACCAATTGAAACCTATCAGCTTAGATGTATATCGTAGACATGTCCACGTGCTAAAATTAATACTTATTGAGTGCACAAAATACAAATCTGCCTGTGGTTTAACAAAGGTTCTTCCAAGAAAAGGAGCAGCAGAAAGAAAGCACTAGTTCAATCAAGCACTTTTTTTCTACCTTCTGTATGTTTTAAAAATAAATGATGTTGCAACTTTGTTATTGAATTTGATCATATCAGGAAAAAGGTCTACTTCTTCTTCTTCTTCTTCTTCTTCTTTTTGGGATATAGCTTGTGATCCTATCAATTGTAATGTGTCAATCTAAATCAAGGAGTTGAAAATTGCAACTAAGTGACATATTGTATAAATAGATCTCTCACTGAAAAGACCTAATCAACAAAATCAGAAAGGATGGCACAAACATTGTATTCATGACCCACTGTAAAACCATCCTACATAATATTTTAATCCAATGAAAACTGCAATTAATACTAAAAGAGTTATCTGCAAATGGATCAATTAATACTAAATCCAGAATGCCAAAGGAAACCTAAATTTGAAGAACGAATTGAGCTATTTCAAGCATGTATACATAGGCAAAATATTCCACAAGTTTGTTTAGTGGCCACAAGATAAGCCAAAAGACTACCAACAGAAACATACAATCTAAAGCACAATATAAGACTTCAAGAGCATACAATCTAAAGCACAACTATGCATTTTCTATGTTTTCCAGACATTACAAAAAAGAATCACGAGCCAACGGAAATTTGGTAAGGCTAATACAGTACTATGTTCATGCGAAAACTGATAAAGTCTAGCAAACCAATGAGCCATAAAGACCAATATTATTATTAAAAATATTATGAGGGGAGTTATACAATGCACACAAATGGAACAAACAACAGAAAATGAAACTAATTATCCAATTAGATGTAAATACAGTCCAAATTCAAATTTCAGTAACCAATCAAATTTAAACTACATAATTCAAAAAATCCATCAAGTAAAACAACACACAAAACCCATAATTGAAA